>CM077147.1:1238686-1758420 GCA_039583875.1 Platanthera guangdongensis | reverse complement strand
CTAGGGGGGACTGGCAGATCAAGTTTAATAGACGAGGTACCTTAAGTTACGCCAACATTTTTGATTGCCGAGCTGGCTGGGGTGTTGCCTAATCGGGTATCGTCATGTGGGGTTGTGAAGGCGCAAAGACCCTTCCGAAATCATTGTTCCTGAAGACTGTTCTACTTAACGAGTAATGCAGTTCTTGGTTGGGTATTACTGGGCTTCGTCAGGGGGTTCTCCTCCCTTATTCCTCTGAGCACTCAAAGCTACCCGCGGGAGAGGACAGAGTGTTGGCCTTTTTATGTTTTAGCTGAAGCACGACCATTTAGCGCAACGTCAATGTCAGATGGGTTGGATTCTATCTACACTGATGCTTCTAGAGTTGGTTGGGCTGCGTTCTGATGCAGGATGACCGTGTTATTGCTTATGGGTCGAGGTAGTTGAAAATTAATGAGCGCAACTATCCCATCCATGACCTGGAATTCGCTGCAGTGTTGTTTGCCTTGAAGTTGTGCCGTCATTATCTCTATGGTGTGAGGTATCAATTTTACACCGACCATCAGAGCTTGAAGTACATTTTTGTTCAGAAGGATCTCAATCTTCGTCAGAGACGTTGGCTCGAGTTTGTTTCAGACTATGACTTGCAACTCACGTATGTTCCTGGTAAGGCCAATTCAGTGGCAGATGCGTTGAGTCCATCACTGCAGCCCTGATTGATGACCTCGACCGGATTGGACATATCCATCGCACCCGAGGGTCGTGAGGGTTTCTGGTCCGTTATGGGTAGAGCAGGTGAATGATTTACAACCATCTGATTCCGCACTTCAGCGCATTCGCCAACAAGTTGAACGTGGGACTCTTCCAGATTTCTCCATCTCTGATGATGTTCTTCGTTTCCGAGGTCAACTCTACATTCCTAATGTCCCTGAGTTACTTGATAGTATCTGCAAAGAAGCTCATGATTCCCGCTCATCTGGGCATCCGGGCAACAATAAAGTGTATCATGACTTGAAGCAGATCGTTTGGTGGCCTGGTATGAAGAATTACATCGCTCATTTCATCTCTCGATGCCTTACATGCCAGAAGGTGAAAGCTCAGCGTCAGCGTCCTGGTGGTCTTTTGCAACCTCTGTCTATCCATGAATGGAAGTGGGAAGATGTTTCTATGGACTTCATCACCGGATTGCCTCGCACTGCGAGAGGGCATGATGCGATTTGGGTTATTGTGGACCACTTGACTAAAGTGGCTCATTTTATTCCGTATAAGGAGGGTCATTCAACCTAGAAGATGGCCCGGATCTATGTTTCAGAGATTGTTAGACTTCATGGGATTCCTCTGCGAATTGTTTCTGATCGTGACTCGAGATTTGTATTGCACTTCTGGAAAGGATTTTAGCAAGTTTTGGGCACTGATCTCAACTTAAGCACTGCTTACCACCCGACGACTGATGGCCAGACTGAGAGAGTTAATCAGATTCTTGAAGATATACTACGTTGTTATATTTTGGACTACAAGGGAGCTTGGGATGAGCATCTACCTTTGGTTGAATTTGCCGACAACAACAGCTATCAAGAGAGCCTCAAGATGGCCCCCTTCGAAGCACTGTACGGGCGTCGTTGTAGAACCCCGCTCTACTGATCAGAGGTTGGTGAGAAGGTGGTGTTGGGACCGGAGTTACTTCAGAAAATGGAAGAAGCCACCAGGAAGACTCGTCTTCAGCTCAGTCGTGCCATTGAGAGACAAATAAAGTATGCAAATCAGCGCCGCCGTCCGTTAGAATTTGTCGTGGGTGATCAAGTGTTTCTAAAGGTTTCCCCTACTCCTAGAGTGAAACAGTTCGGTCGTCATCATAAACTTAGCCTGAGCTTTGTAGGACCGTACGTCATCTCAAAACGTATTGGGGGATCTGCATATCGTCTAGAGCTACCTGCTTATTTGCTCGGTGTCCATGACGTCTTTCATGTTAGTCAGCTTCGGAAATATATCCACAATCCTAATCGTGTTCTTGAAGAAATTCCAGTGATTCCTGAAGCCAATCTGTCCTATCCAGTCGAGCCCTCGAAGATCGTCGAATATCAAGAACGCAAGCTTCGCAAGAGAACAATTCCTATGGTGACGGTACTTTGGGTACATGGCAAGTCTGAGAAGTACACTTGGGAACTCGAATCTGACATGCGCAGCAAATATCCGCAACGCTTCTCTTGATTCTTGATACGTCTCTAAGTTTGACTTCCTTGTTAATTCAGTATCTTTCATGGTTAGCTTTCATGCGTTAATCTGCAAACTTCTCTTTGAAGTGTATGTCGTCTGAAACTCGTTGTTTTAAGTTCCATTCAGAGAATCTTCAGAAAGTTTCAGGATGAAACTTCTTAAGTAGGGGAGAATATAACAACCTCATTTTCATAACAAAATAATAATAATAATAATAAAGACTTATCCTCTATAAAACCCGACCCCCCCCATTTCATCATTCTCGTATCCCGTAACCCGTCGACCCCTTCTCTCCCGTATCGCAAGCCGCAGCCGCAGGATTTTTCCTCTCGATCCCGCCTCCTTTGCCCCCGACGACCCTGCCTTCGCCTCCCGAGTGCCCGGCAGCCCCCCTCCTCCGCTTCTAGTGGCTGGCGAACCCCCCCCCCTCCAGGGCCGACGACACTTCCCCTGCTTCCCCGTCGTCTCCGGCTCTTCCTTTGGCCGGCTACCTTCTCCCTTCCTCTTCTCCTTCTCCGGCCAGTGAGGGTAAGGGCATCGTTTCTTCTCCGGCAACCCTAGCTCCTCCTCGTTCCGGCCGGTGGATTTCATGAGGGACTCCTAGGGTTTCGCTAGAAACCCCTCTTCGTGGATTTCTGAGCCCAGATCTGGTCTCCTTGGGTAAGGATCCCCGCCTAACTCTTGTTTTCAGTTTGCCCTAATTTTTTTACGCTAATTTTTCGCTCTCCGATCTATGGTTTTTAGACGATCCAACTTATGTCCATCGTATAACACGCTAATCCCGGATTTGTGTGTTTTCCAGTGCGTGTCCTCGGATTTAGGTGGTGGAATCGCTCCAAGCCCTCTCCGAATTAGGGATTTTTGCATCCAAACGCCGCCAAAACTCCCGATCCCTCGCGGTAGTCTCTTCTCCCCTCACTTTCGAGGGAGATAAATTTCTAAACCTCTCTCCTGTTGTGTGGTGCGAATATCAAACGCATGTGTAAGTGTAGAAATCTTGTTTGAAATGTATTTTGATCTTGAACAGGTTTAGCGCGAGTTTCTAACCTCGCTTGCGGCACTTAGCTGTCACTAGCATTTTCGAAGTCACCTTAAGGCAAGTATAGACACCTATCTCGCTTGCAAACATGAGATCTAATTTACTTCACTTTTTATTATGAAGTTGTCCCTTATAGACTGCAATCGTCTAATTAATAAACTGTCCAAATAAATTATGAATCCTTATAATTGTCTAATATCATAGACAAACATTGAGAGGAGCCTGTTGGTTTGGTGTGATGTGTCGAATCGAGCTCCTGACTAACTGGTAACAGAAACCATTATTCGACCATTGCAAGCACCGTTGTTGATAAGTCTTGTGTCAATTCATACACTAGAATCTTGTACACCAAATGACAACACTTTCACCCTTCAATGTATTCCGCTTATGGTATTGCAGCTAGGCTAAACTCCGGAGTAAGGCATTTAAGTAAAAGCATCTTGTTTGACATGATTACTTGTCTGCTAGTAGGTTGCTACGTATAAAACTAGTTCACTGAGCTCTTGTTTTCTCTGCTTACTTTTGTGCAATTTATTAACTTGAATCTTTATGTGTTTTCATATTCTGAGGCATTTTCCTTCTATTTGGATTTGTCTTAGGTTTCGTGACTGCGCCGTCCGATTCCTGAGTTTTTCTTCTGTCAGCTACAGCTTGCTTGGAAGTTTCATTTTGTTTAATGTATTAGCAGGTTCTATGTATTTTGTTTCAGTTACTGTTGGATTTTTCTATTCATGTATTAGTTATTGTCAGACATTTTCTCTTGTATCGAGGACAACTTGTAGGGTGAAGTAATGTACTAGTTCATTTCACTTATGATGTTTCTATCTTTGTGACTAGTTGCATTCATTTAGTTTCAGTACTGCTTGTGGCTTAGTTTTTATAAAAGAAATGTGTGCACAATAACTTTTTCATTATTTATGTGTGGCTTCCGCACCAATTTAACATCAATTAAAACTCTTTTCAAAAATAACAAATTTAAAAACTAGTTGTAGAATTTCTGGTTCTGCCTTATCAGGCATGGTTCCTCTCTGCATGCATGTGGCATCACGACACGCCCGAAGCGCACTCTGATTTTGTTGAGACGGGTCGTGACAGCCGCCAGGTACTCGAGCCTGATCAGCATTAAGTTCCAGGTTCTATGTTTACATTTCTTTTACTGTCAAATATTTCTTTTATGTAAAAATTGCAATCACACGTTTTCTCTGAAATCATGGACAACTGCTAGGCTAATTAAATATTTATGTACTAGAATTTGATATTAATGCATGTGAATCCACTTGTAAATCATAGTTGCATGAAAATTGTATCATTGTCCTATAAAAACATGATTTTTTTACAAAATACATATGCATTTAAAACTCTGAAAGCTTCCGCATAACAAAAATCAAACCGTTTTTACTTAAAAGTAATTATTTTAAAACTATTTTCAGCATTCTTTGCATACGCCTTAGCAGACATGACTTTTTTCCGCCCATACCTGTGGCATCACGGCCCGCCCGAAGCGCACTCTGACTTCTGTCGAGATGGGTCGTGAGAGTTGTCAATTTACTATCATTCACTAACTCGTCTCCCAATTACTCAAATATCATCATTTACATTTACAACTCGTGCAGCTCAGCTGCTGATGAGGGCTGTTGAAGGTGCCTTGTCAAGGAGGTGTTGGGTTCGAAACCAGACATTCTCAAAAACCCATCGTGCTGAGAAACAGGCCGGAGATGGGTTTGGGTGGCAAGGGTTGCAGCCCTGTAACGTCGCTTGGGGTCGGCTGACTAGCCGTGGGCCGGGTCGTTACATAAAAAATGCACTTTTTTGTAACGACCCTGAAAAAGTCCCAGGCGCCGCCCGACCCACCGCGTAGCCCAAGGAAGACCAAGGCGCCACCGGTGGTACATCTGGAATATACAAGGTCTGCAGGTCGTACACCCCAACCCATCATTTTGCCTGTTTCTCAGCAACAGTAGGTTGTTGTCACGGGGTTTCGAACCTGCAAGCTTGATAAGGAGCCTTTAATACCACTCCTCATCAAGGTTCCTTATCAAGGTTGCGGGTTCGAAACCCCATGGCAACAACCTATTGTTGCTGAGAAACAGACACAGTGATGGGTTGGGGTGTACGACCTGCAAGCCTCGTATATTCCTGCTGTACCACCGGTGGCGCCTTGGTCTTCCTTGGGCTACGCGGTGGGCCGGGCGTCGCCTGGGCCTTTCCCAGGGTCGTTACACACAAGTAAGCTCCCTCCGGATGTCTTGCTTCCTGCAGAAGTTAGAGAACTCAGTTAAGACGAACTCACCTCCGTTGTCTGTTCTCAACTTCTTGATCCGCAGGCCAAGACGGCCCTCTACCAGCTCCTTGAACACCACGAACAATCAGAAAACATCTGACTTCTCCTTCATGAAATACACTCAAGTGTATCTTGAATAGTCATCAATCAGCACCAGCATATATCTGCTGCCTCCAATACTAGCGGTGACAGTTGGCCCCATCAGATCACCATGGATACACTCCAATGGTGCTTCACTCCTTGTTTGTGACTTGTTAAACGGAAGGCGATGAGCCTTTCCATACTGACACCCCGCACAAACATGGTCATCGCCGACGGATGACAACTTAGGCAAGCCTTTCACAAGACTTTTATCTGTCATAGCTTTCAGCTTATTCATCCCGACGCGTCCTAGTCTTTCATGTCATATAGAAGCGTTATCGTTGGCCCTCATCCGATCAACATAACAGCTTGTTGATAAAACAAACAAGTCTCTAACTCTTCTCCCTACATGAGCAACATCAGCCTTTACCGTTGATACGTTGCGGAGAAATTTCACTTCTGTTGGACTAAATAGAACGTGATAGTCTGCGTCAACCACATTGGTCACAGAGAAGAGGTTCTTCTTCATGCCAGGTACGTGATAGACACTCCTTAACGTGAGTGGACCCTGAGCACTATCCAAAGACACTACACCCTCCTTCTCTATAGTATGAACAGAATCACCAGCGGTTATAATAGCTTCATTACCTGAGAATGTTTGCAACGATGAGAACTTCAACTCGTCTCCAGTGAGGTGATGACCACACCCCGAGTCATCTATGCACTCATCTTGGTAATCGACGGTGGAAAGAGCACGGACATACGTGCCCGTCAGAAAAGCTCCTCCACACCCGGCCTCCTCAGCACCGGAACCAGCTCCCTCCTTATCTACAACATGCCCAGGCTGAAGCTTGACCTTGCAGTCTCGTTTGAAGTGGTCAGGCTGATTACACCTGTAACACTTCAACTCCTTCTTCCAGCTCTTCTTAGGAGCAACGCTCCTCTCTTGCTGATAGGAAGTTGAAGACTCATCCTCAGCAATAGTCTTCTTCTTCTCTCATCTATTCTTCTTCTTACCTGTGAAGAAAGTCTCACTACCTCCTTCAGAGATAGTGACCACAGCCATATGCCTAGCCAGGCTCTCCTGCGAAGCCAGCAGGTTCTCCAGCTCCAGCAAGGGTGACTAAGTAGCCCAGCCTTGAACAGAAGTCACGAAGGCCATATATTCCTTCCGCAAACCGTGGATTATGTGCCTCTTCAACTTGGCTTCAGAAATGGGCTCATCAGGGTCCAGCGCTGATATCTCAGCGCACAGGTTCTTCATCTTAAGAAAGAACTTTGAGATGGGCAGATCTCCTTGAGTTGCTCTAGCTAACTCATTTTTCAGGAATTATAGCCTTGCTACATTCTTTCTGTTGAACAGTCCATCGAGGGATTTCCAAATCTCAGCAGCAGACTCACATCATAAGATGTGATCAAAGAGTTCAGGTGAGATAACCCGCTTGAGAGTAAACTCTGCTTTCGCATTTGTTTTCTCCAAGCTCTCACCTGTTCAGCAGTACCAGTTGCAGCAGTAACTTCTTGCTTGTCGTCACCACCAACGACTTCCCACAACTCCTCGCTCAGAAGATAACTCTTCATACACGACTTCCACTTTTTAAAGTTGGTCGATGTAAGAAGCTCAATACCAAGACCTCTTGCGAAACCACCTTCCATTGCAACAACCACTGATCTATAAGCTCCCAGAAGCACCAAGCACAACTGAAGGTTGATCACTGCTCAAGCCTTTGTTCCATCTGATACCATGTTAAAATTTCATATAGCGGAAAACGGAAACCAAGCGCAACAACACTCCAACCATAAACTGAGCTCAATAAACCAAATGCAAGGAAAGTAACAAGCAGGTCATCTATTAACACACTTCTTTACAGCAAGAGGTATGCATGGCGAGACATGATTTCGCCAAGTAAAACAGGGAAGCAAAAAACATCAAAGCAAGAAGCCGTGCGGACAGAAGCCAAGACCGCCGAGACCGTCGAGACCTCCGCCCTTGCCGAACTTAACAGCGAAGTCCGTCGAGACCGCGAGGTCGCACAGACTACCAGTTATTCAAGTTGAAGAAGAGTTGTCCGCAAACTGCAAGACGCCTGACCGCTGAGGTCGCCTAGCCACCAGTTAGACCACGAACAGTGCTGCCGAACAGAGGAACAAACCTCCCACTGGCGGACAGCTTATTGAACTGGGAAAATGCTGAAGAAGAGAAGATCGCAAACCGCTAACCGCGACCTGCAGCTTAACCGCTGGTTGATAACCGCGAGCTTCACTGATCCCTGACCGCAGTAAGAACCAAACACCTGGTTTCACAGTACTAGCCACACAACCTGCAAAAATAACCGGTTAAATTTCTCAACCCGCACGGTCAGCAAAACTGAGACTGCAGCACTAACTCCCGCTCACTTATTGTTAACTCTGTTAATTATGATGTCACATGGGGGTCTTATTTATAGGCGCGGAGAGGAGTGTGGTCACCCCCCTAATAGATAGAGACACCACCCCAGCCCACAGCTAGCACAGAGCAGTCTACCCAGTCCGCATTGATAAGGCCGGACACCAGCCTATCCGCCTGCTATCAAAAGAGGACGGACAGGAAGCCAGTCCGCATGCCAGCGGACACCGCACCAGCCCGTAATAAACAATGTCCACGACCAAAGGCACAAGCCGCCCGGTCAACCAGCGAACATTGTGGACTCTGCGATCAAGAAATGAACTTGTCACAGATGACCAAGTTCCAAACCGGAGAAACTCTGGCGCGAGCTCTGCGGACAAGAACACAGTCCGCCAGCTCCCAACGCAGTCCGCCAACCCGTGAACATCGCGGTTACCTCCTAACCGCACCACCAAAGCTGGAGAACAAGGGCACAGGCCAATGCCGATCTCCCGATCTCCAAAAGCAGTCCGCGTCAAGCGGACTCCGCGAACTCAGAATGAGCCTGCCCCTCCCGCTGATACACCACCTAGCCGCACGATTACTCTAGGGAACTAGCCAACTGCTGAACAACAAGCCGAGCTGGCTGATCGCCATCACCAGGCCGCAACATCAGACCGCCCAGGCCGCACCATCAATCTGCAGGACTATCCGCCCAGGCCGCGCGGTCTGTCTGATCAACCCTCACTTTCACTTCACAATTTCAACACCTTTTATATACTTCTTTTGTATCTTAATACAATGTATGAGTACATATTTATAGGAGGAAAAGAGGAGAAGAGTCACTTATACACAATGTGGGACAAATACAACAAGAGGGAAAGAAAATAAATGGGGCATTTAAATGTGCCTTTACAATATCTTTTCTAACACTCCCCTGCAAGCTGGAGCGTATAAGTCGTAGGCACAAAGCTTGGATAAGAACTTATAGAATAGAGTACTGGGCAGGGCATTTGTGAGAATATCAGCAACTTGGTCAGTAGCTGAAAGATGTCTCAACTCTAGTTTCTTCATTTGAACTTTCTCTCTGACAAAGTGACAATCAATTTCAATGTGTTTTGTTCTTTCGTGTAAGACCGGATTCTTAGCTGTGTATAGCAGTTTGACTGTCACAGAGTAAGGTAAATGGTGAGGAATGTTTTACTCTCATATCACCTAGGAGACTTTTGAGCCAAGTAAGCTCGGATATAACAGACGTCATTGAGCGATACTCAGCTTCAGCTGAAGATCGAGCAACCACAACTTGTTTCTTACTATGCCAAGTAATAAGATGACCTCCCAAGTAGATACAAAATTCATTGGTAGAGTGTCGATCATCCAGGGATCCAGCATAATCTGAATCCGAATACGCAACAAGAGTTAGAGTAGAAGTAGAAGAGGTTTTGTATACCAGCCCTTGACCAGAGGCTGTTTTTAAATATCTCATGATGCGTTTGACAACCTGTAAATGAGATATCCGAGGAGAGTGCATAAATCTACTGACAACCCCAACCACAAAGGATATGTCAGGTCTTGTAACTGTTAGCTAAATTAATTTTCCAACAAGGCGTCGATGGTATTCCGGATTTGAGAGGAGATGATCTGTATCCAAGCTTCCAGCACAAAGCTTATGATTTACATCCCTGTGAGTTTTGGTCGGCTTGCATCCGGAGTATCCGGCATCCTGAAGGAGATTGATACAATACATCCGTTGAGATAGGACAAGACCATTCGGTCGTCTTGCAATCTAAGGCCGAGGAAGTATCTGAGGTTCCTAAGATCTTTTGTTTGAAATACAGAGCTCAGGTGCTTTTTGATCATTTGTATTCCCTTTGCGTCATCACCTGTGATTAGGATGTTGTCGACATATACTAAGAGAAGCACAGTGTCTATTATGTGATGTCGAGTAAACAGAGAGAAGTTTGCCGAGCTCCGAGTAAAACTAATATCTTGTACAGCTCTACTAAATTTATCAAACCATGCCCGAGTGGATTGTTTGAGACCATAAATCGATTTTTTGAGGTGACAAACTCGGGACTCCCCCGTAGTCTCATACCCCGGAGGTTGCTGCACGTAGATGGTTTCTTGCAGATCACCATTCAGAAAGACATTCTTGATATCCAGTTGATGTAAGGGGTATTGACAATGCACAACCATTGAAAGGAGGACATGAACCGTGTTAAGCTTGGCCACGGGAGAGAATGTTGATTCATAGTCTAGACCCTGTTGCAGAGTAATCCTACGAGCCACCGGGCGGGATTTAAGACGGTCAATTGTCCCATCAGGAGCATGCTTGATGACAAAGACTCATTTGCACCCCACCGTAGTCTGGCATGGAGGAAGGGGAACCAGATCCCACGTCTGATTAGCTCAGAGGCTGTCATTTTTTCGTCTATAGCTGCCCGCCAACCTGGCGCACAAAGTTAAGGACAGAACCAGAGGACAATGAAGTATCAAAGGTGTGAAGCGTCGGGGAGATGCGATGTAGAAACACATAATTCGTCATGGGATGAGCGGTGGAGGCCGGTATCAGATCATCAGACCGTAGAGTGTCAGAGGTCGAAGTCGATTGCATCGAGGCGGCAGAGTGAGTAGGGAGGCGGGTATAGACACAAATAAGCAGGGGTTTTTAAAGACCGAGAGCTGGGTCGGGCGGACGTAGAGGTGGAGAAGATGTAACAGGAATAACAGGTCTTGGTAAAGGTTGTGGTGACAGAGGTGATGTTGGAGCATTGAAGTTTGGTTGATCTTCCCGAAAACGTAACGTCAGCAGAAACGATCACCTTGCGGGTAGTAGGAGAATAACACACATAGTCTTTCTAGGTACGGGAGTATCCGACATACATGTAATTGGTTGCCCGGGGATCCAACTTGTCCGATGACGGAGCAAGTGTGTGAACATAGCAGGTGCAACCAAAAATGCGAGGTGGGAGAGAGAACAACGGAGTAGATGAGAAAAGTAGACTAAACGGGGTAGCATTTTGTATGACGGAAGAAGGGAGACGGTTAATGAGATAACATGCTGTCGAAAGGGCAAAATTCCAATAGATCTTAGGGACGTGCATTTGAATCATAAGAGAGCGAGCAATATTAAGGAGGTGTCTGTTTTTACGTTCGGCGACACCATTTTGTTGTGGTATGTAGGCACAGAAAGTCCGGTGAATAATGCCAAATTCAGAGCAGATATTTACAAACTCATTGTTAGTGTATTCGCGAGCATTATCAGTACTGAGAGTTTTAATGTTGGTGGAAAACTGTGTTTGAGTTTCAAGAACAAAAGTCCGGAACACACGGCGAAGTTCGGAGCGATCACGTAGTAAGTATAACCATGTCGTCCGAAAATAGTCATCAATAAAGGTGATAAAATACCGGTAGCCAGATATACGAGATATTTTATACGGACCTCAAACATCAGAATGTACTAAAATAAAAGGAGCAGAGCTCCGAGTATAAGGAGGAGGGAAAGATGAACGATGTTGTTTTTTCCCAAAATACATGAATTAAACGTAAAAGGAAGAAAAATATTAGGTAGAGCCTTTTTGAGTACTAGTAGAGGAGTATGTCCAAGACGCCGATGTCAATCAATGGAAAAGACTGATGAGAGGATGGTAGGAAAATCATCAAGAAGATAGAGCCCGTTGTACAGTCATCCTTTACCAATGATACTCCGCGTCTGTCAATCCTGCACCATAAAAAAAGTAGAGGTAAATGTGACAGAACAATTTAAATTGATAGTGAGACAGCTAACAGAAAATAAATTAAATAGGGAGTCCGGGACATGAAGAGTCGAGCGGAGAGATATAAAGGAATTCAGAAGGATATCAGCAGAGCCGAAGACAGGGACGGTAGCGCCATTGGCCACAGTGATACACTTGGGATATGAGGAACCTAGGTAATGAGGTGGTTTCAGTGAGGTGATATGGTGAGTAGCACCGAAATCCACTATTGAGCACGGACCGGTGGAGAGACAAGCGATACCTTCATTGGAGACGGAGGCAACAGAGGCAGGCGGGTGACTGAGTAGCCCTTGAAGATGTTGGAGCTGTATGCGGACCTCGTCAAGGTCAGCACGAGTGACAGAGGGACTGTGATCAGCAACATAAGCAGTCGGACGAGGAGGACAACCATGTTTGCGGAAGCAGGTTGCTTCAAGGTGCCCATCTTTACCGCAGAAAGAACATTGAGGACGTGGTCGGCCACCGCGACCCCTTCCCTGAGAATTGATGGTCAGACCGAAAGACATGCTTCAAGGTGCCCATCTTTTGGAAGGGCTTCCAACAAGCTTTGGGCACCGATCTCAACCTGAGCACCGCTTATCATCCAACAATTGATGGTCAGACCGAAAGAGTTAATCAGATTCTTGAAGACATGCTTCAGTGTTACATTTTGGATTTCAAGGGAGCTTGGGATGAGCGTCTGCCTTTGGTTAAATTCACCTACAACAATAGCTATCAAGAGAGTCTCAAGATGTCCCCCTTCAAAGCACTGTATGGGCGTCATTGTAAGACTCCTCTCTATTGGTCGGAAGTTGGTGAAAAGGTTGTTTTGGGACCTGAGTTACTGCAAGAAATGGAAAAGGCCACAAAGAAGACTCAGCTCCAGCTTAGTCGTACCATCGAGAGACAGAGAAAGTATGTCAATCAGCGTCGTCGTCCATTAGAATTTGTTGTGGGTGATCAGGTGTTCCTGAAGATTTCCCCTGTTTCTGGGGTGAAACGGTTTGGTCGGCATCATAAGCTCGGTCCGAGGTTCGTGGGACCGTATGTTATTTCAGAGCGTTTCGGAGGATCTGCTTATCGGCTGGAGCTACCTGCTTTTTTGGCTGGTGTTCACAATGTCTTTCATGTTAGCCATCTCCAGAAGTACATTCGTGATCCTACCAGCGTCATTGAAAAAATTCCAACGATTCCTGAAGCCAATCTTTCCTATACGGTCGAGCCCACTAAGATCGTTGAGTATCAAGAACGCAAGCTTCGCAAGAGAGCCATTATAATGGTGAAGGTACTTTGGACGCATGGCAAGTCTGAGGAGTACGCTTGGGAACTTAAATCTGACATGCGTAGCAAATATCCACATCCCTTTTCTTGATCTTGGTATGTCTTCGCTCTTGTGCTCCTTCTATTTTCAGTATATTCATGGTTAGCTTTCATGATTTATCTACAAATATTGTTGGAATGAATGGTATCTGAATCTTCGCCTTGTGAGACCCCATTTTATGAATCCTCAAAAGTTTCGGGACAAAACTTACTAAGTAGAGGAGAATGTAGCAACCCGTATATTTTACAAAAATAATAATAATAATGTTATGAGTGACAATTCCGTAATATTCTGATTTCAGGTTTTGTTTTCCCCTCTCCTATGAAGCCGACCCAGCCCCAGTCCGGTTATTATCCCCGCAAGCCGCGTATCGCTGCAGGTATTCTCTCCTGATCCCACTCTTGTGTCAGCTCCCATCCCCTGTGATCCTGCACCTGACGACCTCTCATGTCTTTCGCTGGTTTCTCTTCACTTTTGCTGGCCGGCAATCCTCCGCCTACCCCCCCCCCCTCTTCTTCCAGCAAGGGCAGACGACGACAGTGCTCCTCTTTCTTCCTCCAAGAAGCCGACAATGCTTTCTCCTCCTAGGGGTCGGCAGCAGGAGCCTTTATCCTTCTCTAAGTGCCTGTTGTCATTTTCCCCTCCTCCTTTTTATCTTGGCCGGTGGTATCAAGAAGGACTCCTAGGGTTTTGCTCGAAACCTCCTCTCCTTCGATTTTTGAGCACTGATTGGGTCTCCATGGGTAAAACAAACTCCTCTTCGCCCCTTTAATCAGATTTTGTTGGCATTTATGTGATGATTTTTTTGAGCCCCAATCGATGTAATTGCGTCAATCCATCATGTGTTCGTCATATAATCGATTAATCCCATATTTATTTGTGTTTTCCGGCACCGCTCTTCGGCCAAATTGGTGGGATCTCTCCAAAGCCCTCTCTGATTTAGGGTTTTCGTCACCTAAGCACCGTCAAATCCTCGATCCCTTATGGTATCTTCCTCTCCTCTCATCCTTAAGGGAGGTAAAACTCTTATCTCGCTCTTGATTTTGTTATGCGATGAAGATGCATGTGTCAGCGTAGAAAACTTCGTTAACCGATGGCCCTTGGCTCGTTGCGATCTCTGCTAATTGCCGCGATCTCCCCTTGTCGTCGCTACAGTCTCGTCTTAATGTCCGTGCGGTCTCGTCTTAATCGTTGGACCTTGTCTTGCTGCGATCTTTGTTAATCGCTGAGATCTCCCATTGTCTCCGCTACCGTCACGTTTTACTGTCTGTGCGGTCTCGTCTTAACCGCTGGCCCTTGTCCGCAGCAACATGGTGTTCGGCTAGCCGCGTGCTCTCTTAGTCGTTCTCTTGCCGTTGTGCTCTCTGAGTCGTCGCGGACTTGCCGCTTCTTGCTCCTCTTTAACCGCTCAGACATTTTTACTTAGTCGCCGAGCTTGGCGTCGTCCGCATGGCATACGAGTCGACTACTGCTTCCGATTCAACTACTCTTCCCGGACATCCTCGTATTGCTCCTCTTGAGCTTCGTGATGAATTACGAATTACCACCATTTCTTTCTGTGACAAACCAAATTTTGTTGAATGGATTCACTTAGTTCACCGTGTACTGCAGACGAAGGGTCTCCTTCATCACCTGACAAGGCCTCCTCCCAATGAACCTACTGACGAGTGGATCCGAGACGATGAGCATGCCCAATCTTGGCTTCTCAATTCTCTAGACACTGAGCCATATCGGATGGCCATGTACCACGAGACAGCTCATGCTATGTGGACGGACCTTCATTCTCTCTACTCCGGGAAGGACAGTCTTCAACACTTATTCGACATTCTTACCAATCTTCAGTCCCTCGACCTTGGAGCTACTGGTGACTTGATGTTTTTTGTTGCTCGGGCCAAAACTCATGTGGAGGCTTGGATACAACATCAGCCCCCCACCACGGACTTGGTTCCTCAACGACAGCAGAAAGAAGCAGTTGGAATTGCTATAATGGCTCGTGTTCCTCCACATCTTCATAGTGTCCACGCTCATATCCTACTTTCCGTTGTTACTTTGTCCCTCTCGAACGTTTGCTCGATGCTTTTGAAAGTTACCCCTCCTCCGGAGGCTATGCCTCTCTCTCCAGCTCTCCTTCAGCAACCCGTAGCTACTCTCACACGTTCTACTCGTGGTCCCCAGGCTCGTGGAGGTCTCCAGTCTCGGGGACGGGGTCGTGGTGGCCGTACTCTCTTCAAGGGCTCTCACTACGGCAAGGATGGTCATTTGGAGGTCACCTGCTACCGCAAGCATGGTCTGCCCCCTCACCTTACTACTTCAGCAACTACCACACCTCCCTCCGCCACTAGCGAGGATATTGCTGCTCTGCGTGCTCAACTCCATCAGCTTCAAGGGGTAGTTAGTCGCTTCACTGGTTCAGTGGCATCGATCTCCAATGAAGGTATACCTTGCCTCTCACACAACTTTTACTGGATTGTGGACTCGGGTGCTACGCATCATCTCTTCGCAGAAGCCACCGCAATACTTAGATTCTGCTTATCCCAAGTCCATCATTGTGGCTAATGGTGACACGGTCCTAGTTTTTGGCACTGCTCATCTGCCTCTTACTCCTTCCCTCTCCCTATTCTCGATTCTCCATGTTCCAAGATCCCCTTTTAATCTACTTTCTGTTAGCCGCCTTACATAGGAACTTGATTGTTGTGTAACTTTCACACGCTCTTCCTTTGTTGTACAGGATCGACTAACGTAGAATATACTTGGTAGAGGACGACTGTCTAACAGGCAGTATCTTCTCGATGTTCCTCCAGCTGCTTTCACCACTGTCTCCTCCACTGACTGGCATCGTCATCTTGGGCATACACCTCTTCCGATTCTCAAGAAATCTCTTGCAACTGTTCCTCTTCAAGAGCTTTTTTGTGAATCCTGTATTTTTGGCAAACAACACCGTGTATTTTTTACTTCTCCTTGTACTCAGAGCGATACTGCATTCTGATATCTATGGACCATATAAGATCCCAAATATTTTTGGTTATCGCTACTTTGTAACTTTCATTGATGATTACTCGCGGGTTACTGAGTTGTACTTACTTTGTGATCGTACCGAACTCACCTCCACGTTCCGTACGTTTCTTGCGGAAACTCGCACTCAGTTTTCAATGTCTGTAAAAATTCTTCGTACTGATAATGTTCGTGAGTATACTGGTCACACCTTCTCCAATCTGTGCGTTGAGTTTGATATTATTCATCAGACTTCGTGTGCATATACCTCTCAACAGAATGGCGTAGCGGAACGGAAAAATCGTCACCTCATTGATGTTGCCAGATCTCTCATGATCCAAATGCAGGTTCATGCTCTTTATTGGAACTTTGCGGTTTCCACTGCTTGACACCTCGTCAATCGCATGTCCTCGTCTATCCTCCACTTTGTGGCTCTCGTCACTCTCCTTTACCCGTCCAAGGCTCTCTTCTCTCTCACACCTCGTGTGTTTGGATGTACATGTTATGTCCATCACCTTAGTCTTTCAAACGACAAGTTAGCCCCTCATGCTACCAAAACTATGTTTGTTGGGTACTCTCGCACTCAGAAGAGGTATGTCTGTTATTATTCTACCACTGGAAAAGTGATTGTTTCTACTAATGTCTCCTTTCATAAAGACCAACCATATCACACCAGTACTACTGATCCTCTTCTTCCTCCTTCGCTACCTCGGCCACAGTTTCAGTTACGCCCCCGCTTCCACCTCTTCTACCTACTCCTCCTCTGCCTCCAACACCTAACCCACCGCCAGTCCCCTCCAAACCACCTATCATTCAGTTTTACACTTGTTGTCCTCCACGTCCAGATGACCTGCAGCAGCTTCCCTCTACTGGTGTGTCCTCGCGGCTTGTTGATTCGGCATCACCCTCGACGGCTCATCCCTTGGCCAACTATGTCTCTTTACATCAGCTCTCTCCACCTCTTTTTACCTTTGCTCTCTCTCTCTCTCTTCTATCTCTATACCTAATTTTTTGCAGGAAGCTCTCCAGTATACGGGGTGGCATGCAGTCATGGATGGAAAAATGACTGCTCTGTGGGGTAATCAGACTTTGGATCTTGTCTCTCTTCCTCCTGACCATAGTTGTGTTAGCTGCAAATGGATTTTTACAATCAAACATGCGGCGGATGAGACAATTGATCGCTTGAAAGCTCGACTTGTGGCACGAGGTTTAACTCAACAATACGGTATTGATTATTGTGGAGAATAGCCCAAAAGCTTGTATGTAGTATTTCAGTATCTTAATACAAGGGAAGAATTCAAATATATAGGAAAGAGAAGAGAAGAATAAATCATATACAAGATGTGGGACTAAAGAAGGATGAGAGAGAAAGGAAGAAAGAGGGCCCAATAATGGGCCCTTTACATGAGCTTTTCCAATACTCCCCCGCAAGCTGGAGCGTACAAGTCGTATGTGCCAAGCTTGGATAGGCACTGATAGAAGAGGGTACTTGGTAGAGCTTTTGTGAGGATGTCTGCGACCTGTTCAGTACCCGGAACATGCTTGAGCTCGATCTTCTTCATGTGGACTTTTTCTTGGATGAAATGACAATCTACCTCAATATGCTTCGTTCTTTCGTGAAAGACCAGGTTCTTAACATTGTGTATAGCAGCTTGACTGTCACAAAGGAGGAGAGCTGGTGAAGATAGCCTTACACCAAGGTCGGTAAGGAGACTCTCAATCCATGTGAGTTCCGAGACCACAGCGGTCATTGCCCGATATTCTGCTTCTGCTGAGGATCGAGCAACCACTGCTTGTTTCTTGCTCCGCCAAGTAATTAGATGTACTCCAAAATATGTGCAGAATCCGCTAGTGGATCGTCGATCATCGAGGGAGCCAGCGTAGTCGGCATCAGAATATGCCACCAATGTAGGGATTGAAGATGATGTTTTGTATACAAGTCCTTGGCCAGGAGCTGTCTTGAGGTATCTGAGAATTTGTTCCACTGCCTGAAGATGAGAGCTTCGAGGAGAGTGCATATAGCGACTAACGAGTCCCATAGCGAAGGATATATCAGGTCGTGTTACTGTTAGGTGGATAAGTTTCCCAACTAGACGACGATAATATTCTGGATTTTGTAGAAGAGTATCAGACTTCGAGCCCTAAGCACACAGTTTGTGATTGACATCCATGGGAGTGTTTACAGGTTTGCAGCCGGAGTAGCCTGCATCATGAAGAAGATCCAGGCAGTATTTGCGCTGAGAGAGAACCAGACCATCTGATTGTCTAGCCACCGCCAGACCCAGGAAGTACCGAAGATGTCCCAGATCTTTAGTTTGGAAGACGGAGCTCATATGTTGCTTAACGGCCTGTATGCTGTCCAAGTCGTTTCCAGTAATAATGATGTCATCGACATATACCAATAGGAGAACCGTACCCGTTGCCCGGTGGCGAGTAAACAATGAGAAGTCAACCGAGCTTCGAGTGAAGCCAATTTCCCGGAGAGCTTTGCTGAACTTGTCGAACCATGCCCGAGGGGATTCTTTGAGACCATATAGCGATTTGAGAAGGTGACAGTATCCGAGCCCATGTTTCTTGTGACAGAATGCTTTAGTGTGTCCATCCCGGCCGCAGTAAGTGCACTTGGGCCGACCGCGACCGCCACGGCCCCGTCCGCGGGAGCCCGTACGTCCACCCCGAGTAAAAGAGGGTGGGGGAAGTAAAGGAGGAAGGGCCTGTTGAAGAAGGGCCGACGATGGTGGTGCAGACGTCTCCAGGGGAGGTGGTACACGAAGTAACATAGAGCAGACATCTGAGAAGGAAGGGGTAGCAGGTGATGACAGAACCTGGTCCCGGATACTGTGAAGGTGTGGCGGGACTCGAGCCATAATCATAGCAATACAAACCGCCTCCTTCTGGGCACGTTGAGCAGCGAGGTCAGTAGTAGATGGCTGGTGCTGAATCCAGGCCTCCGTGAGTCTTAGCACGAGCCACAAAGGAGGTCATGTCCATAGCTTTGCCAACATCCAAAACTTGAAGATCGATGATGATGTCAAAAAGGTGTTGAAGGTTGTCCTTGCCCGAGTACAAGGAATGGAGTTCATCACACATAGCTTTAGCGATCTCATGATACATGATCATCTGGTAAGGCTCACCCTACACCGAGTTCAGGATCCAGGTCTGGACGCGACCGTCATTCCGTAGCCACTCATCAGTAGTAGGAGTTGGAGGTCCCTAGGTAAGATGACGTGCAAGGCCCTTGGCTTGCAGGACACTCCGAACGGAGTGAACCCATGGGATGAAGTTCGACTTGCCAGAGAGGGAAAGAGTAGTAATCCGAAGCTCATTGCGGAGTTCGTGAGGAGAAGCCACGTGGTCTGCCGCGGGGGTAGCTGTAGTGGAGTCGCTAGAGGACATGGCGACCTGGAGGAGAGGAAGCGGGCAGAAACAGCGGACTGATGCAAAGCAGAAAGCAGGCCGCGGCGAGTTCGGGCACGCTCGGCAAGGAGCTTGCTATTGGAGGCCGCGGCGGACTGGATTAGGCCGTGGCGGACTGGATTAGGCTGCTGCGGACAGGATCAGACCGCGGCGGACTGTAACCGGCCGTGGCGAGTAGAGCACAACAGCTGCCGAGAAGAGAGGGCAGGCCGTGGCGAGAAGGAGAAGGAGAGGACACGCCGGGGAAGCTCGGCAAGTCGCGGGAGCTCGGCAAGTCGCGGAGACTAGAGGGCGACCGTTGCGGGCTGGACCAGGCCGCAAGACGGAAATCGCAAAGGGGCGAGCTCGCGGCGGACAGGGAAAAGAACTTGTCCGCCAGAAGAGGAGGGAGAACAGCCGCAGGCAGGAGAGAAGCGCGGACAGAAGGAGGCCGCCAAGCTCGCAGCTGACCAAAGAGAGCAAGAAGAGGAGGCGAATTCGCCGAGCTCGCAGCGGACAGAAGGAGACCGTGGAGCTAGGGAGCGAGTTCGCCGAGATCGCGTCGGACAGGAAGAGGCCGTAGCGGACTATGGGAAGCAGTGGACCCCACAGACCAGAGAGAGAGGGCTATAAAGAGGGACCAGAAGAGGAGGAAAGAGGAGTGGTTCCACGGGAGGAGAGGGAGCGGATTGGACAATGGCAGGCCGCAGGGGCTATGCGACTAGGAGGTGCGGACACACAAACTCAGGCCCCAGAAACCGTAGGCCGCTGGGTGAATAGGAATGTGAATCCGCAGGAGACCGCAGGCCGCTGGGCGGATAGAAAGCTAAGTCCGCAGGAGACGCAACCTCGCTCTGATACCATGTGGAGAATAGCCCAAAAGCTTGTATGTAGTATTTCAGTATCTTAATACAAGGGAAGAATACAAATATATAGGAAAGAGGAGAGAAGAATAAATCATATACAAGATCTGGGACTAAAGAAGGATGATAGAGAAATGAAGAAAGATGGCCCAATAATGGGCCCTTTACATGGGCTTTTCCAATAATTATGATGAAACTTTCTCCCATGTCACAAAATTAAATTCAGTTCAGGTTTTGCTCTCCTTAGTTGTTCATCGCTAGTGACCCTTCCATCAGCTGGCGTCAAAATTGTCTTTTTGAATGATGATCTTCTTGAAATTATTTACATGCATAAACTGCACGGGTTTGAGACCACGGGGGATTCTCGTGTATCTTTGCTTTGAAAATCTATATATGGTAACAAACAGTCTCCTCGGGCATGGTTTGAGAAATTCAGCAAGGCCGTTTGTGAGGTTGGTTTCAAACAAAGCTCGACAGATTTCTCTCTCTTCACTCGTCATCAATCAACCGGGACTGTAATACTTCTGGTTTATGTGGAAGATATTTTGATCACTGGTAATGACTCCGCTAGGATACATGTTAAGCAACATTTGAATTCTGTCTTTCAAATCAAAGATCTCGGAAACCTTCAGTATTTTCTGAGACCAGAGGTAGCACGGCGACCTGATGACCTTATCTTATCTCAGCGCAAGTATTGCATTGACCTTCTGCAAGATGCTGGCCTCTCAGGGTGCAAACATATGAAGACCCCGTTGGAAGTCAACCATAAGTTGTGTGCTCAGGGATTTGAGTCCGACTCTCTACTTCCAAATCTGAAATACTATCGGCGTCTTGTAGGAAAACTGATATACCTAAAGTTACAAGACCAGATATCTTATTTCTGGTTGGAGTGGTCAGCCGCTTTATGCATACTCCACGGGTTTCTCATTTTCAGGCAGTGGAACGCATTCTCAGATATCTGAAGACTGCTCCTGGACAAGTACTTGTGTATAAACCATCCTCCTTCCGTTCTTTTATTGCTTACTCTGATGCGGATTATGCGGGCTCGCTGCACGATCGACGATCTACTACTGGTTTTTGTACTTTGGAGGAAATCTTATCACATGACGGAGTAAGAAGCAGTCAGTGGTTGCTCGCTTGTCGGTTGAGGCTGAGTACCGTGCGATAGCGGCTGTTTTATCAGAACTCACCTGGCTTGAAAGTCTCCTTATGCATTTGGGAGTTAAATTATCCTCACCGTCAACTTTGTTTTGTGATAGTCAGGTTGCAATTCATATTGCAAAGAATCTTGTATTCCATGAGCGGACCAAACATATTGAAGTTGACTGTCACTTCGTTCGAGAAAAGGTCCAATCGAAGATGCTAAAGCTTGAGCATGTTACTGCTTCTAGGCAAGTTGCTGACGTTCTTACCAAGACATTACCTCGGAAATTGTACAATCAGTTCCTGTCCAAGCTTGGTGCCTATGACTTGTACGCTCTAGCTTGCGGGGGAGTGTTAGATAATATGAGGGAAAACGATGTAAAAGCCCAAGTATAAGGCCCATCTATAGACCCGCTTCTTCTTTCTTCTATTAGTCTCACATGTCTTGTATAGGATTCTTTCTCCCTCTCTTCTCCTATATATTTGTACTTACTCTTGTATTTTGATTATGAAGAAGTATATACAAGGTTTGGATCTATTTTTCTACAGATGTAATAGAGTTTCTACAACTCTCGTTTATGTTTTAAGAAAATATGGGGTAGCTTTAGTGTATTGCCTGTACAGTTTTGTGATCAATTTTGGCATTCTTTGCTGGACAGATGTTTGAGCAGCTTCCTTTCATTGTTCACATGTATTTTCGCTGCCTACTTAATTAATATTTCTGGAAGCCTCAAACTAATGGCCGGGATTTTTTGTTTGTAATTGAATGATTTTTTTTTGAAAAAAAATAGCCTTAATAACGTTACAATTATCCTGACTTGTAATGGATATTCTGTTAAGTTCTGAAGGATTGCAGCAATATTAGTAGAGGTGCAAGTTTTTTCAGTTAATTTTTAGTGAGTATGGAAAGTGTGGAATATTTTGTGAATCTCTGAAGTTGTTTTATGTTCTTAACCGTGCAACAATTTTATTATTAAAAATTTTCAATTTATTTAGCTAACCACAAAAAAAATTGTTGGCCATGTAGCTGAATAAATGCAATGGATGATTCTAGAAGATATATTCCAAAAAATATTTTTAATAACCAAATCCCATCACAGAAGAAAGCTTTTTGCCATAGAGAAACTTGCAGTGAGTTCTCATGGAAATGGAAACTTACTTCGAAATAGTCTACAAGCTTTGAAGATTGATGCCCAAGTTCTCCTGCATATATGACTTGTCCTCCCGTTTTCATCAAAAGTAGCTGGAATAGAAAATATATTTACCTCAGAAGGCCATCTACTGTTTTACAGCATTAAGATGGTATTAAGGAGCCAAAAAGTAAACCTCATCAAATGTTTCAAAAATATCAATGCTTGGCTGATGAATTGTGCACACCACTGTTCGTCCAGTATTCACTGTATTTCTCACCACCCGCATAACAATTGCAGCAGCCCTAGCATCTAGACCAGATGTTGGCTCATCCATGAAAATGATGGATGGATTTGCAACCAATTCTACAGCAATTGTAAGCCTTTTTCTTTGGCCTGTTGATAGGCCATCTATACCTGGAAGGCCCACGAGAGCATTCCTCAGAGGATTAAGCTCAATCAAATCCATAACTTCTTCAACAAACATCTATAAATAATGTACAACGATACCTATATGTTAGAACTGGTCATTTGAAAAGTTAAATTATTGGTAATATAAAATAATAATTTTAGCAATTAGATTCAATGTCATTTAGATCGCAGTGTTATTAAATGTCAATATTATTAAGATTTCTGTGCTGCTGACTTCAGCGTTATTAAGATTTCAATGTTAGATGCCACTAATATTAAAATTTCAGTGTGATTAGATGTCCATGTTAATAAGACTTCGGTGGTGTATGTCCAATGTTTGTAAAATACCGTGTACTTAATCTAGTAATATTATATAAAGACTTGAAGGCAACTTAAGATATGATTGTATGTATTTATAAGCTGTCACAACATGTCTAGATGTCATCCTAATTCACCTGAGTTCTAGATGTCACTCTGTTGAATATAAATGCCATGTAGTTATATGTTAAAAATATAAGAAAATTAAATAACCAACATCTTCAAATAGCATGAAATTACATTATAATATACGTGAATCTGTTATGGATCTTCTTCCGTAACAGCGGTAACTCGCCAAAGTAGTGGCTGGAGTCGGAGAAGATGGCGATGGTGGAAGATAACGTGGAGCCGGAACCGCGGCTGCCTATGCGGGGTTTGCTCGTTAGAGGAGAGAGCTACCAATATCCCACAATAAGAGGACAAGAAAACTAGACTTTTCATTCACGTCCATACAAGATCCCTCGGGTCCCTTAAATAGAGGATACAAGGGTGTTACTGTAAATAGCCCGACACTAAAAGATAAAATGCATAAATATAGAAATATTAAATAAAATACGACAATTGATTGGGCACGTTGCCCAAAACATCACTCACCTTCCAAAATGAGCTTGTCCCCAAACTCGAGGGAGATCACGGTAGGGCGAGCGTCATCTGATGCCCTCCTCGCCGAGTCCTCGACGTGCAGGTAAAAAAGCTTTTTGCACTCGTGTTCGTGAGTGCACTGCTCGTTGCAATTAAAACATAAACCCTGAGCGTGGCGGTCCAACATCTCGGTTTGTGATAAGCGGCAGACCGGCGGTGCGGGAGGACCCTCGATATGTCCGTAGCACCAAGGTGGTTGCTACGGATGGGAGGGCCGAAAGGCAAGTTGCAATACCGCTTGAAGTCGTCTCGTGTCATGCCTGGTTGGTTGGTGAGGAGACGAGTGGCTCAAAGAAGAGCTGAGTCGAGTAGGTGGAAAGAGGCTCGAGGAAGTCGATCAGTGGCCAGATTTTGTTGGTGGCCGAAGAAATGCTTGCACATGGTGAACCAGGCCAATGGATAAGTTTTGTCGTCGTAGGTGGGGAAGTCCAATCTCGCGTAGCGTGACAGCATAGCCACTTATGGGCGGATGAAAGTCGGTGGCTCATGGTTGATTAACAGTGGTGGCGCCTGGCTGTGTTGGCATGATTTGTAGGTGGGGTAGTAGCAACAAGAAAGGTGGTGGTCAACTCATTAAGCTTGATTGTGATGGCGATCAGGTTATCCTGATGATGTGTTTTGGCTTCCGAAGGCGGGCTTCTATAGACGTCATGAATCCTTGGAGTGCAGCCATGAAATCTTGTGTGTCGTCCATAGTGTGGCTTGAAATAGCACGCGAGAAGGACCGGGTGACTGGATGACTGGATTCCTCTGAAGAGTCTGTTTGGGAGTTGTCGCGGGAGCCGCATCATCGCGCAATGGTGACACAAATATATATGCTCCAATCCTTCGCTCTCCCTTGCCTTGGAGGTACCGGAATAAAAGAAGTCCAAAATAGTGGCGTGAGACAGGCAAAATAATATGGTGAGCGGGGCTTGTTGTGAGTAGGCAGTCATATGTAGGAAGTATAAAATAAAAATAAGGAGAAGTGACGCAAGATAAAAACAAAGTTGTGTGGAGTAATGAAAGTGGCTGACAGTGACTAAAAAGAAAAATAAAATAAAAAAACTAGATGGGTCCAATATAGGAATGGGCGGTTTGATGGGGAGCAGTGTAAGGCTCTGCGGGCTTTTACTGGTGCAGGGTTTGAGAAAACGGGGATGGGGGCTCGAGGAACAGTTCTGCTTTAAGCCTTAAGGAGTGTTGGGCACCAAAAAAAGAATGGGCGTCTTGATGGGGAGCGGGGGACGCGTGCGTGCAGAAGAGGAAATGTTAGGCGTCTCGGGGAAAGCGATGCATGGGGATTGAGAAGGAAAGACGCATGTAGGAGGCTCGAGGAAATAACAGGTGAGCTGGCTGGAGGCAGATTAGACGGAGGCAGAAGCGAAAAAAGAGAAAACGTTATTCGATGCAGGAAGTTGACGAAAACGTCGGTGGGCGGTTTGATGAGGAAGAGGTGTGAGGCGTCAAGGAAGTTGAAGCCCTAGAAGACGTATCACGACACTGTTGGGATCACTCCTGTTGTTGGATGTCGCGGAAGGAAGGACATCGCGCTCTCAACATAGAAGACACGGCGAGGTGTTAGTCGATCAAAGCGAAGAGGCCCGCGGGACATGGGCTCGACGTGGATGATGTGAAACAGCCCAATTGCGTTGATCGGGATGACGAATGGTGTGTGTTCTGGACAAGGCACAAGCGATTGTAATTTGGCTAGAATAGAGGACTGAACTGGGTGGGGTCGTGGTCGCAACGGAGGAGATGTTGGCGTGCTTTGGCGGGAGAGGACCGAGAGTTATGATACCAAGTTGTTATGGGCATACTTGCGTAACAGCGGTAACTCGCCGGAGAAGTAGCCAGAGTCAGAGAATATGGCGATGGTGGAGGATACCGTGGAGCCAGAACTGTGGTTGCATATGTGGGGCTTGCTCGTTAGAGGAGAAAGCTACCAATATCTCGCAATAAAGGACAAGAAAACTACACTTTTTATCCATGCTCATATAAGACCCCTTGGGTCCTGTTAAAGATAAGATAAATTAGCCCATTAGGAAGACCCATGTGTATTGGCCTATGTATAGTTCCTTTAGTCCCACATAGTATATGTAGGAGTCTCTCCCTCTACCTCTATATAAGTGTATGTAATCCTATTTTTTGAGAATAATACAATCAAGAGTGATTTTCTCTCTCCTGTTTTTTCTCCTTTTACATGGCATCAGAGGAACTCATCCCCTCCTGCGGTCTCCGGATTCTATCTGAATCCTTCTACTCGCCAGCGCCCTGCCTCATCCTACCCGCTCCTCTCTCTAGCCGCTTGACTGATGCGGCCTGCTTCTACTAACCTGCTTCCTCTTCTCTCTATGGTTCTACCCTCCTCCTCAGGCTTCTTATATCCTCCTCTCTCTGACTCTTGGGGCCCACGGGTTCTCTTCTACTCGCCGCGATCGTCTTCTTGTCGCTGCGACCTGCTTCTCACCGCAACTTGCTCTTAGTCGTCGCGACCTACCGTTTCTTCTTTCTTCTCTCTTGTCGCTGCAAGCTGCTTCTTCTCGCTGCGACCTCCTCTTAGTCGCCGCGACCTCCTCTTAGTCGTCGCAGTCTGTTCTTCTCTTAGTCGTCGCGACCTGCTCTTAGTCGCCGCGACCTACCATTTTCTTTTTGCCGCGAGCTGCTTCTAGTCGCCGCGACCTGCTCTTAGTCACCGCAACCTGTTCTTCTCGCCGCGACCTGTTTTTCTCGTCGCAACCTGCTCTTAGTCATCGCGATCTGCCTCTATTCACCTCTTGGCCTCTCTCGAAGCGATCTAATTCAAGCCGATGCGACTTGTTTCCCTTCCTAGCTCGATGCGCCCTGCTTTCTTCCCTTGCTCGTTGCGGATTGATCCGTGTTGCGCGCCTTTCCTCTCCTTTGCGAGCTCCTGCTCCAGTCCGCCGCTTGTTCCATTCTCGCGCTCTTTTCTGCGCTGTCCTCCACTGCTAGCCGTCCGGCCTGTCCTCCACTGCTAGCCGCCCGACCTGTTTCTTCTTTCCGCCATGACATCCAGTGACTAAACCGCGGCTACCTCCTCTCTGCCCGCTCGTGCTGCTGCCCTGCCTCCCGAGGTGCGTGATGAACTTCGCATCACCACTCTCTCTCTCAGTGGAAAGGACAATTTTGTCGAATAGGTTCATTCTGCTCGTCGTGTTCTGCAGACAAAGGGTCTGCTCGCTCGCCTTAATCGGGTCAAACCTGCTGACCTCTCTGATGACTGGCTTCGCGATGACGGTCGGGTCCAATCTTGGTTGCTTAACTCTATGGACACAAAGCCTTACCTAATGGCAATGTATTACGAAACGGCTAAGAAAATGTGGGATGAGCTGCACTCCCTCTACTATGGAAAGGATAGCCTACAACACCTTTTCGACATTATCTCCGCTCTTCAATCACTGGATCCTGGAACCACAGGCGACTTAACTTATTTTGTTGTCAAGGCCAGAACCCTGGTAGAGGCCTGGATACAACACCAACCTCCCTCTTCAAACCTTGCTACTCAACGGGCACAGAAGGAGGCTGTTGGGATCGTTATGATGATGGCCCGTTTTCCTAGTCATCTTCACAGCGCCCGAGCCCAGATCCTCTCCTCTTCCACTACATCCTCTCTGTCTGATGTTTGCTCAATGGTGCTCAAAGTTACACCACCTCCCGAGGCTCCGACCACTTTCTCTCCGGCTTTGCTCCAGCAACTCCTACTCCCTACTCCTGCTCCCTCTGGTCGAGGTTTTTCTACTACTCGGGGAGGCCGTTTCACGTCTCGTGGTCGGGGACGTGTTGGGTGCTCTACTCTCAAGTGTACCTACTGTGGTCGTGATGACCACCTTGAAACTACCTGCTAACGCAAACATGGTTTGCCTCCTCATCTCACTGCTACTACGGCTGTTGCTACTCCTCCGGGTCCCTCTTCCACCGAGCCCCCATCATCTGCTCAGAAAGATATCAATGACATCCGCCTACAGATACTGTAACTCAAGGCGTTGTCGACCGTTCCTCTGGCTCGGTTGCTTCCTTCTTTACTGAAGGTATCTCCTGTCTCTCCTACAGATCGCAATGGATCCTGGATTCTGGGGCCACCCATCACATTACTTCTCAGAAACCTCCTCAGTACATGCACACTGAGTATCCCAAGTTTATCATTGTGGCAAATGACGATACTACTCCGGTATCTGGAGCTGCTGATCTACAACTTACTCATACTCTCTCTGATATCAATGTCTGTTAGTAGGCTGGTTTAAGATCTTGATTGTTGTCTAATCTTTTCTCCCACTTCTTTTGTCATGCAGGATCATCGAACACGAAC
Source organism: Platanthera guangdongensis (assembly GCA_039583875.1). Classification (NCBI taxonomy): domain Eukaryota; kingdom Viridiplantae; phylum Streptophyta; class Magnoliopsida; order Asparagales; family Orchidaceae; genus Platanthera; species Platanthera guangdongensis. Next base: position 1,730,185 of record CM077147.1, on the reverse strand, counting down.
TATCATTGGTAGAGGACGGCTGTCCAACGGGCTTTATCTCCTGGATGTTCTTCCCACCTCACTATCTGTTGTTCCCTCCATCAATTGGCATCATCGTCTTGGTCATGCTCCTCTTCAGATTCTCAAGAAGGCACTTCCTGATATCTCCATGCAGGAATTTTCTTGCAAATCATGTATCTTTGGCAAGCAACATCATGTTTCTTTCCCTCCTGCATGTAATCGGAGTAGTACTCCGTTTTCTTTAGTTAATTCTGATATCCGGGGTCCATATAAAATTCCCAGTATTTTTGGTTATCGGTACTTTATCATCTTTACTGATGACTATTCACGTCTCACATGGCTTTATCTACTTCATGATCGTACTGAGCTGACTTCTGTTTTTTGTGTCTTTATTGTTGAAATATGTACGCAATTTTCGACGACAGTACAAACGCTTCGCACTGACAATGCTGGTGAATACACTGGTCGCAGCTTCTCCAATTTATGCACCGATTTTGGGATAATTCATCAAACCTCGTGTGCATATACACCCCAACAAAACAGTGTGGCCGAGCGAAAGAATCGACATGTCCTTGATGTCACTCGGTCAATCATGCTTCAAATGCAGATTCCCGCCGAATATTGGAACTTTGTTGTCTTTACTGCTTGCTATCTCATTAATCGCATGCCCTCCTCCGTGTTTAACTTTGCATCTCTGTTTGGTCTACTCTTTCCTTCCAAGTCTCTTTTTTCTCTCACGTCTCGCACATTTGGTTGTACTTGCTATGTCCACTCTCTCAGACCACCAAGTGACAAACTTGTCACACGCGCCACCAAATGTATATTTGTTGCTTACTCTCGTACCCAAAAAGGGTATGTTTGCTACTCTCCCACCGTCAACAAGATGCTCGTCTTCGTAGATGTTACCTTTACTGAGGATGAAAGTTTTTTCTCCCACACCTCCACTCTACCACCTCAGTCCACTCTATCACCTCAGTCCACTATTCCTCGTCCGGCTGTCCCCATCACATCTCTGCCTCCCACATCTTCCACTCCTCCAGTACCAACTTCACCACCTCTCCCTCCTCCTCCACCTATTCGTGTCTACACTCGACGCTCGTCCAGGATTGCAGCCCGACAGCAGCCCCCTTCTACTGATGATCTTCTGCGCATTGACGATCAAGCACCACCCTCTACGGCTCATCCCATGGGAAACTATGTATCCCTCCATCGCCTCTCTCCACCTCTTCGCACTTTTGCTTCTCTCTCTCTTTATCCACTATTTCCATTCCTAACTCTTTACAGGACGCTCTACAACATCCAGGCTGTCGTGCGGCCATGGACGAAGAGATGACAGCTCTTTGGGCTAACGGGACATGGGACCTTGTCCCTCTCCCTTCTGATCAGTCTTGTGTTAGCTGCAAATTAGTCTTTACTATCAAACATGCTTCCGATGGACCGTTGATCGTCTCAAAGCTCGTCTACTGGCCAGAAGCTTCACTCAGCAACATGACCTCGACTATGGCGAAACTCTCTCCAGTGGCAAAACTAAATACTGTTCGGGTTCTAATCTCTCTTGCTATGCGCCGTCAATGACCTCTTCATCAAATGGATATCAAAAATGTCTTTCTCAATGGCGATCTCCAAGAGACTGTGTATATGCACCAATCACCTGAGTTTGAGATCACGGGAAAGTCTCGTGTATGTCATCTCAGGAAGTCTATATATGGTCTCAAACAATCCCCTCGCGCCTGGTTTGATAAGTTCAGTAAGGTGGTTCGCGAGATGGGATTCACTCGGAGCTCTGCTGATTTTTTTCTTTTTACTCGTCATCAAGCAACAGGGACAGTTCTTCTTCTTGTGTATGTGGATGACATTTTGATCACGGGAAACGACACCATCGGGATCTAGAACATTAAACAACATCTAAATTCCGTCTTCCAGACAAAGGATCTGGGTAATCTGCGATACTTTCTTGGACTTGAGGTTGCAAGACGACCTGATGGTCTGATCTTATCTCAACGGAAGTATTGTATTGATCTTCTACAAAGTGTGGGTTATTCTGGATGCAAACCTACAGACACTTCGATGTATATGAATCATAAGTTGTCGGCACATGACTCTGGGAATGACCCTGTTCTTACTAATCCAGAGTACTATCGACGCTTGGTGGGGAAACTAATCTACCTCACAGTTACACGACCTGATATCTCACTTGTTGTTGGAGTTGTAAGCCGATTCATGCATACTCCTCGGACCTCTCATCTTCAGGCCGTCGAGCGGATTCTCAGATATCTAAAGAAGGCTCCTGGACAAGGACTTGTTTATAAACCATCGACTTCATTATCTCTTGTTGCATACTCTGATGCTGACTACGCAGGGTCTCTTGATGATAGACACTCCCCAACTGGTTTTTGCACCTACCTCGATGGACATCTTATTACCTGGCGTAGCAAGAGACAGACTGTTATTGCTCGCTAATCTGCTGAGGCTGAATATCGTGCAATGACAGCAGTCGTATCTGAGGTCACCTGGCTAGAGGGTCTCCTCAGAGATATGGGTCTCAAACTCTCCTCTTCTGCTATCCTGCTCTGTGATAGTCAAGCGGCCATACACATTGCCAAGAATTCGGTGTTTCATGAGCGCACAAAGCATATCGAAGTTGACTGTCACTTCATTCGGGAAAAGGTTCAATCGAAGAAGATAGTATTGGAACACGTCTCGGCATCCAGTCAAGTTGCTGATATTTTCACCAAGGCTCTCTCTCGGACTTTGTACTATCAGTTCTTATCCAAGCTTGGCGCTTATGACTTGTACGCTCCAGCTTGCGGGGGAGTGTTAAAGATAAGATAAATTAGCCCATCAGGGAGGCCCATGTGTATTGGCTCATGTATAGTTCTTTTAGTCCCACATTGTATATGTAGGAGTCTCTCTCTCTTTCTACCTCTATATAAGTGTATGTAATCCTATTTTTTGAGAATAATACAATCAAGGGTGATTTTCACTCTCTTATTTTTTCTCCTTCTACAGGTCCCTTAAATAGAGGATAGAGGAGCGTTACTGTAAATAGCCCACGGCAATAAAAGACAAAATGCATAATATATGAATATTAAATAAAATACGACAATTGATTGGGCACGTTGCCCATTACAAAATCAAACAACATAACTTTTGGAAAGTAGATTGCTTAATATTAAGAGAAGAAAAATTAAGGGAAAAGCTTGTCTGAAATGACATATTTAAGATTCTTCAAGAAATGGGGATTTGCATTGTATCAAAAGAAAAAAAAAACAAAATTCCACATTAAGCATGCTAAATCATATAGGTATTAACTGGTTAGAAAAAGTAAATACTCAGTCAACATCAAACGTTATTTTTCTATGTTTATCTTTTAAGTTCTTTCCTTAAATCTCTACATGATGCAACTATGTAAGAAAAAAATAATAACGATACATAAAGAAGAGTTACCTTTCTAGTTTCTAGATCTATTTCTGGGGAAATTCGAAGCCAAGAAGAATATGTTAGGGATTCATGCACTGTAACGTAAGGTGAGTGAATATCATTCTGTTCACAGTAACCACTAATCCGAGCGAAAGTTTCTTGCTTTTTGGGGTATCCAGAAATGTTAATACTCCCATCAATATATCCTGCAGTTTTCCTTCCTGCTAATACATCCATTAATGTCGTCTTTCCGGCTCCACTTACACCAACAAGAGCTGTCAATATGCCTGGCCTAAATGCACCACTAGCATTACAAAGTAACTGAAGATGTTTATCCTGAACTCCTTTTCTTCCTATTTCCTGAAATGAGAAAGTATGGGTAAGTTATTCCACACACACACACACATATATAATGGGTAAAATCTGATGCTAAGATGAATAAAAAGAAAGCTCAAAAGCTTTAAATTGCTGAATATGCAGTTAATTGTGATATGATGTTAGAAATGGGAATTTTTAGAATAGATTCCGCCAAGGAGATAAAGTCAAGCTTTATCAACTAACATGATTTCTTCGTAAATCGTAAATGAAAAAACTTATCAACTCTAAGAGCAATATAACTAAATATAGTAAATCTCATTCAAACTTTTGGAAACTACCTAGGTCAATGATTTGGATAATGCATATATGCAAACAAAATTTGAGTTCATAATTCATTATATTTGAAAGCAAAAACATAGTATTCTAAGAAATATATATGAGCAGATGAAATAATTCAAACTTAAATTTAAACAATTTTGCATTGAGAACCATCTGGCTACCAAAGGCATCCAGAAAGTATAGAAAAGCTCAGGCTCTTGAAGGAATAATTCTATTCATGCACTTATAATGGAAAAGAAAATTCCAGAACTAAAAAAATTAAGGTATAATTAAATTCTTAGCTGAACCGGTGAGTTTTAAATTTAGTGTGAAAAATGTAACTGAAGAAATATTTAGAGTTCGCTAAAATTGATTCTTGTGATAACTGACTTACAGAGGGCATGCCAACAAAGTAATTCACATTGTTGAACGTAAGAGATAGAGGCTGGAAAGGTAAAATCATTCCCTGCATGACTTTTTGGCCTATGTTTTTGGTACTGCTCCCAGAATTCATTTCTGAATCCTGCTTTTCAGTATCTAATAAAATAAGACAACATATGATTAGTAGTTTTTCGATAATCTAAATTAAAATAGCATAAACTCTCTAAGTGGAATTATGAAGAGAAAACTTCAATGTGAAGTAGCAATATTGACAAAACTACATTAATTTCTTCATACTGTTGAGCACGGGCCATTCTTTAAATTTATGATTGTTACTTTCATATTTTGTTTGTTGACTGCTTATGCATTAGAGCATCAATCATTCACAATAAAAGCATTAGCTGTGTATCTTTCTACCCCCCCCCCCCCCCCCCCCCCCCCCCCCCCCCCCCCCCGCAAGCCTAAAACTAAGCCAGATAAACATTCAGAAGTTAAGAAAACATAAAATACTACCACGCAGACCCGTATGAATAGGTCTATCAAATTCTTTGAGCCTTTTTGCTAATCCCGGCGCTTGTTCCTTTTTCCTGGTTTGGTTCGTACTTTTAGCTTCATCATCATCATTTACGATAACAGTATGAGGATCCCCAATAGCTGAAAAGGAAGAGGAACGTGAAATAAAAAAGGGTTTGCTACTCTTTTAAGTATCAGAATGAAAGTTGATGTGCTTACGATTCAGATAAGTCAATGCCAGAATGAAGCATATATTATATAGAAAAGTAAATCCAACCAGGACTCCAACAGAAATCCAATACCAGTAGCCATTTATGAACATTCCTCTTGACTTGAGAATTGCTTTTCCAATTGTTGGTTGATTTATGCTCTTGTCATTGTTCGGCTGTGATAAAAATTAATCAAACCAACAGGGCAACATAAATTTTTAACGAGGAAAATAAGTTCTTCTTGCTAACTCTACAAGTTACAAAGGGAAAATATTAGAAAATGGTAGCAATCTCGACACAAAATACCTCACTCCATCTAGGATCAAGAAATTCATTTATAGCAATGGCATTTTGTCCGTACATCATTGGAGAAATCCAAAAAACCCAGATCCACCATGGAGGAATATCATCTGCTCAGCGAAGAGACAAGGCTATAGTGAAGATCGCAATATTCTAAACACAAACTACTGTTGAGAGCAAAATATATTCCTCAATCAGGATGAGAAGTTCATATTTAAATTGGTGTAAAATGTTGGACTACAATTACTATCGTTAATTAAAATTATTGTTTATGGGTTACATTAGCACAAAAAAATCACGTCAAAGTTTTTTACTTAAAAAATCTCAATTTCTTACCAAATAATCCACCTATCTTGTTAGAGATTTGTTAGGTCTTGTTGCCTATAAATACATGCCTATATAACATTGTTAGATGTAGTGTACTTACTGTGTAGTAGTCTAGTAGAGTTGTATTATGCTCATCATGGGTGTTGTGAACATGCCTACTTATATATACCTTATTCTTGTGAATACATCATATCGATTCTCTTCTTTCATGGTATCGTAGGGATAATAACCCTAGTCGAATCCCCGATCATGTCCTGCTTCTTCTGCACGACTTCACTGATCGTTGCTTCCGTCGCCTCCCTGATCCCGTTTTGCCACTTCTGGTCGATCGAGTGATCCTGTCCCCTTCCCTGATGCCGGTCTATTTCCGATCGACATGATCCCGTACCGTTCGTTGTTTCCGATCGATGCGATCATTTCCCACCGCCGGCATGCTTCCGCCGGTTTCTCTCTATTCCTGTCGGAGTGCCTGTTTTCGCCGGAGTTCCTGCGTTGTTTCCCGTCGGATTGTGTTGCAGTCTGCTCCTGTAGGTCTTCTTTTGTGCTGCTTTAGGTCTTCTTCTGTGCTGTCAGTCTCCTCCGTTGATTTCTGTAGCCGACAGATCTCCTCTTCCGGCTGATCTTGCAACCCCGATGGCTTCGTCTTACTGCTCTGCCTTTCTCCAGAAGGCGGATGTCATTATCGATGGACGAAACTACAAGACATGGTCCGCCACTATCGGCGTGATCCTCTGTGGTCTAGATCTGTGGGCCACATTGACGGCTCTGATCCTGCTCCGCTTCCATCAACAGCCCCTTTTGTGGACGATTCTTCCACGGTTAGCATCACTGCTTCCGTCCAGTGTTCCGACATGGCAAAGTGGAGCTCTGCCGACTCCCGTGCGATAGCCCTCATTTGCCAGTCTTGTGAGCTCCCCATTCGCATGACCGTCTACCAGCTACCTATGATCAGGGCGATGTGAGATGACCTATGTCGTCTTTACCTGCCCTCCAGTCAGGCTTTGTGCTACTCTCTATTCCAGACCCTTGACATTTGCTATCAGCGTGATCGTTCTGTTCAGGCATTCTTTGCTGAGCTCCTTTACCTCTAGCGTCAGTCCGATGAGATGGCTCCTTCCCCCTGCATTAGTTGCCCTCAGTGTGTTGCTACCTCTCGGGATTGCGACTTTCAGCGCAAGTATGAGTTTCTCATGCGCTTACGCCCAGAGTTCGAGCCTGTTCGTGCCCAGCTTTTGCACCGGGATCCTCCACCTTCTCTTAGCGATACGCTGGCTTTGGTAATCGTTGAAGAGACTCGTCTCCACTCCTTGGACACTGTTGCATCTTCTGGTGTGTTGCCTCATGTTGTCCTTGCTGCTCCGAAGTTTCCACCGCAGTCCTCCCTTGTGAGTACTTCTCTATTGCCTTCACCGGGTTATAGTGCACTGGTGCAGCCCGTTCCTCGTCCTCCAGTGCCCCCTACTGCTCAGTCTGGTGCCTCCTCGTCATCATCCTGTATGTTGTCATTACTGTCAGTGCATTGGCAACGTCAAATCCGAGTGCCGCAACCATCAGAGGGCTCAGCAGTCTGGTTAGCAGCGTGCTCCCGGTGCTCTTCCAGCTCATTTATCTACGATGACACAGTCACTCTGTTTCTGACCTTGCCCAGCAGTTATCTTACGGTTCACTGCATCGCTCCTCTGCCTTCGTGCCCTCACCGGATGCTTCTTGTGCCTCTACTTCTCAGCTGGCTGCCTCCGCCCCAGCAGGTGTCACCTCCTCTGACTGGTTGCTTAACTCTAGAGCCTCTTTTCACATGACCCATGATGTCACTCACCTCCTGCCCTGTCAGCCCGTCTCGTCTGCCCTCAATGTTATGGTTGCAAATGACACTATTCTACACTGCACTAGCTGTGGGATTCTTCATACCACCCATTTCCATATTCCTGATGTGTCATACATACCCAAATTATCCATGAACCTTATATCTGCTAGTCAACTCACCTCTCACGGTTGCCTTGTTATTTTTGATGAGTTTGCTTGTCGTGTGCAGGATCGTCTGACAAGGATACACCTTGGAGTTGTCCGTCGCCGTAGCGGGGTCTACATCCTTAATCATCGTCATCTTTCATCCATTTCATCGTCACCAACAACCTCATCTTTGTGTCTTTCCTCAGCGGGCTTCTTTCAGTGGCATCACCAATTTGGTCATCTTAGTGGCTCGCGTCTTTCGTCTCTCATCAGTACTAGTCTCCTTGATCGTGTTTTTGTTGATAGGTCTCACTCTTGTACGGGTTGTAAGCTTGGAAAACAACTACAACTCCCTAATCAGTCCAATGAGTCCGGGTCTCGTCGTTCCTTTGATTTTTTTCATTCAGATGTATGGGGTCCCTCACCATTTGTATCAAAGGACGGACATCGGTACTATGTTATATTTATTGATGATTATTCTCGCTATTGTTGGATTATTTTATGCACTCTCGTTCTGAATTTTTTCATATTTATGTTGCTTTTTCCACTATGCTATGCACCCAGTTCTCTGATTCCATATGTATTTTCCGTTCCGACTCTGGGGGGGAGTATCTCTCTCATGCTTTTCATGACCTTCTAGCTACCTACGGTACTCTCCCTCAGCTTGCTTGTACCGGTGCTCACACTCAGAATGGCACTGCTAAACGAAAGCATCGTCACATCATTGAGACAACCCGCATTCTCATCTACTCTCACGTTCCTCCTCATTTTTGGGCTGAGGTTGTCTCTACTGTTGTCTATCTCATTAACCTGTAGCCCTCCACTTTTCTTCAGAGTCGGTGGCCTGGTGAGTGTTTGTACACCCGACCCCCGCGTTATACTCATCTGCGTGTTTTTGGATGTCGGTGTTATGTTTTTTCTTCCTTCACGTGAGCGTACCAAGCTCTCTGCTCAATCTGTATCTTTTGTCTTTCTCGGATACAGTACTGAGCACAAGAGCTATCAATGTTATGATCTTGTTGCGTCAACTTAGTATCTGACGTGAAGTCATCTTTGATGAGTCTCACCCTTTCTTTGTGTCCTCCGTCCCCTCGACCTCGCACTCATCGGTGACTCCCTCTAATGTGCACTTCCTCACTCTTCCCACACCACCGCTTCATGTCTCCTCTCCACCAGTTTGTCTACCTCCTCTCTTCTTGCCACCGCCTACACCATCTCCTCTCTCTTCCCTTCCACCTCTCCCTCGGACGCGCTCATCGTCCCCCTTCCATATCATTACACTCGTCGTCGTCCTCCTCTTGCTCCCATCCCCTCGCCTCTAGTGCCCCCAGACTCGGTGCCCGCCTCCTCCAGCGAGTGTACTATAGACAATCCTCCTGTGCGTCGCAACCCACCTCATGAGCGATATCCTCCTGACTGCCTTAGCCTTGCTACACTTCCGCTGGACCTTCTTGCCCTTCCTGCTACTGCTTGTAGCACTCTAGAGCCGACTACCTACCATGAGGCTTCCCAGATACCTGAGTGGTAGGTTATCATGTCTGCTGAGTTAGAGGCACTTAAGCATACTAGTACTTGGGAGCCTGTTCTTCTTCTGTCTGGTGCTGTTCCTATTACTTGCAAGTGGATCTTTAAGGTCAAGACTCGCTCTGATGGTTCTGTGGAGAGGTACAAGGCTCGCCTAATTGCTTGTGCTTTACTGCAGGAGCGGGGGAGAGACTATGACGAGACTTTTGCTCTAGTTGCTTACATGACTACAGTTCGGACTCTTATTATTGTTGTCGCTGTTCTCCACTGGTCTCTATCACAGCTTGACATGAAGAATGTCTTTTTTCGCGGTGATCTTCAGCAGGAGGTATACATTCTTCCTCCTCCGGAACTATCCTCTCCTTCAGGCTTTGTTTGTCGCTTGAGACAAGCTCTTATGGGCTCAAGCAGGCGCCTCGCGCGTGGTTTGCACGTTTCAGTTCAGCCATTACAGCCACCGGATTCCAGCCATGTCCACATGATCCAGCTCTGTTCGTGCACTCCTCCCGTGGTCAGACCCTTTTATTACTGTATGTGGATGATATGATTATTACTGGTGATGATCCTTCTCATGTGGCCTTTGTCAAGCATTACCTTCAGCAGCAATTTCAGATGACCGACCTTGGACAACTGAGCTATTTTTTGGGTCTTGAGGTCAGCTCTACAGACATCAATTTTCAGCTCTCTCAACAGAGATACACATCAGATCTCCTAGCTCGGGCTGCTCTTTCCGACTCTCGCATAATGGACACCCATATGGAGCTTCACCTTCAGCAACGTCCGGATGATGATGTTCCATTCTCCGACCCCACTCGCTACCGCCACCTCGTTGTGAGTCTTGTCTACCTCACAATCCTTGGCCCGACATTGCCCATGCAGTCCATGTGTTGATCCAATTTGTTAGTGCCCCTACCTTTGTGTATCATGGTCACCTGCTGCGACTTCTGCGCTATCTTCGAGCGACGACTTCTCGTGGTCTTTTCTTCTCTAGCAGCAGTTCTCTGCATCTCTGCGCTTACTCGGATGCTACTTGAGCTAGTGATCTTGTTGACCGTCGCTCTGTCACCGGTTCCTGTCTGTTCCTGGGCACTTCTCTTATTGCATGGAAGTCCAAGAAATAGAAAGGTATTTCTCAATCCAGTACTGAGGCTGAGCTTTGGGCCATGGCAACCACTGCTGAGGACATTATTTGGCTTTGTTGGCTTCTTGAGGACCTTGGTGTCTCCTCTCCTGACCCCACCCAACTCTACTGTGATAACACCGGTGCCATTCAGAATACTCTGAATACGGTGAAGCACTCACTCTCCAAGTATATCGGGGTTGATGTTTTCTTCGTACGTGAGCAATATGCTCGTGGTATTCTTGCTCCTTCCTATGTCCCTTTCGAGCAGCAGATTGCAGATTTGATGACTAAGCCGCAGACAAGGACCCGACATGCTTATCTTCTGTCCAAACTCTCGGTGTATGATCCCCCGTGAGTTTAGGAGGGGGGGGATTAGATATAGTGTACTTACTTGTAATAGAGTTGTCTTATGCTCACCATGGGTGCTGTGAACACCCTCCTATGTACTTATATATACCTTACTCTTGTGAATACATCATATTGATTCTCTTCTTTCAAATTTTACTTTGGATCAACCAAATTTTTTATTTTAATTACCCTTTATTAGATGAAGTTAGAAGTGAGGAAGAGTCATTAAGAGTAGATTCATGTAAAACCAACATAATTTGTCTATTCTCCTTGTATCCTTTAAGAGATTTTGATAGCTCTCTCAATAGAGCACACCTCGCTTAGCAATCGTGGTTTCGGCGCCATAGTATCGTCGTCCGTCGTCCCCGCCTCTGATCACTCCTCTGACGTCTCTACCAACATTCTACGGGCCTGTAATCAACTCTTGAAGAGCACCGGAGTTCAAATATGTGTGATGCATACGTGGAAGCAATATGACCGCGCACATGAGTGCATATTAAGTCACGAAGTAACATAAAAAAAGCATCAATGTGTGAGTGCATGCATATGTGCGAGAGAAACAAGTTGGCACTTGTGAGTGTGCGTAAATGAAGTATGATAGAGCTTACGGTAGCAAAGCACCAAGCTGGGTGCAGTATGTGCAAAGCAAGGGGAGGGGAAAAACTATCTCAGATGGGTGTGCAAATGACCCATCTAACAAATGAGCTTGAGCCATCTGATGAGTGATTTTCATATAGTATTTTAGGTCATATGTTAGCTTAGTTTTCATTTCTTTTCGCTCATCCACTTGTTATTTTCATCATAAAATCGTTAATAATCTAATTATGTCATGTGAACACATGTGAGCTAGATAGGGCATATTTTAGTCAGTTCATGCATGAGGGAGACCCTTTCTTCATCTAAATTCATTTATATATCTATGCAGATGTGTTCTTTTGGTTGTTTTTTCTACAGGTACAGTGGTTGTGCTATTAACCCTGCAAGCCTTGGTCCTTTTCAAATGAGGAGGCCACTACTCCTGTGTTTTTCTTCCTGCACGAGCAGTGACCCTTTTTGTGCACAACCACTGGTCGTGCATAGTCATTTTGCGCTTGTTGGATAGAGTTCCTTAAGATCAACCGGAGGATCCCACTACCCGTGCAATTTCCTTGGCGCACGAGGAGTGGACCCCTCTGCGCACGATCACTGGAAGTGCACGGTCTTTCTACACATATCGACAAGTCTTGAAATCGGTGAGAGAAGGCCACTAGGCGTGCATTTCCCTTCTTGCGCGAGTAGTGGACCCTATACCTATGCACGACCATTGGTCGTGCATGGCTATTTGCAAAATCTGACCCGAGCGACCCCCCCCCCCCCCCCCCCCGATTTTCGCACAAGGAAACGCACGAGGATAATAGCACAACCACTAGTCGTGCTCTGTCAATATTTCCCCCCCAAAACCCAAAGTTTTCCCGCAAGTCCAGGTTCCTTTGCGCATGAGCAGTGGACCTTTCCTTCTCGCACGACCGCTGGTCGTGCATCGGCTCATGCGCTGGTCAAAATCCTGCTCTGCTTATAAATACGCAGGTTCGCGATTTCAACGGGAGATCCGTCTTTTTTCTCCAAAGTTTCGTTGTTTCAGTTCTCCAAGGGCTAGGGATCATCCTGTAGGTTCTCCCCATCATCCAAGATCTCAAGGTTGAAGAATAAGAAGCATCTATTTTGCCGCAAGCTAGGGAGACAGAAGAAAATATGTGGGTGGCGCAAAACCCTTGAGAAGATGGGTCAACTGGGAGCTGGTGACAGCAGCTCATTTACTCCAGATGACAGCCGACGAGCAAAGCGTTCACAGAGTCATGATCTGGAACCCCCTTTGTCTCCACGAAAGAGTCTCAAGCGTCGTGTGTATCTCTTTCCTCCTCTCCCACAATCTAGGTTGATGTGGCTTGTCTTTCTTTTCTTGTTTTGATGATGGTGGAATAGACGTGTGTTGTATGAATGTTATAAATATTTTATTGAAGTATTCTGCTCTGAAGTGTATGGACAAGAAGTTTGATGTTGGATTCCCTGCAAGGACAAGTACTCTTCAAACGCCCTGTTGGTGTACTCTGTCCCATTTTCAAACTTCAACACCTTTACGATTGCACCGTGTTGAGTTTGAACTCATTTATGAAAATCCTTGAAGCAATCAAGCACATCACTCTTGTTTTTCATTAGATAAAGTCAAGTCACATGAGAGAAACAATCAATGAAAGACACAAAATACCGAAATTCATTCACTGTAGGTGTGGGATATGATCCTCAAACATAAGAATGTACTAGATTAAACGGATAAGAACACCTACTACCAGAACCAGAATAAGGGTTTCTGGTATGCTTTTCCAGTTCACATGCATCATATACAAGTTTATTACAATTAACTTTCTTAAACAAATTGGGATACATTTGTTTCAAGACTAGAAAGGAAGGATGACCCAGACATCGGTGTTGAAGTGGTAGTAAGTCTTCTACGCATCTTCAACCTTATGCAACGCCCTCTATAAGTGTTGAAAAAGGTGAGTCCATATTCTCCTTATCTAGATACCACAAGCCACTATGTCAAGCATCAGTCCCAAGTCTCCTGTCAGTCTCCTTTTCTTGGAAGATCACCTTAAGTATATAAAACAAGATGACACAGTTTAGTTGAGATATGATTGCACTAATAGATAAGAGATTCATAGGAAAGGAAGGAGCATGCAAAACATTGGACAAAGTTAAAGTGTTGGCACATTGCACAGTACCCTTACCAACCATGGCTGAGCAGTGTCATTAGCAGTCTGAATGTGCTCTGGGACTGATAGGAGAGTGTACGAAAGGAATTCTTTCGCATCCACAGTAACATGTTGAGAGGCACCCGAGTCGACTATCCAATCTAGTGAGCCAGTGGTGGATGTAGATGCGAGGGCATGAGTATTATAAGTACATATGGCTATGTGAGCAAAAGAAGCAACATTACCCCTAGGCGCAGTTGGAGTGGGTGTGTCATCCATCACACCTTTTTGTTTTCTTTGCATCAGTTGGTGGTATGCATCTAAAATCTCCTGCTCCCTTGAGTGATCCACATCAGCAATACCTTCTTTTGCCACTTCCTCGCTTATCGTGAGATTTGCCCGATAGCCTCCTCGTCCACCACCTCTACGACCTCCACGACCGCGCCAACGACCTCCAAACTTTCTCCGTCCACCTGCATCCCTCTCCTTTGGTGTCTTGGGGCAAGTCAACCGGAGATGACCTATTTCACCACAATTCTAACATTGACGCATCTCACTCGTGTATCCCTCGTGCCCCTGATTGGTGACTGCTAGAGCCGATTTCTCTCTCAAAAGAGTTTCCACCGGTCTGGAGCCTAATCCTACTTTCCTCATGTATCATGGTTGAGATCGTCTCATCCAGGGAAGGAATTTTTCGATGAGCAAGCAATATTGCACACCTCGGCTCAAATGTCGGGTTCAATCCTTTCAGAAAATGCATAGTCCTTCATTGAGCATCTCACTCCCCTTTTGTGCATTCAGGATCCTTACAACATGCGAATGGTGAAAAATAATCATAGTCTGCCCATAGTCGCTCTAGATCTGCAGCATACTCTTGAATCGAACGATCTCTCTGGGTTACGGTCTAAATCTCCCATTCGATCTGAAACACATGCATGTTGTTGTTGACTCCTGCGTAAAGCCTCTGTAACTTTCCCCAAACATCGCTCACAGTCTTTATACCGTCCATTGTGATGGTGATAAATGCAAGCATTGAGTTTAAGAGCCAGGTATGTAATAGACTGTGCGTAGTCTTCCATTCGTTGTACCTATCTGAGTGCTTCTCTGGCTCCCTCTTCTCGCTAGTTAGATAGCCCTCCAGATTCCTTCTGGAGAGTGCCCTTTTCACCCGACGCGACCAACTTAAGTACGTAGCTGGTCTGACGAGCTTCAGTTCTATGGGAGGGATATCCAGCTTTACCAGAGGCGACGACGACTGGGCTAATCCCTCGTCATTTGACATTTGCAGGAATTCAAAGAACACTTTTAGATCTGCCTCCTCCATCGTGGCAACCAACTTCTCCATGAGCGCCCACAACTCTTGACTATGAATGTGAGTTCTCCACGCGGCACCCTCACACACAAAAAATAATAATAAAACAGCCGCAATGACAAGGATGCTCACACAAGATCTGCAACACTTCCTTACGCCTCAGTGCTAACGACGTTACACCTTCTGTACGTGAGCCGCAAGGGTCGATACGTAAGACCGACGAGCAGAGCCGTGCGCGATCCTTCTCCTCGCAGAGTTGTGCGCGCCTGACGATCTTGCGCGATGTGCCTCCTGCGTGATGCGCAGATCTGCCCCATTTCCTGCGCACTATACGCTTTTCCTCTCCTGCTAAGGGCAGCGCCCTATTTCTGCGCACGCGAGAAGCCTCCCCGGACTGGAGTATTATGCACGAGTTGGAATTCGGTGGGCAATTCTCCTTCTTCCGTTAGTGCCAAAAATGCCGCACGGATTGCCGGTCCCGCGACCTTCCTTCTCCCGCCGCGCTCTAGCGCCAAAAATGTCACACAAAAAGCCGGTCCCGCGACTTTCCTTCTCCCGCCGCACTCACTGCGGCATGTGCCCGGCCTCTGTGCCCTTCCGCCTTTCTCCTCCGTCAAATCCCTTTGTGCTCCTTCCTGCGTAATTCCTCCTATATAGCCGCAGGCAAGGTTGTCAGGATCGCGATCACGATCATAAGATCTTACGATCCTACGATCCAGATTTTGTAAATTGATCCTGATTTTGTAAAGCGATCCTTGATCTGACCCTACTATCAGATCCAATCCTACCTCAAAACGATCTCATCTAGGATCTCGATCCTGACAACCTTGGCCGCAGGTGCTCCGTCTCCCATTGTCGATGCTTCTCCCGCAATCGATGCTTCTCCTGCAAACGATCGGAGCAGCGCGCACACGCGTCTGATGCTTCTCCCGCAATCGAGCACTCGCGACAACTTCTGCGCTTTGCTCCTGCGCGTTGTGTGATGCCGCGTCGAGCTGCTGCGTCTAATGCGTCTCCTGACCAAGAGCAATGCTCCTATCATACGAAGAGTCGGTCGATGCTTCTCCCCGAAACGCTCCTTCCACCGCAACACTCATGTATTTCCTCTGTGATGGTCTTTTCCGCACACAACCAGGAAAGGAAACAAGAAAACACCAAAAAATCAAGGCTGAGATCACGGAATAAAATATTTTTGAGACCGATATTTTTGCAAACCTGTCTCTGATACCAAGTAGAAAAATAAGGAATAAAAACATTTTATTATTCACACTTCTAAATCAATACAACTCTCCCTTATTTATACACATACAAGGGAGACTCAAAACCCGAATTTGAGATGTGAGACTAATCTCAAAAAAAAAGAGACCGCTAATTGCACACCAATTGTACTATTTGCACACAAAATTCCAACAATTGCAGTTTTCGGTAAATTATTGCATGTGCATCACACAATCTAGAATCCTCTTGAAACTAAATTAACACCAAGTCCTTAGGATTTCTATTAGGGCGCAATTGCAAATTCACTCCATAATCATCCTTTGTCATCTAGTTTTCTTAGTTTAGGACATCGAGCAGTGTGCAATGTTATTTAAGATGGCTAGAGTCGTTCAAGGTCAAGTTAGATTGAAGGCAGCTTCATTGAGTTAAGCTTGATTGTTCTGAGCAAAAGAAGTGAGAGAAAAGATAAATGGAGAAAAGAAGTCATAAATATTGGTGAAAGAGAGAGGATATTTTGGGGTATGCAAAATTTAATCATATAACTTGGCTCCGAACTAGTAAAAAGTAACTCATTGCAGAGCGTCTCTGATTTTCTTGTTATTTTGTATCCATTATTTGTTTGTCAGCATCAATCGATGTATTTTCCCCAACAGGTACTGTAGAGCAAGTCCACTTTTTGACTGTAAGTACTTGTTTGGTAAATTTGTTCAATGTTGAATGCAAATGATTCATTGATGGGCAAGTAGCTTCTTCAATGAACTCACATGATCAAGAAGTCATGAGGGTAAAGCAAGTGTGGAAAAGAATTTATGCTATGCACATCCGCACAAATCAAGATTTAAGATTTCTTACAGTTGAAAAGTGTTGCCAGAAAAAAATCAGCACCTTCATGAAATGCTTTATTGTAAGGGAGAAAGAAATTACTTAAAAAATGTAACTTGTAAGTAAAATAGTTGTATACCTTTGGAGACAACAAATCCACCTAGAACAAAGACAACGATCAAGACAAACATTCCGAATGAGTTAGCTATGACCACTGTCCTTCCAACTGCAGCAATGAACCGGAAAAGGGCAAAAGCCGCCTGGCTTACAAGGAAGTATACCAAGAATTGTCTAAAGAACCTGTTAAATGTTAAGAAATTAGAACAAAACTAAAACATGCAATCTTTATGCTGATCCTATATTAGAAATATAATCGAAGAGCATAAGCACCGGAATCCTGTGCATATAAAATAATAACTACAAGCAACATAAAATAATAGATAATAATAACTACTAAGATATTTACCGGCTAGCTGCAGGCGCAAAGCCAATACCGTAATATGTAATGACTATCCAAATTCCAGCTTCTAGAACTGAGATGGGGATCTTAATAATTACAGATGATAATCCAAATGACCAAGGAGAATAAAACAAGCAGTCCCTTTGTTTATAGAACACAGGAAGCCTTAAGACAGTCATGGCCAGTTCGAACATCCCATTGAACATCACACTGAGCAAACTAAAAAACAATGCACTAAAATACTTTCCGCCATCGCTGATACTTTCAAGGTGCATATTGGTTCTCGGAAACAAAGTCAAGGTAATCAAAGCGATAATTGTTATCTGGGTAGTCTTAAAAACATAGATAAACAAACGGCGCTTCATCAGCAACCACTCTCTAGAAAAGCATGCCTTGCAGAGCTCCCAGTTGGACATGCCATACTTATCCACAGCCAATGCATCAGGATGGGCTAGGGATTTATCAAATGGAATCCTAAGATCTTCTGCAGCCTCTTTTCCAATATAAAATGACTTGAAAGAGTTAGAAAACTCAGTGCAGGGGATATAACGGTAAGGTTGGCCCTCTCTAAACCAGTACTGCTCTTGATCCTTTCTTGATACAACCTCTTGAAGGAAGTCTGCAACTCCTTTTCTTTCTGGGCATTTGAAGCCCATATACTCAAAGAACTCGAGGATATGCTCACGAGGTCCCTGATAAAGAATCTGACCCTCGGACAACAAAATCAGGTCATCAAAAAGTTCAAAAGCCTCAGGTGCTGGTTGAAGGAGAGAGAGTAAGACTGTCCCATCCATAACATGTGCGATCTGTTTAATGAACTTCACAATTTGAAAGGTGGTGGAGCTATCGAGCCCGGTGGATATTTCATCCATAAAGAACGCCTTTGCAGGTCCAACCAACATCTCACCTACAAAATTAGACATTTGGAAGGAAAATAAATATGTGAGTAAAACAAGCACAAGTGGTCATAATGAGATGATACTTTCCACTCATCTAGGAGCATTAACAATCCAAGCATAAAAGAGGGAAGGATAAAATTTATTTTTTGAAGGTACAAAAGGGAACTTATGAGTTGCTGTAAAAACTGTCCTTCAGGAAGAATGTTACAAATATATACCAGCAGTGACACGTTTCTTTTGCCCACCAGAAATCCCTCTTCTCATCTCATCACCAACAATAATATCTGAACAGATATTTAAACCAAGTACCTATTGTGGTATTTCACAAAATCAGCATTCACAAATGAGCCTTGCCAATTAAAGTGACTTAATGAAATTCAAATAACAACCAACAAACTTTTGAATCAGACCTGAAGTACATAATCAGTTGCTAAGCTTGAGTTTTGCCCTTCCACTGCAATTGCCTTCATGAAAGCATCAATTTCTGGCTCTGGCCTAATGACTGCATCACTTTCTCTCCTTGATATTTCTGTCATTAGTTTATACCTGGTTCCTACTCCCATGCAGCGCCCTGAGAAATCGAAGGTTTCTCTAACTGTCATCTCACCGGTATGAATATCGTGCTGACTGATGTAGGCAGAAGTTCTCTGGGGGAAAAATTCAGAAACTTCATGGCCACAATATGTGATCCTACCGGATACCTGCTAGGAAGTAGTATTAGCACTCTAAGCAACATGTACATAAACATCTAGTATGAGTTATGGACAAAATAAAAAGAAAAACTTTTAGATTAAATGCAAGTAAATAAAGAATTAAAATAGCATACTCATGCATGTGCACATAGACTGATTTAGAGTATGATTAATTATTCCCATTAAGGGATACAAATAAGAAAAGAAATACTAATTTAAGGCATAAAGAAACTTGTACAAAGAGAAGACATAGTAAGATCAACAACACACTTAACCTTAACCCAACCATAATGGGTGTTGAATCTCTTCAAGTAATAACCATGCCATCAATGTACAACTGAGAAATAGTCCTTGAGAGGTATATGAACTGAGTTGGAGCATAATATCATGGAACGACATCAGTAGCATGAATGACAGTACTGAATCTAAAAAATCAAGCTCGTGAAGCTTGTTTGAGTCCACAAATGTTATTACAGAAATGACAGGCTTGACCAATATAGCAGCGGGTCATTCCAGGAGAGGGGTTCATGTACACAATCTTAGATAACACTATGAAGAAAAACATTATTTGCAACAATCTGAAAAAGAGGTCATAAATGAACAAAGACAACATCAAGTATATTTTCTGCGGTAGTCAATTTCACAACAGGAGCAAATGTCACTTCATAATCAACATTGCATTATTGAAGAAATTCTCTAACCGCTAGTATGACCTTATAGATGCCAATAGGGACATCAGCCATAATCTTGATCTTGTACACTCTCTTACAACTAATCAGATGTGTGTTAGTAGATAAGGTTACAAGAACCTATGTGTGAGTATGTGTCAAGGCTCTCAACTCTTCATCCATGTTTGCATATCATTCAGCTATAGTAATGACATTCTGGCGTTTCTGGGACTCCAACGATCAGGCGAGTGATTGATGAGTAAAACGATGTAGAGGTAGGGCAGTGAAAGAAATAAGATCCATGTAAGTAGGTGGAGCAATGGGAGTCATAGTGGAGCGGCCTTAAACAATACCAACAAAATGGGTAAGAAAGAATTGCTCGAGGATCATAAAAGATGGTGGAATCAGGAGGTGGAGGTGAGTTAAATGGAGAACGTGGAATATGAGAAGTAAATGGGGGTAGATATCCTGATGTCGAGAAAACAAATTCTTGAGTTGGTAGAGAATAATAGTGCAGCCGATTTTTGTGCCAAGTTTTCCCCCATATTCACTGGGAGGCTAATAGTGCAGCCGATTTTTGTGCCAAATTTTCTACCATATCCACCGGGAGGATAATAGTGCCGCCGGTTTTTGTGCCAAGTTTTTTATTACTTCTAGTTTTAGTTGGTCTACTACGGAATGTGTGAATCTAGAATTTCTTGAGTAAGTCATGAATAACCTGGTTGGTTTAGTACTTTTGTTGTAGTCTTAGGGAAACATCAAAATATTAAGAAATAAATTTAAAATTTTATTAATTTCTTCCAAGATCCATGAATACAAGCATTTGTGTGTTAATAGAGGAAGAGAAATCTCAATAAAAGATGTGGGACAAAAACACAAGGAGGAGGAAGGCCTTAAATGGGCCTTTCTTTTGCCCATTACAGTTCTCTCTTCTAACACTCCCTGCAAGCTGGAGCGTACAAATCATGAGCACTCAGCTTGGACAAGAACTGATAATATAACGCACGTGGTAAGGCCTTAGTGAGAAGATCAACCACTTGATCAGCAGCCGGAACATGTTTCAATTATAGCTTTTTCATTTGAACTTTCTCCTGAATGAAGTGGCAGTCAACTTCAATGTGTTTGGTCCGCTCACAGAAAATGGGATTCTTGGCAATGTGTATCACCGCTTGACTATCAAAAAATAAAGTAGATTGTGAGGAAAGTTTGACTCTCAAATCATCTAAGACACTTTCTAACCAAGTAAGCTCAGATACAACAGATGTCATCGAACGATACTCGGATTCGGCCGAAGAGTGAGCAACCACAGATTGTTTCTTGTTGCGCCAGATAATAAGGTGTCCTCCAAAGTACATACAGAATCCACTTACAGAACGTTGATCATCCAGGGAGCCAGCATAATCAGCATCTGAAGTAGGTTGTAAGATATTTGAAGACAGCCCGTGTCCAGGGGCTGTCTTCAAATATCTTAGGATGCGGTCGACAGCCTGGAGGTGAAACATCCGTGGAGAATGCATGAATTGGCTGACAACCCCAACAACAAAAGAGATGTCTGGTCTTGTAACTGTAAGATAAATCAACTTTCCAACAAGACGTCGATAATACTCTGGATTTGGAAGAAGTAGGTTGGTGTCAGAGGCATGAGCACAAAGCTTGTGATTGACAACCATAGGAATATCAATAGGCTTGCATCTAGAAAAGTCAGCATCATGAAGAAAATCAAGACAATACTTCCGTTGGGATAGAACAAGATCATTAGGACATCTTGCAACTTATGGGATATTGCATGTAGACAGTTTCTTGAAGGTTGTCATTGAGAAAGACATTTTTAATATCTAATCAATATAATGGCCACTGACAATGTACAACCAAGGAGAGAAGGACCTAAACGTGTTTAACTTTGCGACGGGAGAAAAAGCCTCGTCATAATCGAGGCCTTGTTGCTGAGTAAACCCACAGGCCACAAAACAAGCCTTGAGACGGTCAATTGTCCCATCAAGAGCATGTTTGATCACGAATACCCATTTACATCCAACGCAAGTCTGACCCGGAGGAAAGGAAACCAAATCATAGGTTTGATTAGCCTAGAGGGCAGTCATTTCCTCATCCATAGCCCCACGCCACCCGGATGTTGGAGAGCCTTCTGTACAGAGTTAGGTATAGAGATGGAGGATAGAGAAGTTGCAAATTTGAGAAGCATGAGGAAGAGGCGATGCAAGATTACATAATTCGTCAGGGGATGAGCTGTGGAGACAGGAGTCGGATCAGATGATCGCAAGGTACCAGAGGTTGAAGGCGACTGTGGAGGGGCGTCAAAGCGAGGAGGACGATGAGTGTAGACACAAAAAAGAGATGGTTTGTTCGGGACAGGAACCAGGGTTAGAAGGAGAGGTGGGAGAGGAGAAGTAACAGGGATGGCGGGGTGTGGCACTAACGGTGGTGGAGGAGAGGATGGAGGAGAGCAGAAAGGTTGATCTTCCAAAAAGGAAACATCAGCAAACACAACAAACTTGCGATCAGTGGGAGAGTAGCGCACATATCTTTTCTGAGTATGGGAGTAACCAACAAACATATATTTGGTAGCCCGAGAAGCAAGCTTGTCAGTGGAAGGACCATGATTATGGGCATAACAAGTACATCCAAATACCCGAGGTGTGAGAGAGAAGGGCGGTGTGGAGGGAAAGTGAAGACTAAACGGAGTGTCATAGCTGAGAATGGAGGAGGGCAGGCGATTGATGAGATAGCATGTCGTAGAGACCGCAAAGTGCCAATAAGCTTTGGGAACCTGCATTTGAAACATGAGGGAGCGTGCAAGATCAAGAAGATGTCTATTTTGGCGCTCTGCCGCACCATTTTGTTGGGGGATATAAGCACAAAAGGTCTGATGGACGATCCCAAACTCAGTGCAGAGATCATCAAACGCATAACAGGTGTATTCATGAGTATTGTCTGTATGGATAGTTTTAATTGTGCGGGAAAATTGAGTATGAGTCTCAATAATAATGGCACAAAACACACGAGTAAGATCAGAGCGATCACGAAGTATAACCACGTCATATGTGATAATTATCAATAAAAGTAATGAAATAGCGATAACCAGAAATACTAGCAATTTTATACGGGCCACAAACATCTGAATGCACTAAATTAAAAGTAGCAACGCTCCTGGTACAATGAGGAGGAAAAGAAGAACGATGTTGTTTTCCAAAAATACATGATTCGCAGGTAAATGTCAGAAGAGGTGGTCAGGAAGAGACTTCTTGAGGATTTGAAAAGGAGCATGTACAAGACGTTGATGCCACTCTGCAGAGGTGACAGATGAGAGAATGGTGGGAGAAATGTCGAGAAGATTGAGCTCGTTGCACATGCTGTAACATCCATAATCTGACGCGACATTTATTTTAAATTGTAGGGTCGAGTCGCGACGGATTTTGATCGTGACAGCATGTCGTCAAGGTACAATGATATTATACGTACAATTCGCGTCCGTTAATTTGAGAAGTGTGCTAGTCATAATGATAGTGTAACACATTTTATGTTAGTGACGAAGGCGCGACAAATTAATGTGTGGAATAGGAGTAAATGAGAATTTTTACTTTGGGGTGCCAATAGCCGGTCTCAAATTACCCCCCCTCACTTCATACGGTTATCAAAAACCGCATAGCCCGTTAAATAAAATCCCGCAACTCTATTCCCGTAACCCATTTCCTCACGGGAGAAGAAAACCGCAGCCAGCTGTTCCGTCTCCCGCACGCAGCGACGCCGAGCCCGTCGTGCCTCCCGCAAGCTTTCCGCCGGCCGATCCTCCTCCGGAACTCCTCTCCAACCACTCCTCCTTCCTCTACGAGCGCCGGTGGACATTCATTTTCCTTCCTTGGCCGTGGAAGTGTCGGATTCAACCCTAACCGAAGGAGTTTGAGTTTTGTTTTGGTTCCGGTGAGTGGATCTCTTCCTTTTCTCGATTTCTGCTTGGATATCCTTCGTTTTGGAAACTAGTTTAACCTAAGTTTTCATTTTAATTGCCCTATTTTAGATTTTTGTGTTCGTGGTTCACCACGGAATTTGTGTGGAACGCATTAAGAGCCTCAATCGCTATACGTAAATGTAATATACGAAGTTTAGCACATGTATTTTTGTAACCCTAGGTGTTTTGGAGATTTTCCAACGGAAATCCTAAAAGGGAAACAATTATGAAAATAGGTTTAGCTTAAATTGCAGGACTCTAGTAGGTTCGAGGCAGCACTCTGAGTTTTTCCATACAGTAGAATTTCCTTCGAAAGAGCTAATGTCGCCGCGCCGAGTGTACGAGCGCCGCAGCACCACGGTAAGGAAATTCTAATTTCTTTTAGTTAGACATATCAAGTAATTATATTTTTATACGCATGAGTAGGTTTCGTACAAGCATCATAACAATGCATAGAAAAGTGTGGCAGTAGGAAAATAATCGTGGAAACGCGTATGATAACGCCTTCTTACATAACCACGTTAGTAAAGTCATGAACAATTATTTACGTACAAAACTTTACCCGTGTACGTAAGTTTGGAGATTGTCTAACCAAGGGCGCGAAGGTCCCTTCAAGTCGACCACGAGAAAGTCAAGGGTCGCTCAGTAGTACACCAGAAAAGATATCCCATACAGAGTGGCGTCAGACCAAAAAGGTCAGTAGCACGCCAGCCTTTTCGTGCTTGGTAGAGGCGCACTACCTTCCTCATAGAGCATATGGTATCCTATGAGTTACAGAGTCTTGTGAGTTGACTCCCCTTGAGACAGTTAGTAGATTCGAGACCGTGTCTGCGCGACACTAGAACAATTGAGTTCGTCAGATGGTCTCGGGTCATCAGTTTCAGTTGCGCGTTAGGAGCTACTATGCCTAGAGCCTTCCCAGTAAATGTGTAGGCTAGAAGCCACCTAGAACTCAAGTACAGACTCGACGTGAGACAGTATACCAGTTAGTGAACGTCAGGACTTGGGTAATGAACGGAAAGTCATGAATATAGAACTAATAGTGTGTTGACCAGGAAGTATAGGAAAAACATGCATAACATATAGCATAAAATGTTTTCAGTGCACGAGACTATTTTTAAAGACATGCATACATTCATATGTAAATCTGTTTTAGTGTCACTAAGGGGAATTGTTTTTCTTTACTCTGACCCTTCGTGGGCAATGTTTTTCAGGTGACCCAGGTGGGAAACTACGTCTAGGATGAGCGTTATGGTGGCGTCAGTTTGTAGTACTTTTCCATTCAGTTAACTCTATTTCAGCATGTACTTGTAGATGTGGACAATGTACCTGGTTAATATTTTATATAACGTGTATCAGACTATTATTGTTATACAGATTTTCAGTTATTTCAATTCCATTCTTGTTTAGTGGCTCTGTGAATCCAGATATCAGGTATGTGGTTACCCTTGTTTAAATTGCTTAGTATAGTCTTTTATTACTTGCTGCTACTAGTTTAATACTGTTTCCTAGTTTTTTTTATATCGCTGACCCGGCCGGACGGCTGATTTCTGAAATACTGGGAAGGGGTGTTACAAATTAGTATCAAAGCGAGGTTTAGGATCCCTAGACCCTAGAAGGTTTTCACAGAGTCATAGATTTGTGTAAGAATAAACTCGTGTCAGTAGAGTATTTTAAGTTGCGATTAAGCCTTAGTGTTCGCTAGAAAACGAAATAAATTGCTAAGCCAGATTTCTCAGATGCTTGATAAATAATCAGATTTTCTTTATATGTCTATCAGGTACCACGAGTTAGTGAACCGGGTGAATCTTCACGTCAGGACCCTGTTCCTAACGCGACTATGGGAGATGCTGCCGTGCCGCAGGTACCGCCAGTTCCAGCAGCTACAGAGGGCACTGACATAGCGTCTCAGATTGCCAAGGCGGTTACTGTTGCCTTGATGGAGCCCAGAGCTTATGGGCTTGGTCAACAGGAGGCAAAGGATCAGGAGGATGTAGTGACAGGTAAGTGTTTAAATTTGCTTAACAAGTTTAATTAATCCTCCGTAGTGACACATTTATTTTTTTTCCATCCTTCATAAATCATTCTTGTACGCATCCTTATGATTCGTAATTTACCCTCTAAGATTTTGTTTGATACGGGTGCCTCACACTCGTTTATCGCAAAATCTCTAGTGCGTAAGTTGGATTTAGAAATCGTCCCAGAGGCAGTACCGCTGGAAGTCATGATGCCGAATGGATAACCTTCTGCAAACCAGAGATAAGTGCAGGGTACCGGTGCAGTTTGGTGATACCGAGATTGTCGTGGAAGCATTGCAGCTACCTATAGCAGGATTCGACCTGATTTTTGGAATGGACTGACTTTCGGCAGTCAACGCTAGGATTGACTGTAGGGCGAAGCAGATACAATTTGATGGCCCCAATCAGACTTCATTTTCTTTTCAGGGCTTGAAGGGAGTGGTGAAGATGATCATATCTGCAGTCCAAGCGAGAAGGTGCATCAGTAAGGGTTGTGAAACCTTCGTAGTACTGATGAGCGCGGAGTCTAAGGCTGACTTGATAGAGGTACCAGTGGTGCAGGAGTTCCCCGATGTTTTCCCGGAAGATCTCCCTGGTGCCCCTCCAGATAGAGAGATTGAATTCCCGATAGACTTGCAGCCTGGGGCTACATCGGTAGCCAAATCTCCCTATTGGATGGCTCCAAGTGAACTAGCAGAGTTGAAGAGTGAGTTGCAGGAGTTGCTTGATTTGGGTTTTATACGCCCCAGTACTTCACCATGGAGTGCTCCAGTGCTTTTTGTGAAGAAGAAGGATGGTAGTCTGAGACTGTGCATAGATTACCGTGAATTGAACAAGCTGACAGTAAAGAACAAGTACTCGATTCCCAGGATTGATGATTTGTTTGACCAGTTGGTGGGATCGAACACTTTCTCCAAGTTAGATCTGAGGTCAGGCTATCACAAGTTAAAGATTCGTGACTTGGATATTCAGAAGACGGCTTTCAGTACCAGATATGGACACTTTGAGTTCGTGGTCATGACGTTCGGGCTGACCAATGTCCCTTCAGTATTTATGTACCGGATGAACATGGTATTTCGGGAGTACTTGGATCGTTTTGTCATCGTCTTTATAGATGACATCTTGGTGTTCTCTAAGAGTGCAGAAGATCATGCAGCACACCTCAGGATTGTTTTGAGCACACTCAGGAAGAACCAGTTATTTGCCAAGTTTTCAAAGTATGAGTTTTGGCTTTCAGAGATTGCATTCTTAGGCCACATCATCAGTCAGAAATGGGTTAGTGTTGATCCGAAGAAGATAGATGTCATTAAGAATTGGCCAAGGCCGACGACAGTTCCAGAGGTTCGCAGCTTTTTGGGTCTTGTTGGTTACTACATGAGATTCATCAGTGATTTTTCAAAGATAGCCTTACCACTGACTTCTCTCACTAGTAAGGGTAAGGGCTTGGATTGGACGGTGGAGTGTGAGTTGGCTTTTGAGGACTTGAAGGACAGGTTGATGACCGCACCGATTTTGAGTTTACCTTCAGGGCCTGACGGGTTTCAGATTTATAGCGACGTATCAGGTCAGGGTTTGGGATGTGTTCTCATGCAGCATGGAAAGGTCATAGCCTATGCATCGAGACAGTTAAAAGTTCATGAGAGAAACTATCCCGTGCATGACTTGGAGCTTGCAGCAGTCATACATGCTCTGAAAATTTGGAGCCACTATCTCTATGGAGTGCGTTGTGAGATCTTCACTGATCATAAGAGCCTCAAGTATATCTTTTATCAACGAGAGCTCAATTTGAGGCAGCGCAGATGGTTAGAGTTTCTATCAGACTACGACGTAGACATTCAGTACCATCCAGGAAAGGCGAACGTTGTAGCTGATGCCCTTAGCCGTAGAGGCTCGTGTTTCTTCCTCCTCACTCAGCAGGAGGAGTTAGTGCGAGAGCTGGAGAGACTGGACATTACCGTTGTGTCACGCAGTAGTTTTAGTTCTGCAAGGTTGAGTTGGATGGAGATTACCTGCGATATCAAAGATAGAATCAGGACAGCTCTACCGTTGGATCCAGAGATGGCAGAGATTTAGAGATCAATGCAGACAGGGCAGCAGGAGAGATACAGTATTCAGGATGATTTACTATTGCTTGATGGCAGAGTGTGTATCCCCGATGTTAGTCACCTTCGCGAGGATATTCTATTTGAGACACACAATTCCAGATATTCTATACATCCAGGTAGCACGAAGATGTATGCAGATCTCAAGAAGGTAGTCTGGTGGTCAGGTTTGAAGAGTGATGTTGCAGTTTATATAGGGAAGTGCGAGACGTGCAAGTTAGTTAAGGCCGAATGTCAAAGGCCTGGAGGGAAGTTGCAGCCACTTCCCATTCCCGAGTGGACTTTTGAGGATATATCCATGGACTTCATTCATGGTTTGCCGAGATCGCAGAGTGGGAATGATTCCTTATGGGTTATAGTTGATCGACTTTCTAAGGTCGCCCATTTCATTCCTCTTAGGAAGACGGATCAAGGTGCGAAGCTGGCACAGTTATATTTAGACGAGATAGTTCGACTTCACGGTGTTCCCAAGACTATAGTTTCAAACCGAGATGTCAGATTTACCTCCAGGGAGTGGTCATACGTACATGAGCGGTTGGGTACCAGATTAAATTTCAGCACCGCATTCCATCCCCAGACAGATGGACAGACTGAGCGCACAAATAGGACTTTGGAGGATTTGCTACGGATGTGCATTTTGGACTTTGGAGGAAAGTGAGAGAAATATGTCACTCTTGTAGAGTTCTCCTACAACAACAATTTTCAGACGAGTATTGGGATGACACCGTTCGAGGCCCTCTATGGCAGACGCTGTCGGACACCGTTGTGTTGGGCTGAAAGTGAGGAAAGATCTACTATCAGGGAGTCATGGATTGATAAGAGCACTGACAGGATCAAGCTTATTCAGGTGCGTATGAAGACAGCTCAGGATCGTCAGGCCAAGTATCATGATCAGAAGCACAAGTCAGTAGAGTTCAGTATTGGAGATTATGTTTATCTGAAGGTCAGACCAGTCAGAGGAGTCTCTAGAATAAAGCGGATGAAAAAGCTGAGCCCTAGATTCGTTGGTCCTTTTGAGGTGCTGGAAAGAATTGGTGAGGTTGCTTACAGGTTGGCCTTACCTGAGGAAATGAGTGGTGTACATGATGTATTCCACGTCTCCTATCTGAGGAGAGCAGTCAGAGATTCCAGTCAGATCATCAATACCGAGGAAACACCAATTGAGACAGATCTTAATATTGGGGTTAGAGCAGTCAGAATAGTGGATTCAAGGATTCAGAAGCTAAGAAATAGAGAGATTCGCATGGTCAAAGTCCTTTAGATGAACTGTGGTCGTCCAGAGTATACTTGAGAGCGAGAGAATGAGCTTCAGAGCAATGCAGACTATTTTTTTCTCTTCGATTCAGGTATGGTTACAATTTTCGAGAACGAAAATTTTTGTTAGGAGGGGAGATTTGTAACATCCATAATCTGACGCGACATTTATTTTAAATTGTAGGCCGAGTCGCGACGGATTTTGATCGTGACAGCACGTCGTCAAGGTACAATGATATTATACGTACAATTCGCGTCCGTTAATTTGAGAAGTGTGCTAGTCATAATGATAGTGTAACGCATTTTATGTTACTGACGAAGGCACGACAAATTAATGTGTGGAATAGGAGTAAATGAGAATTTTTACTTTGGGGTGCCAATAGCCGGTCTCAAATTACCCCCCTCATTTCATATGGTTATCAAAAACCGCATAGCCCGTTAAATAAAATCTCACAACTCTATTCTCGTAACCCATTTCCTCACGGGAGAAGAAAACCGCAGCCGGCTGTTCCGTCTCCCGCACGCAGCGACGCCGAGCCCGTCGTGCCTCCCGCAAGCTTTCCGCCGGTCGATCCTCCTCCGAAACTCCTCTCCGACCACTCCTCCTTCCTCTACGAGCGCCGGTGGACATTCCTTTTCCTTTCTTGGCCGTGGAAGTGCCGGATTCAACACTAACCGAAGGAGTTCGATTTTGTTTTGGTTCCGGTGAGTGGATCTCTTCCTTTTCTCGATTTCTGCTTGGATATCCTTCGTTTTGGAAACTAGTTTAACCTAGGTTTTCATTTTGATTGCCCTATTTTAGGTTTTGGTGTTCGTGGTTCACCACGGAATTTGTGTGGAATGCATTGAG
Organism: Platanthera guangdongensis; assembly: GCA_039583875.1. NCBI lineage: Eukaryota > Viridiplantae > Streptophyta > Magnoliopsida > Asparagales > Orchidaceae > Platanthera > Platanthera guangdongensis. The sequence continues at coordinate 1,700,466 of CM077147.1, read as the reverse complement.
AGCCTCAATCGCTATACGTAAAGGTAATATACGAAGTTTAACACATGTATTTTTGTAACCCTAGGTGTTTTGGAGATTTTCCAATGGAAACCCTAAAAGGGAAACAATTATGAAAATAGGTTTGCCTTAAATTGCAGGACTCTAGTAGGTTCGAGGCAGCACTCTGAGTTTTTCCATACAGTAGAATTTCCTTCGGAAGAGCTAATGTCGTCGCGCCGAGTGTACGAGCGTCGCAGCACCACGGTAAGGAAATTCTAATTTCTTTTAGTTAGACATATCAAATAATTATATTTTTATACGCATGAGTAGGTTTCGTACAAGCATCATAACCATGCATAGAAAAGTGTGGCAGTAGGAAAATAATCGTGGAAACGCGTTTGATAACGCCTTCTTCCATAACCACGTTAGTAAAGTCATGAACAATTATTTACGTACAAAACTTTACCCGTGTACGTAAGTTTGGAGATTGTATAACCAAGGGCGCGAAGGTCCCTTCAAGTCGATCACGAGAAAATCAAGGGTCGCTCGGTAGTACCCCAGAAAAGATATCTCATGTAGAGTAGCGTCAGACCAAAAAGGTCAGTAGCACACCAATCTTTTCGTGCTTGGTAGAGGCGCACTACCTTCCTCATAGGGCATATGGTATCCTATGAGTTACAGAGTCTTGGGAGTTGACTCCCCTTGAGACAGTTAGTAGATTCCAGACCGTGTCCGTGCGACACTAGAACAATTGAGTTCGTCAGATGGTCTCGGGTCGTCAGTTTCAGTTGCGCGTTAGGAGCTACTCTGCCTAGAGCCTTCCCAGTAAATGTGTAGGCTAGAAGCCACCTAGAACTCAAGTACAGACTCGACGTGAGACAGTACACCAGTTAGTGAACGTCAGGACTTGGGTAAATGAACGGAAAGTCATGAATATAGAACTAATAGTGTGTTGACCAGGAAGTATAGGAAAAACATGCATAACATATAACATAAAATGTTTTCAGTGCACGAGACTATTTTTAAAGACATGCATGCATTCATATGTAAATCTGTTTTAGTGTCACTAAGGTGAATTGTTTTTCTTTACTCTGACCATTCGTGGGCAATGTTTTTCAGGTGACCCAGGTGGGAAACTACGTCTAAAATGAGCGTTATGGTGGCATCAGTTTGTAGTACTTTTCTCATTCAGTTTACTTTATTTCAGCATGTACTTGTAGATGTGGACAATGTACCTGGTTAATATTTTATATAACGTGTATCAGACTATTATTGTTATACAGATTTTCAGTTATTTCAATTTCATTCTTGTTTAGTGGCTCTGTGAATCCAGATATCAGGTATGTGGTTACCCTTATTTAAATTGCTTAGTATAGTCTTTTATTACCTGCTGCTACTAGTTTAATACTGTTTCCTAGTTTTCTTTATATCGCTGACCCGGCCGGACGGCTGATTTCTGAAATACTGGGAAGGGGTGTTACACATGCGTCCTTTACCAATGATACTCTGCGTCCGTCGATCCTACATCACAAAAGAAGAAGACGTGAAGGTGACAGAACAGTCAAGATCTTTAGTGAGCCGACTAACAGAAAGTAGATTGAAAAGGGAGCCCAGGACATGAAGGATTGAGCGAAGAGAGATAAAAGGGATGAGAGGCAAATCAGCAGAGCCGGAAACAGGAGCAGTGTCACCATTGGCCACTATGATAAACTTGGGATGCGGAGATGTCAAGTACTAAAATAGTTTCTGTGAAGTGATATGATGGGTGGCACCAGAGTCCACAATCCAACGTGGACTATTGGAGAGACAAGCAATACCTTCATTGGAGATAGAAGAAACGGAACCAGGAGGACGATTGGTTAACCCTTGGAGATGTTGGAGCTGAAGGCGCATCGCTTAAATATCGGCGCGAGTGGCAGAAGATGTGCCAGCAACAATGAAGACATTAGGCGAAGAAGGCAAACCATGTTTGCCATAACACATTGTCTAAGGATGTCCATCCCTACCACAGTGGGTACACATGAAGTTAGGTCGGCTAGTGTGACCCCTCCCTCGGTAGCCGATGCGACCTCCTTGGGTAGATGGAGGAGGGGATGAGAGACAACTAAGTGCTAGAGAAGAGCCGGAGGGGGAGGACTAGGAGCATCTGGAGGTGGTGTCACTTTCAACAACATTGAGCAAACATCGGAGAGTGAGGGAATTGTGGAGGAAGAGAGTATCTGAGCCCGAATACTGTGAAGATGAGGCGGAACACGAGTCATGATCATAGCAATACCAACAGCCTCTTTCTGAGCATGCTGCGCAGCAAGATCAGTAGTAGGAGGTTGATGCTGAATCCATGCCTCAACCAAAGTTTTAGATCGCGCAACAAAGGAGGCTAAGTCGCTGGCACCTCCTGAATCGAGAGATTGAAGATCCGTGATGATGTCAAACAGATGTTGAAGACTGTCTTTGCCGTAATAGAGGGAATGGATTTCATTCCACATCGCCTTGGCCGTTTCATGATACATGGTCATACGATAGGGTTCACCATCCAGGGAGTTGAGGAGCCATGTCTGGACAAGGTCATCATCACGAAAGCCAATCGTCAGTGGGAGCAGAAGGGGTGTCCCTCGTTAAATTATGCAAAAGACCCTTAGTCTGAAGAACCCGACATACGGAATGCACCCACTCAACAAAATTTTTCTTCCCATTAAGAGAAATAGTGGTGATCCGCATCTCATCACAGACCTCAAGAACCGAAATAGCCGTACGAGCAGGAAGGGAAGGCGCATCAGTAGGCGTCATGGAGCAGACAGGTAGCTAGACACTAGCGGCCAGAAGAGCTGAAACTTGCGGCTAGACACTCGCGGCCAGAAGAGCTGAAACTTGCGGACAAAAACTTGCGGCTAGACTCTGAGCAGACAGGCGGCTAGAAACTTGCGTTGAGACACCGGCGGTTAGAAGGGTAGCAACTAGACTTGCGACGGGCAAGGAGAGACTTGCGGCTAGACATGGGCTGCGACGACCACGGCTTGGCAAGAAAAAATGTTGTAACACACCTTCCCAGTATTTCAGAAATCAGCCGTCCGGTCGGGTCAGCGATATAAAGAAAACTAGGAAACAGTATTAAAACTAGTAGCAGCAGATAATAAAAGTATATACTAAACAGATTTAAGACTTACAGCGGAAGTAAAAAAAAAATAAACTAAGGGTAATCACATACCTGATATCTGGATTCACAGAGGCACAAAACAAAAATTGGAATTGAAATAACTGAAAATCTGTATAACAATAATAGTCTGATACACGTTATATAACATATTAACCAGGTACATTGTCCACATCTATAAGTACATGCTGAAATAGAGTAAACTGAATGGGAAAAGTACTACAAACTGACGTCACCATAACGCTCATCCTAGACGTAGTTTCCCACCTGTGTCACCTGTAAAAATATTGCCCACGAGGGGTCAGAGTAAAGAAAAATAATTCATCCTAGTGACACTAAAAACTTTTCTCATATGATGAATGCATGCCTTTTAAAAAAATGGTTTTGTGCATTAAAAATAATTATGTTGTGTGTTATGCATGCCTTCAGAACACTACTTGATCAAAACATCTACGTATTCTATGTTCGTGACTTTCAGTTCACTAACCCAAATCCCGGCGTTCACTACTGGTATACTGTCTCACGTCGGGTTTATACTTGAGTTCTAGGTGACCTCTAGCTTGCACCTCTACTAGGAAGGTTCTATGCAGAGTAGCTCCTAACGCGCAAAATCTGAAACTGACGACCCGAGACCATCTGAAGAACTCAATTGTTCTAGTGTCACGCGGACACGATCTCGAATCTACTAACTGTCTCAAGGGAGTCAACTCTCAAGACTCTGCTACTCATAGGATATCATATGCCCTATGAGAAAGGTAGTGCGCCTCTACCAAGCACGAAAAGACTGAAGTGTGCTACTGACCTTTTGGTCAAATGCTACTCTGCTTGGGACATCTCTTTTGGTGTATTACTGAGCGACCCTTAACTTTCTCATGGTCGACTAGAAGGGACATTCACGCCCTTCGTTGGACAAATTCCAAAGTTACGTACACAAGTCTAGGTTTCGTACCTAACATTACCAATCCTGATCTGACTACTTGGGTCTTGGAGAAGGGTATCATCCTACACATTTTCCGCGACCGTTTTCCTATCACCACACCTTTCTATGCATGGTCATGATATTTGTACAAAACCCTACACATGCGTATGTAAAGTATATTATTTGTTATGTCTAACTAACAGAAATTAAGTTTCCTTACCGTGGTGCTGCGGCGTTCGTACACTCAGCGCGGCGACATCTTCTCTTCCGAAGGCAATCCTACTGCTGGGGACTTCAAAATGCTGCCCCGACCCCACCAAAATCCTGAAATTTACAGTAGCCCTAAATTCATAATTTTTCCCTTTACGAGTTTCCGTGGAAAATTTCTATACAACTAAGGTCACAAAATTTCAAGCGCTAAACTTCAGATTTTACCTTTACGTGAAGTGATTGAGCCTCCCAATGCGCCCAAACCAAATTCTGCGGGGAATCACGAACTCCAAAATCTAATTAGGGCATTAGGAACAAAACCTAGGTTAGACTAACTTCTAAATCAAGAAATTTCCACAAAGGAATAGAGATAAAGGAGAATTAAACTCACCGGAAACGAAATCGTTTCCACTACCACCGGCTAGGTTTGAATCCGGCACTTCCACGGCCAAGGAAGGAAAAGGAATGTCCACCGGCGCTCGTAGAGGAAGGAGGAGTGATCGGAGAGAAGTTCCGGAGGGAAATCGGCCAGCGGAAAGGGCGCGGAAGGCGCACGGCTTGGCGTCGTCGCTGATTGCGGGAAACGGGATGTCGGACTGCGGTATTCCTCTTCTCCCGTGAGTAAAAGGGTTACGGGAAGGGTTGCGAGATTTTATTACTAGCTTGCGGTTTTTACTTATTAACCGCATGAGAGAAAGGGGGAGAAAAATGCTATTGGCACCCCATTTCTAATTCCTTAGAAAATTTAGCCATCACATCACGCGCGTCACTATTATAAAATGCGTCACGCACAATTATTAAAGCACTTAACGAACTGTCGTTATCATAAAGAAAAGTAACTTTATACCTTGACGACGCGCTGTCTCGATCAAAATCCGTCGCGACTTGACCCTACAAATAAATAATTTTTTTCGCGTCAAATTTTCAGATGCTACAAATCTCCCCTCCTAACAAAAATTTTCGTCCTCGAAAATTGTAATCATACCTGATTCGAAGAGAAAAGAATAGTCTGCATTGCTCTGAAGCTCATCCTCTCGCTCCCAAGTATACTCTGGTCTGCCACAGTTCATCCAAAGGACTTTGACCATGCGAATCTCTCTATTTCTGAGCTTCTGTATCCTTGAATCCACTATTCTGACTGATCTAACCCTAATACTAAGATCTGTCTCAATTGGTGCTTCCTCGGTACTGATGATCTGACTGGAATCTCTGACTGCTCTCCTCATATAGGAGACGTGGAATACATCATGTACATCACTCATTTCCTCAGGTAAAGCCAATCTGTAAGCAACCTCACCAATTCTTCTCAGCACCTCAAAAGGACCAACGAATCTGGGGCTCAGCTTTTTCATCCGCTTTATTCTATAAAATCCTCTGACTGGTCTGACCTTCAGATAAACGTAGTCTCCAACACTGAACTCTACTGACCTGTGCTTCTGATCATGATACTTGTCCTGGCGATCCTGAGCTGTCTTCATACGCTCCTGAATAAGCTTGATCCTGTCAGTAGTCTTATCAATCCATGACTCCCTGATAGTAGATCTTTCCTCACTTTCAGCCCAACACAACGGTGTCCGATAGCGTCTGCCATAGAGGGCCTCGAACGATGTCATCTCAATACTCGTCTGAAAATTGTTGTTGTAGGAGAACTCTACAAGGGTAATATACTTCTCCCACTTTCCTCCAAAGTCCAAAATGCACATCCGTAACAAATCCTCCAAAGTCCTATTTGTGCGTTCATTTTGTCCATCTGTCTGGGGATGGAATGCGGTGCTGAAATGTAATCTGGTACCCAACCGCTCATGTACGTATCGCCACTCCCTGGAGGTGAATCTGTCATCTCGGTCTGAAACTATAGTCTTGGGAACACCGTGAAGTCGAACTATCTTGTCTATATATAACTGAGCTAATCTGGGACCCTGATCTGTCTTCTTAAGAGGAATGAAATGAGCGACCTTACAAAGGCGATCAACTATAACCCATAAGGAGTCATTCCCACTCTGCGATCTCGGCAGACCATGGATGAAGTCCATGGATATATCCTCAAAAGTCCACTCGGGTATGGGAAGTGGCTGCAACTTGCCTCCAGGCCTTTGACATTCGACCTTAACTAACTTGCACGTCTCGCACTTCCCTACATAAATTGCAACATCACTCTTCAAATTTGGACACCAGACTACCTTCTTGAGATCTGCATACATCTTCGTGCTACCCGGATGTATAGAATATTTGGAATTGTGTGTCTCAAACAGAATGTCCTCGCGAAGGTGACTAACATCGGGGATACACACACTGCCATCAAACAACAATAAATCATCCTGAATAGTGAATCTCTCCTTCTGACCTGTCTGCACTGAGCTCCAAATCTCTGCCATCTTTGCATCCAACGGTAGAGCTGTCCTGATTCTATCCTTGATATCGCAGGTAATCTTCATCCAACTCAACCTTGCAGAACCAAAACTACTGCGTGGCACAACGGTAATGTCCAGTGTCTCTAGCTCTCGCACTAACTCCTCCTGCTGAGTGAGAAGGAAGAAACACGAACCTCTACGGCTAAGGGCATCAGCTACAACGTTCGCCTTTCCTGGATGGTACTGAATGTCTACGTCGTAGTCTGATAGAAACTCTAACCATCTGCGCTGCCTCAAATTGAGCTCTCGCTGATCAAAGATATACTTGAGGCTCTTATGATCAGTGAAGATCTCACAACGCACTCCATAGAGATAGTGCCTCCAAATCTTCAGAGCATGTATGACTGCTGCAAGCTCCAAGTCATGCACGGGATAGTTCCTCTCATGAACTTTTAACTGTCTCGACGCATAGGCTATGACTTTTCCATGGTGCATGAGAACACAGCCTAAACCCTGACCAGACGCATCGCTATAAATCTGAAACCTGTCAGGCCCTGAAGGTAAACTCAAAATCGGTGATGTCATCAACCTGTCCTTCAAGTCCTCAAAAGCCAACTCACACTCCACCGTCCAATCCAAGCTCTTACCCTTCCTAGTGAGGGAAGTTAGTGGTAAGGCTATCTTCGAAAAATCCCTGATGAATCTCCTGTAGTAACCAGCTAGACCCAAAAAGCTGCGAACTTCTGGAACTGTCGTCGGCCTTGGCCAATTCTTAATGGCCTCTATCTTCTTCGGATCAACACTAACCCCTTTCTGACTGATGATGTGGCCTAAGAATGCAATCTCAGAAAGCCAAAACTCACACTTTGAAAACTTGGCAAACAACTGGTTCTTCCTGAGTGTGCTCAAAACAATCCTGAGGTGTGCTGCATGATCTTTTGCACTCTTAGAGAACACCAAGATGTCATCTATGAAAACGATGACAAAATGATCCAAGTACTCCTGAAATACCCTGTTCATCAGGTCCATAAATACCGAAGGGGCATTGGTCAGCCCGAACGGCATGACCACGAACTCAAAGTGTCCATATCTGGTGCTGAAAGCCGTCTTCTGAATATCCAAGTCACGAATCTTTAACTGGTGGTAGCCTGACCTCAGATCTAACTTGGAGAAAGTGCACGATCCCACCAACTGGTCGAACAAATCATCAATCCTGGGAATCGGGTATTTGTTCTTTACTGTCAGCTTGTTCAACTCACGGTAGTCTATGCACAGTCTCAGACTACCATCCTTCTTCTTCTTCACAAAAAGCACTGGAGCACTCCATGGTGAAGTACTTGTGCGTATAAAACTCAAATCAAGCAACTCCTGCAACTGACTCTTCAACTCTGCTAGCTCTCTTGGAGCCATCTGATAGGGAAATTTGGCTACCGGTGTAGCCCCAGGCTGCAGGTCTATCGGGAACTCAATCTCTCTATCTGGAGGGGCACCAGGGAGCTCTTCCGGGAAAACATCGGGGAACTCCTGCACTACTGGTACCTCTACCAAGTCAGCCTTAGTCTCTGCATTCATCAGTACTACGAAGGTTTCACAACCCTTACTTATGCACCTTCTCGCTTGGACTGCTGATATGATCATCTTCACTACTCCCTTCAAGCCTTGAAAAGAAAACGCAGTCTGATTAGGGCCCTCAAACTGTATCTGCTTTGCCCTACAGTCAATCCTGACGTTGACTGTCGAAAGTCAGTCCATCCCCAAAATTAGGTCGAATCCTGCTATAGGTAGCTGCAAAACTTCCACGACAATCTCGGTATCACCAAACTGCACCGGTACCATGCACTTATCTCTTGTATGCAGAAGGGATCCTTTCGGCATCATGACTTCCAGCGGTACTGCCTCTGGGACGATTTCTAAATCCAACTTACGCACTAGAGATTCCGCGATAAACGAGTGCGAAGCACCCGTATCAAATAGAATCTTGGAGTGTAAATCACGAATCATAAGGATGCCTACATGAATGATTTTCAAAAAGCAAAGAGTGTCACTACGGAGGATTATATAAACTTGTTAAGCAAATTTAAAAACTTACATGTCACTACATCCTCCTGCTCCTTAGCCTCCTGCTGACCAAGCTCATAAGCTCTGGGCAGCACTAAATCTCGACCCTGCTGTGGTCTTCCATCAGTAATCATCAAAGCCTTGCCCTTGTCTGCTCTGCTAGGGCCACCAACCTCATACTTCGACTGCTGGAACAAAATACATTTGTCATCTACAGAAATTTCATAAATGTACAAAAATACAACAAGGTTGATTACCTGATTCGAACCACCTTCCTGACAGAAACGAGCAATGTGTCCAGGTTGACGGCACTTGTAACACACGCCCGCGCTGGCCAAACACTCTCCTGGATGGCGACGCTAACACTTGGGACAAATGGGGTAGTCCCTGCTCCTGTCACCAGATTGACCATTCTTCCTTGCATCAGACTTGTGCTTCTTGTTCCAGTTCTTCCCCTGGTCATTCCTGCTCTGTTGCGCCTGATGCGAATCCTGAGATCGCTTCGCACGGAAATTACTTCGCTTTTGAACCTTGTGCTGGTCAGCCTCAAGCCTGCGAGCCGTATCCACTAAGCTCCTGTAATCAGCATTGACCATAGTCATCAGCGGCTGTCTCAATGAGTCACGTAAACCATCCACAAAACGGCTGCACTTCTCAGTCTGGTCTCCCTGCATTATGCCCGCATATCGAGCCAGATGGGTAAGCTCTCGCTCGTACTCAGCAACAGTCCTGTCCCCCTGGAAAAGCCTAAGGTATCTCTCCTGTAGACCTCGTCGTGCGGAAGGAGGCACGAACCAACTTGCAAGGGCTCTAGAAAATTCGCCCCACGTAAACATGTCTGGCGTACGACCTGGCCAAAAGCATGGTCATATTATTTAAAAAAAACGTATCACTTCCAAAAATAAAAAGAATCTTCATAACTATTTACCTGCGGGGTCATCTGCCCGGTACTTGTCCCACCAGACCTTTGCCTCTCCTCGGAGGAGAAAAACTGCCATAGGAACCTTCTTGTTCTCTGGGCACTCCAAAACATCCAACAGGTCTCTGGTGTTTGCTACCAAATCATCTGTGTCCATCGGGGTCTCATCCCCACTGTAGTTCGAGGGTTGAAGCTCTCTAAAGTTCCTCAAATAGCGCTCCAGGGTCATCTCCACGAGTGCTGGTACAGGAGCTGGTGCAGGGGCTGGTACTTGTACTGGAACTGGAAACCCTACAACCAGTCCTCTCTGAAACTCCATCAAGGCAATAGTAACCGCCTTGGCAATCTGAGACGCTATGTCAGTGCCCTCTGTAACTGCTGGAACTGGTGGTACCTGCGGCACGGCAGCATCTCCCATAGTCGCGTTAGGAACAGGGTCCTGACGTGAAGATTCACCTGGTTCACTTACTCGAGTTGTCTGATCGAATATATAAAAGAAATCTGAATATTTATCAAGCATCTGAAAAATCTGGCTTAGCAAATTTATTTCGTACTCTTGCGAAAACTAAGGCTTAAACGCAACTTAAAATACTCTACTAACAAGAGTTTACTCTTACACAATCCTATGGCTCTGTGAAAACCTTCTAGGGTCCAGGGATCCTAAACCTCGCTCTGATACCAATTTGTAACACCCATTCCCAATATTTCAGAAATCAGCCGTCCGGTCGGGTCAGCGATATAAAGAAAACTAGGAAACAATATTAAAACTAGTAGCAGCAGGTAATAAAAGTCTATACTAAACAGATTTAAGACTTACAGCAGAAGTAAAAAAAAAATAAACTAAGGGTAATCACATACCTGATATCTGGATTCACAGAGCCACTAAACAAAAATTGGAATTGAAATAACTGAAAATCTGTATAACAATAATAGTCTGATACACGTTATATAACATATTAACCAGGTACATTGTCCACATCTATAAGTACATGCTGAAATAGAGTAAACTGAATGGGAAAAATACTACAAACTGACGTCACCATAACGCTCATCCTAGACGTAGTTTCCCACCTGGGTCACCTGTAAAAACATTGCCCACGAGAGGTCAGAGTAAAGAAAAATAATTCCTCCTAGTGACACTAAAAACTTTTCTCATATGATGAATGCATGCCTTTTAAAAAAATGGTTTTGTGCATTAAAAATAATTATGTTGTGTGTTATGCATGCCTTCAGAACACTACTTGGTCAAAACATCTACGTATTCTATGTTCGTGACTTTCAGTTCACTAACTCAAATCCCGGCGTTCACTACTGGTATACTGTCTCACGTCGGGTTTATACTTGAGTTCTAGGCGACCTCTAGCTTGCACCTCTACTAGGAAGGTTCTATGCAGAGTAGCTCCTAACGCGCAAAATCTGAAACTGACGACCCGAGACCATCTGACGAACTCAATTGTTCTAGTGTCACGCGGACACGGTCTCGAATCTACTAACTGTCTCAAGGGAGTCAACTCCCAAGACTCTACTACTCATAGGATACCATATGTCCTATGAGAAAGATAGTGCGCCTCTACCAAGCACGAAAATACTGAAGTGTGCTACTGACCTTTTGGTCAAATGCTACTCTGCTTGGGACATCTTTTTTGGTGTATTACTGAGCGACCCTTAACTTTCTCATGGTCGACTAGAAGGGACATTCACGCCCTTCGTTGGACAAATTCCAAACTTACGTACACAGGTCTAGGTTTCGTACCTAACATTACCAATCCTGATCTGACTACTTGGGTCTTGGAGAAGGGTATCATCCTACACATTTTCCGCGACCGTTTTCCTATTACCACACCTTTCTATGCATGGTCATGATATTTGTACAAAACCCTACACATGCGTATGTAAAGTATATTATTTGTTATGTCTAACTAACAGAAATTAAGTTTCCTTACCGTGGTGCTGCGGCGTTCGTACACTCGGTGCGGCGACATCTTCTCTTCCGAAGACAATCCTACTGCTGGGGACTTTAAAATGCTGCCCCGACCCCACCAAAATCCTGAAATTTACAGTAGCCCTAAATTCATAATTTTTCCCTTTACGAGTTTCCGTGGAAAATTTCTATACAACTAAGGTCACAAAATTTCAAGCGCTAAACTTCAGATTTTACCTTTACGTGAAGTGATTGAGCCTCCCAATGCGCCCAAACCAAATTCTGCGGGGAATCACGAACTCCAAAACCTAATTAGGGCATTAGGAACAAAACCTAGGTTAGACTAACTACTAAATCAAGAAATTTCCACAAAAGAATAGAGATAAAGGAGAATTAAACTCACCGGAAACGAAATCGTTTCCACTACCACCGGCTAGGTTTGAATCCGACACTTCCACGGTCAAGGAAGGAAAAGGAATGTCCACCGGCGCTCGTAGAGGAAGGAGTGATCGGAGAGGAGTTTCGGAGGGAAATCGGCCGGCGGAAAGGGCGCGGATGGCGCGCGGCTTGGCGTCGTCGCTGATTGCGGGAAACGGGATGTCGGACTGCGGTATTCCTCTTCTCCCGTGAGGAAAAGGGTTATGGGAAGGGTTGCGGGATTTTATTACTAGCTTGCGGTTTTTACTTATTAACCGCATGAGAGAAAGGGGGAGAAAAATGTTATTGGCACCCCATTTCTAATTCCTTAGAAAATTTAGTCATCACATCACGCGCGTCACTATTATAAAATGCGTCACGCACAATTATTATCGCACTTAACGAACTAACTGTCGCTATCATAAAGAAAAGTAACTTTATACATTGACGACGCGCTGTCTCGATCAAAATCCGTTGCGACTTGACCCTACAAATAAATAATTTTTTTCGCGTCAAATTTTCGGATGTTACAAATGCGGCAAGGCAAGAGAAGTCTGGAGGCAAGACAAGAGATCAGCGGCAACACAGGAGATCGGCAATGGCAAGACAGGGAGAGCTAAGGCAGGAAGACAGGAGATCTGCAGCGGTAAGAGATCCACGGCTTGGCAAGGGATCTGCGGCAAGATAGGAAATATGTGGCGGCCAGACAATGAGTTGTGGCGGCCTGACTTGCGGCTAGACAGAAGCGGGGGCAGTGAAGAGAATCGCGGTTAGCGACGACAAGGAAGATGCGGCTAGCAGTGCCTTGTATCAGCGACAAGAAGCAGCAATAGAGACCGCGGCTAGGATTGTCGGCATGGGAGACTAAAGGTAGAGGCAGTGCAGCAGGGAGCAGAGGTCGAAAGAGCAGCGGCAAGGGCAGGCGGCTTGCAATCAGAGTGGGCCCCAGAGAAAAAAGTTTAAAAGAGGGAGGAGAGGGAGGAGTTTCAGAAACGTCAAAGAAAAGGAAACCAACGGTTATAATTTTCCTAGCCGCCCAAGGCAAGGAGCAAGAAACCAAAACAGAGGACTGCGATTAGATTAAACCTAACCGCCCAGATGAGAAAACAGGACGGCCCAAAGGACCGATTTCTTGCTCTGATACCATGTAGAGAAACATCAAAATATTGAGAAATAAATTTAAAATTTTATTAATTTCTCTCAAGATCCATGAATATAAGCATTTGTACATTAATATAGGAAGAGAAAGAAGAAGAGAATTCTCAATCTAAGATGTGGGACTAAAACACAAGGAGGAAGAAGGCCCTAAATGGGCCTTTCTTTGGGCCTTTACAGTTCTCTCTTCTAACATAGTTTGTACCTTTTTTTCATGTCTTTTCTATTTAATGCAAATGCACTTTTCAAAAAAAACAAATTCTTTAGTTGTGGATGAAAGTAAGAACATGAGGAAGAGGTAGGGCATAATAAGGTATACACATTAGAAAAATAACAAGACAAGATACAGGTTGATGTCTCACAACAAGATCATAACATTTATATCATCTATATTGAGAGAAATAGCCAAAAAAATATAAGCAACCAATCCAAAGGACAACTAATTCCACTTAGTCGAAGGTAATTAAACAAAATAAGAGCAACCTAAAATCCTGAAAAAAGTGTAACCAAAAACATGATTATATAATCTCTATTAAGGAAACACACCATCAAGAACAGGGCTTGAGATCTTGTTGATCAAAAACACATTGGCGAAAATATCTTCTGCCCAAAATTGGAAAGGAACAAAAGATGGACAAATAGGATCTTCTAACATCAGTAATGTGGTGATGACAACATTCAACAACTTACTTCTGTTGATGAACATGAGGATTGAGGACAAGAGAAATGAGCAAATGTCTCCTGAGAAATAAGAAACTCGCAAAACTAATAAGACATGTATCCCCCCCCCCAATGAATTCAAATGAAGTGCTTTGATTTTGCAAGATAAATATGACTGTTATGGTTGCTGATGTCGGATATCGGAGACAAGTTGGTTTGAATTTTTATGTGGAGAGATATATCAGAGATATTTCATATATTTGGTCTCAATATTTGATTATTTATATACATAATTAAATATATGCATGTAATTATTTTTTAATTTATATCTTTATTATATAAATGAATATAGGTATTTGGAAGCACATCATTCTTTTCGTTTCAGCCGTCCGATCATTTTTCTTCGATGAATGTCCACCGTCCGATTACCACACAATCCTGCTATCATATCCCGCCATCATATCCCGCAGGGCAGCACGGCAGCACGTCAAATTCCGCACGGCAGCGCGTCTTCTCCCACGTCGTCTCCGTCGAAAGCAGCGGCCGCAGCACGCAGATATTATTTCGAGCAGGAGCTGTGCTTCTCCTTGCGATCTCTCCTCTCCCAATCTCCATTTCGAGCAACCACTCCCCCTTCCCTCGCCGCCGGGATCTGCGTCGGGCTCTGCTCCGGAATCGAAGCACACACAGCACCCGCTTCCCCTCCCCCTTTCTTCTTCCTCCCGCAGACGCCTAGGGCATCATCGATCAGCACCTCCGGTAAGCTTTTCTTCTCCGTTTTTTTCAAACATCTTCTCTGTTATAATGGCTGAAATCCATGTGATCATTCGCATAGGCAAGAAACAGATTATAGGCATATAAAAAATTTATTGGATTGCATCCTGTGTTTTCCTCAAACAAAACAACTATCTAAATAGAAAGAATCGGATTGCAGCCCGCAACACGACGTGAATGCCCACGTCGTCTCCGCCGAAAGCAGCGGACGCAGTACGCTGATATTATTTCAAGCAGGTGATGTGCTTCTCCCTGCAATCTCTCCTCTCCCAATCTCCATTTCGAGCAACCACTCCCCCTTCCCTCGCCGCCGGGATCTGCGCCGGGCTCTGCTCCGGAATCGAAGCACGTGTAACACCCGCTTCCCCTCCCCCTTTCTTCCTCCTCCCGCAGACGCCTAGGGCATCATCGATCGGCACCTCCGGTAAGCTTTTCTTCTCCGTTTTTTTTTTCAAACTTCTTCTTTGTTTTAATGGCTGAAATCCATGTGATCATTCGCATAGGCAAGCGCTCAACTTCTTTGGTTTCAGCTTTTCTACTTCCGCAAGTTCTGTTTAAGCATTTATTCTTCTTCGATTCTAAATCGGCTTTCCGCAAGTTCTGTTTAAGCTTTTTGGTTCTAAATATATTTTCCGCAAGTTCTGTTTAAGCAAGTTGTGTTTAAACTTTTTGGTTCAAAATATGTTTTCTTCTTCTTCGATTTTATGATTCAAGTATGTCTTTGCTAAATTTTTGAGCACGGAAAGTTTCAAAAAACTAAGATTTTTTAGATGTTTCCACTACATTCTAAAGATTTTTATTGTACAAAAGAAAGCAAATCACATTTTTTTGATGCGAGTCACGGAAAGCAAATCACATTTTTTATCACGGAAAGTTTCAAAAAACTATGCTTTTTTTATGGAAAGCAAATCAGATTTTAAAGAAGTTTCCGCTACATTCTTAAGATTTTTGCTGTACAAAAAAAAAGCAAAACACCTTTTTATGTTGCGAGTCCTGGTTCAAAATGTGATTTCCTCGTTTCCATGTTGTTCAATGCATTCTCAAGATTTTAAAATACTATGCCATGACATTCTCAAGATTTCTATGTGATTCTATGTGATTGTTGCACTACATTCTCAAGATTTCTTCTTCTTCCAGGTCATGATCAAGGAAAGTTTCAAAATACTGAAATCTGGTAATAGTTACAACTTAATAACCTTCTCTGCCCAAGCAATATTAAAAGCTTAAGAAATAAATTTATCCTTCATCATTATTCTTATGTTGTTGTCCTTATTGAAGTATGTATCCGCATGGTGCTGAATCTACATGGTGTTTAATTCAATTGGATCTACCTTGGAAGTTTAATGTCATTGTGGCTTTTATTCGAGTTCAACAAAATTGTCTACGTTCGATTCCGATGAGAATCAGAGAAAATGCGAAGCGTACGCGAAATAAAATAACGCTTCGGGGAGCATAAAATCAGCAAGCGAACTCAGATCTAACCACGGAATATTTTGGTGGATGCGTGTCAGCGAGATTGTCGTAACGAGCCCTTCCTGAACAATTTTCGAGTCCTCTAGAGCGATATAAATGTGTTTGAATATAAAGAGTTACATTTTAAATAATACTAATATATACATGTGTGTGTGTGTATATGACGCTTCGGGGAGCATAAAATGAGCAAACGAACCCCCGTGCAGTGTCTGATTGAATCTAGGTCGCCTTTGCATGGACAGAATCGGATTCAGCGGGTATCCTCACCTTTCCTGATTTCACTTCTAACTATTATTCCGCCTTTGTCAAAACCAACAGCCCGTTCAATCGTTAGAGTGATTTCTGGATGTGAGCTCCATTTCAACTAAAGAAATTGATATTTTTTAGTGATCTGCAACTTTGTCAAAACCAACAGCCTCTTCAATCTGTCGATTGATCTCCCAATACGAAGAGAGTGATAAAAATGAACAATAATCATAGATCACTTGGTTTAACCCATAAAGCATAAGTTCAGAATTACTCAAACAATATCTGAATTAAATGTGAATGGTGCAAGTTCACTCAAGAATTTATCTGGCATAATCAGAATCTGGAAATTGTTGAAGTTTGTTCTTATACAGAAGTCTCTGCACTCTTACTTTATATTCATTGAAATTATATCCAAGGTTTTTTTAATTAATTGTTCAGGATCAGTATTGTAGATGTCGGCCGACATGTCGGACATGTCGGCCGACATAAAATTTTTGGGTGCAAACCGCAACGAAACCGATTTGTTTGACAAAAATATCGTTTTGTAAAAAAACGACGATATATCCCGATATATCGATATATCTTTAACCCGATATTTCGGTTATTATATTTAATATATAACAAAACAAAGTTCACAAAACCCGTATTTTCCTACTTCACGATTCTATTTCACGCATTCAGCATTTCTCGCTCTACCCTAAATTTTACGTGAGAGTCGCTCTGGCGGAGTCGTCGACACTCGACAGCTCCATCTTCGGCGATGAGGCAATGAATCAAAATCGCAGGCGAGGAGTAGACGACGATGCCGGGCTTTCTACGAATCGGCATCGCAGGCGAGGACGCGAGGAGTCGACGTCGGGCTTTAGGGTTTCTACTACTTCACTCCACTGTAAGCCCCCTTCTTATTTCTTCTTCTTTCTTATTGTTTTTGCGACAATTGAAAGTTTTATTTGAAGTTATATTGATCAAGTCATAAGATCTAAAAGTTTTATTAAACTTGTGTTACTGTAAGCTTCTTGCTTATGTTATAGTTAGATTTCTTTATTGCAATAGCTAAGTTTATATCTTTCCATGTGTAAATCTGCAGTGATTTTTGTTTCTCTTCTGCACTTCTAACTTATTTTAACATTATTTTGTTAACTTCTGCTACAGTGATTTTTGCAAATGCTGAGAAAAACTCCCCTCCAACTTTGCATTATTACATGGGCTTCTCTTTTATCTTTCAAAATTATTTCAAAAAAAAATGTTATAAATACTTATTTGTCTGTACATTAATATAGTTATTTGTCTGTATATTTTTACTTATTTGCAAAAATGTGTTTATAAATATCATTATCTTTATTTAAATATTAAAATCTGATATTGTAAAATATCCCTGATATATCCCCCGCAATCCGACATACGACATTTCAAACTCAAACCGACATGAACCCGACATCCGACATCTACAACCTTGTTCAGGATCAACAATATTATGTGCAGATGTATTCTTGGTAGTCCTACTTTTTTCTTCACTAGGATTAATTGTTCATGATGAATGTATTCTTGGTAGTCCTATTTGATTGCACCATATTTTACATCCTCTGTTGATAGTTTCTATATTTTTATTGCAAGGGCTTTATTACATATTTTAACAAGGTGGTTTTATTTTATTGTTGCATGATTCTTGACAGCAAAATAGATGGCATTGAAGGATTTAGATTGTGATGGAGTTTGCATGGATGGCTTGAGGCTACCAGGTACATCTCCCAAGATACATATTGAAGGATTAGATTTCACTGTTAAATTCCTTAGAAATGGATGTCAGCGGCAAAATCTTTAACCCAATAAAATAAATTTTATGATTTGAAATCCTCTTTTCAATACTATGTTTCCAAATCAATTATAATACAATGATTGGCGACTCTTGAGGCCAAATACATGTTCATGCATCTTAGAATTCATGTACATGTAGTTGAGACTCGGGCGGCCTTCGGCCGCTTCCAGGAGGGCTTCGCACATCTCCGTACGGGCTTCACCCGTGCTCGATACTCCGGGCTGCCTGGAAGCGGGCGCAGCCCGCCTGGAAGCGCGCGCAGCCCGCCTGGAAGCGCGCGCAGCCCGCCTGGAAGCGCGCGCAGCCCGCCTGGAAGCGCGCGCAGCCCGCCTGGAAGCGCGCGCAGCCCGCCTGGAAGCGCGCGCAGCCCGCCTGGAAGCGCGCGCAGCCCGCCTGCATGCGCGCGCAGCCCGCCTGCATGCGCGCGCAGCCCGCCTGCATGCGCGCGCAGCCCGCCTGCATGCGCGCGCAGCCCGCCTGCATGCGCGCGCAGCCCGCCTGCATGCGCGCGCAGCCCGCAACACCGCATCGAGAACAGGCACTAATGACGAATGTCTTCGCCCCCAAATAATATCGCCGCGCCCAAACAATATCGCCGCCCCCAAACAATATCGCCGCCCCCAAACAATATCGTTGCCCACGAACATTATCACCGCCCCCAAACAATATCGCCGCCCCCGAACAATGTCGCCGCCCCCGAACAATGTCGACGCCCACGAACAATGTCGACGCCCACGAACAATGTCTACGCCCATGAACAATATCTCCGCCCACGACCAATGTCATCACTCACGACAAATGTCGCCCCCACGACCAATATCGTCGCGCACGACACATGTTGCCGCCCACGAACAATGTCGTTGCCAAGCTGGCGAAGCCCGCTTGATTGCGGGCGAAGCCCGCTTGATTGCGGGCGAAGCCCGCTTGATTGCGGGCGAAGCCCGCTTGATTGCGGGCGAAGCCCGCTTGATTGCGGGCGGACAAACCATAGGAGTTGTTGTCGCGAAGCCCGCCGGGGGGAGGGCGAAGCCCGCTTGAATGTCAAGCGGGCGAAACCCGCTTGGTTGTGGGCGAAGCCCGCTTGAATGTCAAGCAGGTGAAGCCCGCAGCGACGCATCGAGAACAGACGAAGCTCGTCCGAAGATGTCAGTATATTAATATATTAATATATATAAATTTAGAAAAAAATGGTTTTAGGTTGAGCGGGGCAAAGTCGGAGTATATGGAGCTTAAATTTTGCAGTACAAGAAGGACAGATGAATTCGTTATTAAGTTGGTTGATCAAGATATTTTCCGTAATGAGTGTTTTAAATATCTTTGATCGATAATTCAAAAAACGGAGGTATTGATAAAGATGTGACGTATAGAATCCAAGCGGGTTGGTTGAAGTGGAGATGCGCGTTAGGGATCTTATGTGATCTTAAAGTACCATTAAAACTTAAGGACAAGTTTTACCATACTGCAATTAGACCTCTGATGCTCTATGGTTCTGAGTGTTGGGCAGTGAATTGTGTACATGAGCAAAAAATGTGTTACAGAGATGAGAATGCTTAGGTAGATGTGTGGACACATGAGACGGGATAAAATTCGTAATGAATGTACCAGGGATAAGACAATAGTAACACCAATTGCAGAGAAGATGCAAGAAGCTTGACTAAGATGGTTTGGACACGTACAAAGGAAACTATTAGAGGCACCTGTTAGGCGTTGTGAGTCTAGTCACTAGGCATGTTAAACGAGGGAGGGGTATACCAATAAAGACTTGGAATGAAACTATAAGGAAAGACACGATGTACTTAGGCATTAGTGAGATTATGATAAAAGATAGGGCACAATGGCGACAAAGGATCCATATAGCCAACCCCACTATAGTGGGATAAAGGCTTGAGTGTTGTTGTTGTGTTTTTGTTGCATATATATTAGTATATTAACATTTTAACTTTTATTGAAATTCTAAATATACCAACTTCGTATATATTTTATGTTACACACATAATAATGGTATAGCACAAGGAAGAAAGTAAGAGAATGCAAAAAGTCATGGATGACGATCAAAAATAAGGAGCCATCAGTCTAAAATCAAAAGATCAAGCAAAATCGACGACCACATACGAGTGCAGGGAAGAAAGCCAGAGGATGTAGGAAAAATAGTGGAGAGCTCGGGTATAAAACAATCTAGATTGTTAAATAATTTAATTGTTGTCTATTAAAATATATATGCTAGGTAAATTAATTTTAAAAATCGGGTGATATTCCGTCAGGATATATCAGTCGATATCATATATATCAGGTGGTATATTCCAAATGGATATTTTATAAAAAAAAATCTGAAATGTGTCATTTTGTCCATGAAACTTTTATGTGGGTCTAGATGTCGATCATGTCGGTAGATATCCACAACAATGGGCTCGGCCATTTTTACAAACTCAAGACACTTCAAAAAAAAATGATTCCACAAAGATCAAATATATTCATATAAAGCAAGAATGATCATCAACAAAATAACATAATACTTATTTTTTTCCATTCCGTAAGATGAGGGGATAGACCATATACATCATTGGAACAAAAATAAAGGAAAAATAGATACAAACTGAATAATAATAAAAGAACTAAGAACATGATGACCATGGATACAATTACTAGGTGTAAGAGACTTTGCAGAAGAAAAAAAAATTAAGTACACCAGAAGTCGCGGAAAGATATATGCGCTAACCTCCAGTTATAGATGTCCCAAGTAGAAGGTAAAATAGTAAGATTAAGGATAATGCTGGTTTCAATAGTAGAGGGTAGAGGTAGAATGAGATGATTCGTGAGTGGTGTCCATCAATTATACTATTGGTCACAACACTTCTCCATATGACGATCTTGTGCGATACAAGTAGAAGTTGTGGTGAGATGATATAACACATGTCAATCAACTATGCGACTGACAAAAGACTCTAGTAAGACGAAATACATGATAAACATCAAGGATAATGAAGTGGAGAAGAATAACAAGATGACCACGACTAGCAATATGCAAAAGGATCCCAATGGTCGAATGAAGAAAAATGGTCATGTGGGGACAATGCAACCAAAGTAAGAGGCATCGCTAGTAAGTAGGAAGAAGATATACATGCAGATGATGCAAAAAAAGGAGCCTGCAAGGTCAAGTGATTTACGATTCATCGGAAGCATGCTCGAGAATTGAATCCAGTTCGAAGTGAAAAGATGATGTGTTCATCCAATGGAAAGTGTGGCACTACTATCACAGCTTTCCTGAGTTGAGAATCCACATAGAGTCTGTCAGATGCAGCCTCATGGGTCTTACACTAAATAAAATCTTGGCACTCCTAAGTACTATAAGCTTAGTTATTAAAGGTGCATGGCATACAAAGCGCAAAGAGGTTTTGAAGCATAGGCGCAGACGCGCGTCCGACGAAGGCAAGACGTAACCGCATCCATTTTAAATAATCAGCGCCAAACATTATTTCATCTTCTCAATCAGATTTTTCATCTATTCTACTAATTAATCATGCATTACTATCGTTTATATCTCTTAAAAATAGAATCAATGTGGTCACTTGTATTCTATCTAAGTCCCAGCGCACAATTAGCTAACAAAAATCTCATTTAGGCATGCCTTTTATGTTACAAAGGCGCAAATAAGGCACACGAAGGTGCAAACCTCTGAGTCTTGTGATCCTTGAGCCTTAGGCGCTCCTTTAACAACATAGACTATAAGTTTCACGGGATTTGTGTCACGTGCACTACTTCTGACACGAAAAGTTATCGCTCGCCTTCTATCATCCCTGTCCCTTCCTCCACGTGGCAACGCAAAGCTTCTCCCGGATGTAGATTTTGGAGTGGCGATCGGTCCGAAAAGTGAGCCTTCTGACAAGAATGAGGTAGTTAGGGCCCGAAAACAACAGGTATAGATTGTACCACAATTGGTGTAGGGTGATCTACAAAAATAGAGCTCTCATAAGTGGTATAAAACTACGCCTCAAGAGTAAATGCGATGATTCTCATTAATTTTGAGTTCCTGCATGCATGCGTCCAAAACAAAACCGGTGAATGTTATGAGATCAAAGGTTTGTAACTTAGGATGTAGATGCATGAGCAATTTAAGGAAGCATCTACATTCATGTAGAGTCGGGTACTTGCAATAGAATAAGCTTGTGGAACTCAGCTCTAGAGTAGGCTACACGACCTTTAGCAGACTGCATTAATCCATCTCTATCGACAGCAGGATGGATTAATGCATTAACCCATACGGGTTGTGGTCCATTTTTCCATAGGACCCATTTTGGCCTGCCAGTAGCCTCTTCAGACAGCAGGATTCCGCTATTCGCGGACCAATTTGGGTTGCATTTACTAAAACCAAAAGGCAGGATTCAGCTATCTGCAAACCACTTTTAGAAAACTATAAATAGACCCCCTTGGGCACCTTGTAGGGGGGACCTTTTTTCTGGCTCCCCTCCTAAGGCTGATCCTAGTTGGTGAGAGCTCCCATACTGTCTACCGTGGTTTCCGAGTTTATAGTCTGGTGCTCTTGAACGCCCTCTAAGGTGCCCGGGCCCAGCATTGATTTGGGAGGGGAAGCTCTCTTAAATTTTTCGGGTGTATGGAGAGACCTCCTCATTGTAGCTCAGGGGTCTGAAGCTTAATTTTCTACCTTCACGAGTGAGGCACCAGCCCCGAGTAACCGAGTTGACATTCTAACTCGGAAGAAGGGTGAGCTACCCCTCCGGTCCGAAATCGTTGAACTGTGGTTTCTGGATTCAAAATTTTTTGGTGCGGTGAGCATGGACCATAGCTCGTTCGGAAAACTCCGGGTTAGAACCATGGACGGAGATGAGGGGCAAGGAGCCGACCCAGGAAACTCGCCACCCGGAGGTGGCTATGTAACCAAGAAGAACTTCGAAGAATTTAAGAAGAACATTCTGGAGACCATGCGCTTCGCCTCCATGCCGCCGACGAGCGAGTACAACACCCCCCCCCCCCCCCCCGTCCGCCGCGAGTACGTGGCTGTCTTAATATTTTCTTCCATATGTTTTGGTCGAAAGACCGAGAAGGTTCCGCCGACCATGCTCTCAGTAGCCGGCGAAGCGGGTTGACCTCTCAAGTGGCAGGTTGAAAAAGAAAATGTTTTGGTTGAAAGCCCGGAGAAGGTTCCGTCGACCGGGCTCACACTAGCTGCCGGGGTAGGTTGACCTCTCAAGTGGCAGATTGAAAAAAGTAATGTTTTAGTTGAAATCCCCAATAAGGTTCCACTGACCGGGCTCTCACTAGCCGGCGGGGCAGGATGACTTCTCAGGTGGTAGGTTGAAAAAAGAAATATTTTGGTTGAAATCCTCGAGAAGGTTCCGCCGACCGGGCTCTCAATAGCCAGCGGAGCAGGTTGACCTCTCAGGTGGCAGATTGGAAAAATAAAATGTTTTTGTTGAAAGCCCCGAGAAGGTTCTGCTGACCGGGCTCTCAGTAGCCGGCGGGGCAGGTTGACCTCTCGGGTAGCAGGTTGAAAAATGAAATGTCTTGGTTGACGGCCCCGAGAAGGTTCCGCCGACCGGGCTCCCACTAGCCGGCGGGGTAGGTTGATCTCTCGGGAGTCAGGTTGACCCCTCGGGAGACAGGTTGATCTTTCGGGAGGCAAGACATAAGAGAGTTCTCCCCATTGCACGAAACCCCCGAAAAGATTCTGCTGATCAGGCTCTCACTAGCCGGCAGGACAGGTTCGATCTCTCGGGAGGCAAGGCACAAAAGAGTTTTCCCTATTGCACGAAACCCCCAAAAATATTATGTTGACCGAGCTCTCAGTAGCCGGCAGAGCGGGTTGATCGTTTGGGAGGAGGCATCGAAGGAGGACAACCTGAAGTAAGAGGAATTAAGTGAGAAAGAGGAGAGCGAGTGTGGTTGGACTGGCCCAGGTCTCACTAGCAGAGTATCGTGCGAGTCGCGTGACAAAGAACCTTCTCTTAATAAAAAGCTAAGGCCTCTGCGAGTGTTTGAAGCTCGTGATGGACTCGCAAACACCTAGGGTCGTCAGGTCTAAGTCTAACAAGATAACTATGCTAAATATTTGTCGGCTAGATAGTGGTCCAAGCCCTAAGGGCCGACACTCGGCGGGTCTAGGAGTTTAAGGCTAGTCAGAGTTAAATTGAGTAAAAGAGAAGGAACAAAAAATAATAGAATTAAACAACAAAAATCTTACTTATCATCCATCAAAAGTTTTTTACAATATGGGAGGGCCTCGCCCTCGCATGATCAAAAAATAAAGGGCAAAAGTTCAAGAAGCCGTCAAATCCTTAATCTTGCCCATCTGTCTCGCGTCATCCCCACCATCGAGCGAGTCGAAGTCATCGTCGGATGACGAGCTCTCCGGGTACGTGAGAAGGAATAACTCGGGAACCAGCAGCTGGGCGGTGACATCCTCGCATACTTCCCGCAAGACGTTGAGTAGGGGTGAAACTGGTGCGGTTTGAGCCCAAACCGCAAACGCACCGAAGAGGGTCGGTTTTGGACTTTACAAAACCGCACCGCATTCAAACCGTGTGGCGCGGTTTGACATTGGTGCGGTTTGGAGTCGATTGCGGTGCGGTTTCGATTTTTGCATATTTTTCAAAACTTATCAAAGAACGAGGGGTAGGAAGTCAACTAATGAAAACATAATCAGTAGGTGGGGGAACATGATACCCACTGCAAGTTCTAGAGAATCAGTTTGTATATTTGTGATGAGGGTCCAGGAGAAGCCTTGACAGCATTTTCCTCCAAAATTTCTGCAAGCTCAATTATCAAGAAATTCAAAAATTCATGAGCATCGTGGAAAAGAAAAGATGAATAACAACAATCTCTTGTAAGATTATGTGGATGATTGCAGACTGACTAAGCATATGCCAAAAAATTAAAAATGGAAATGACCCATAATAGTCAAAAATTATTAAATGGATTGTTCACATGCGGATGGATTACATAAATTTGTAGACCCTCATCACAAACTGATATACTTAATTGGCTACGGTTAAGAAAAGTACAACTCAAAACATATAAACATAAGTTACAATGCGATAAACAACTTGTATAGATCTCTATATGTTCAATACCCAAAACAATCTATAGTGACTAATCTAAACTTTTTATAGAAGCTTCCTATTCAACTCAACCTCTACTTTGAAACTCCAACTTCCGACAAATACTGCACTTATTATGTCTCTCCAAACACATAGTTGATCTTTGCAATACTAGGAAGTAATGGAAGGACATGGATGTACTGCAATCTTC
Source organism: Platanthera guangdongensis (assembly GCA_039583875.1). NCBI lineage: Eukaryota > Viridiplantae > Streptophyta > Magnoliopsida > Asparagales > Orchidaceae > Platanthera > Platanthera guangdongensis. The sequence goes on along the minus strand of CM077147.1, from coordinate 1,675,151 downwards.
AGGAGGTCATCGCCTGTCGGTCGCATCGTCGTCGCTCGCGTCACCATCGCCCGTCGGTCGCTCGCGCTCGGTAGGGCAGAAAATCAGAAATGAGAAGGCGTGCAAGTGCAACGGTGTGTAAACCGGAAGAAAGGACGAGAGGATTGAGTGTTATTAATATATCATAAATAATATGTAGAGTATTATACATATATCATATATAATATGTAAAGTACTATTAATATAGGCATATAGCGTTGTCGGTCTTTTGAGTGTTGACTGTTGCGATTTGTATAAGAATTAATATAGATTAGCGCTATATATATTAATAAATATAAGATATATAAATAATAAATTAATATGTAACATATTTATAAGATATTAAAAAATATTATAATTAATGCGGTGTGGTGCGGTTTATGCGGTTTTGTCAAGGAAAAAACTGAACCGCACCGCAAACTATGCGGTTTTCCAATAACCAAAACCGCACCACAACCACAACATTCGGTGCGGTTCGAAAACGGTGCGGTGCGGTGTTGCGGTTTTTTGCGGTTTCGGTTTTTAAATTCCAGGCCTAAAGTTGAGGTTGCACCTCATCATAAGTGCATGCTCCATGGATTTGATGGAGAAGTCCTCCGCATCTCCTCCATCTCGTGCATAGAATATTGCAGTAGCTTGCCTCCTCGACTGGAGCGCGATCGTTGGAACTTTGGCGAGTTGGGCCTTAAGGCTCTTGACCTCCTCTTCAAGCTCGACGACCCATGAGCGCAATTGATCGTTAGTCTCGACATCCTGTAAAAACCCCGCAAAGGGCCGGTTAGAGAAAAAACATAAGAGTACTAGTAAAAGACCACTCTCACACGTGCCTGTCAAGAAAGGAGTAGTCAGCAAACTGCTTCGTGTACTTGCCCCGTCCATCTGCGACATCACCGTCATCACCCATTTGAAAGGAAGATTGTCTGAATCGAGAGTGCGAGTGAAGAGGAGAGAGAAAGAGATTGGGGAAAGCAGTTAATGTGGTAGGTAAAGAAGAAAAAAATGGGAGTATTTATAGGAAAAGTCGGGCAGAGAGTAGGAGAAAGATGGGAAGCAAGAAGGGTGTGAATGACGCATACCGGCATCCGATCCCCACACTCTCGCCGGCTCCATGCACCCCGCCCCATTCGCCACTGCGAGATTATATGGCGTAGGACCCGGGACGGGAGAGAGAAGGGCCTTCCGGCCTGGAGCCGACCTCACGGGAGGGCTGAGCGGCGGCGAGAAGGATGCGGAATCCTTCCGGATCATGCTCTCTCGCGCGGGGAGGGGGTGAGGCGGCTAGGGCAAATCAAGGAACTTCATATAATTTCCAAAAAAACTGAACACTCAATATTCTCTCCTCCCTCTTATACTATGAGGGGGAGAACACAGCTAATAACACATCCGCTAATAGCACACCACACAAGAGTTCAAATACATATAATTAAACATACAATTGCATAATAGAAAACAGCACTACTAATATTTAGGCGGTCCGCGGCATCCAGAGCGGGTCGAACTTCTCCAGCCATGCGATCCCGGGCTCGCCGGGAGTCCCTTCAGTCACGGGAGCTCCGTCCTCGATGCATCCTTCATCATTCGCCTCCGCTTGAGAGGCACTCGACCCCGAGTGCTCGGGGTAAAGCGGCACGTCCGGGTAGAAAGGAGACAAATCGCTCACGTTGAAGGTCTTGAAGATGTTGATGCTCGGCGGGAGGTCGACCACATAAGCGTTGTCGTTGATCTTTCGGGAGATGGGGAAGGGGTCGTACTTCTTCGGCATGAACTTGTGATGGTGCCCCGCGGGAAGCCGCTCCTTGCGGAGGAAGACCATAACCAAGTCCCCTACCTCAAAAAGCTTCTCGCGTCGGTGTTTGTCGGTCATAGCTTTATATTTGGCATTGAACTCGAGCAATTTGAGCTGGGTGTCGGCTTGGATGTCGTGGGTCTCTTCCGCTAGCTGCGTTGCCGAGGGAGGTGCCGCCGGTAGGCGGGCCAGGTCAAGCGCATGTCGGGGAGCTTTAGTGTAAACGACGGAGAAGGGCGTGCGACCGGTGGAGCTGTGCACTGCATTGTTATAAGCAAAATTCAGCTTGTGCGAGGGCGTGATCCCACTGCTTCGGGCGGTCCTGGCAAATGCAACGAACGAGGTTCTCCCAAGTCTTGTTCACGACTTCGGTTTGGCCGTCCGTTTGAGGATGGGCGGAGCTACTAAACTGGAGGGAGGTATCAAACATCTTCCACAACATCGTCCAAAAGTGGCCAAGAAACTTGGAGTCGCGGTCGGACGTGATAGTGGTTGGAACGCCATGCAAACGAACCACTTCTCGGAAGAAAAGTCGTGCAAGGTGAGAAACATCGGACGTCTTGCGGCAAGGAAGAAAGTGTGTCATCTTGGAGAAACGATCCACCACGACAAACACTGAATCGACTCCACGTTGCGTGCGCGGGAGGCCCAAGACGAAATCCATGGAGAGATCCTCCCAAACGCCAGAGGGGACCGGGAGGGGGGTGTAAAGCTCAGTGTTGTGTGCATGGCCTTTGTACTGTTGGCACACATAACACTTCCGAACGAAATTCCCCACGTCCTTGGCCAACTGTGGACAGAAATAGCGCTCCTGGAGACTGGCAAGTGTCTTGTCTCGGCCCAGGTGGCCCCTCAGCCCGCCACCATGCAGATCGCGAATGAGCTTCTCCCGCAAGGAGGTGCGGGGAATGCACAGGCGGTTGTCTTTAAGCAAGAACTCATCAAGTAATAGGAAACCACCATGTGAGCCGCCCAACGAACAGGCGTGCCAAACCTCTTGGAAATCAATGTCGTCGGCATATAAATCGGTGAGGGTATCAAAGTCGATGATCTCGTGATGCATGGTTGCTAACAAACAGCTCCGCTGGCTAAGTGCGTCGGCGACCACATTTGAAGTCCCCGGTTTGTGATGAATAATATACGGAAATCGTTGGACATAAGTGGTCCAACGGAGGTGCATGTCGTCCATGCGCTTCTGACTGTTGATAAACTTGAGAGCTTGATGGTACGTATACAAGATGAACTCCTTGTGTAGCAAGTAGTGCTCCCAATGCTTGAGGGCCCGGACGACGGCATAGAATTCTTGATCATAAGCGGCCCATTTTCGCCTGACATCACTTAGTTTCTCGCTGAATAACGCAACCGGCCGCTTGTCTTGGGAGAGGACCGCCCCAATGCCAATGCCGCTGGCGTCACTTTGCACCTCAAAGAGTTTATCAAAGCTGGGCAGCGCCAAGACCGGGGCCGAGCTAAGCTTTTGCTTGAGCAAGTTGAAGGACCGACTGGCCTCTTCCCCCCAGAGGAACCGTCCATTCTTCAAACAGTCGGTCATCGGTTCCGCGAGGGTGCTGAAATCACGAATGAACCTTCGGTAGAACGTGGCTAACCCATGGAATGACCTTAACTCCGAGAGGGTTGTGGGGGCCGGCCAATCTCGTATAGCTTGGATCTTCTCCTCATCAACCCGGATGCCGTCCGTGCCCACAATGAAGTCCAAAAAGTTCAGTCGCGGAGTGAGAAAGGTGCAATTTTTGGGGTGAATAAACAGTTTGTTCTCCGCCAACACCTCCAACACAGCATGGAGATGTGACAGGTGATCCACTCTGCTCTTGTTGAAGATCAGAATGTCGTCAAAATAGACGACAACAGATTTTCCCAGAAATGGTCGCAGCACCTGTGTCATAAGGCGCATAAAAGTGCTTGGAGCGTTAGATAATCCAAAAGGCATTACCTTCCACTCGAAGAGGCCGTCCGGCGTTTTGAACGTCGTCTTCCACTTGTCACCAGGCTTGATGCGGATTTGGTGGTACCCGCTACGGAGATCTATTTTGGAAAAGAACTGGGAGTCGTTCAACATGTCCAACATGTCATCGAGGCAAGGTATGGGGAATGAGTACTTGATAGTGAACCGGTTGATCGCGCGGTTGTCGACGCACATCCGCCAGGAGCCGTCCTTCTTTGGAACCAAGAGCGTTGGGACCCCACTGGGGCTGAGGCTGTCGGATATGAATCCCTTCTTCAACAACTCTTCAACCTTCGCTCGTAAGACGTCGTGCTCCTTGGGGCTCATGCGGTAGTGAGGCAAGTTCGGGAGGCTAGCGCCTGGAATGAGGTCGATCTGGTGCTGGATATCCCGAAGGGGCGAAGCTCATCCTCTCGCTCCCAAGTATACTCTGGTTTGCCACAGTTCATCCAAAGGACTTTGACCATGCGAATCTCTCTATTTCTGAGCTTCTGTACCCTTGAATCTACTATTCTGACTGTTCTAACCTCAATACTAAGATCTGTCTCAATTGGTGCTTCCTCGGTACTTATGATCTGACTAGGATCTCTGACTGCTCTCCTCAGATACGAGACGTGGAAGACATCATGTACACCACTCATCTCCTCAGGTAAGGCCAATCTGTAAGCAACCTCACCAATTCTTTCCAGCACCTTAAAAGGACCAACGAATCTGGTGCTCAGCTTTTTCATCCGCTTTATTCTAGAAACTCCTCTGACTGGTCTGACCTTCAGATAAACGTAATCTCCAACACTGAACTCTACTGACCTGTGCTTCTGATCATGATACTTGGCCTGGCGATCCTGAGCTGTCTTCATACGCTCCTGAATAAGCTTGATCCTATCAGTGGTCTTATCAATCCATGACTCCCTGATTGTGGATCTTTCTTCACTTTCAGCCCAACATAACGGTGTCCGACAACGTCTGCCATAGAGGGCCTCGAACGGTGTCATCCCAATACTTGTCTGAAAACTATTGTTGTAGGAGAACTCCACTAGTGTAACATATTTCTCCCACTTTCCTCCAAAATCCAAAATGCACATCCGTAACAAATCCTCCAAAGTCCTATTTGTGCGCTCAGTCTGTCCATCGGTCTGGGGATGGAAAGCGGTGCTGAAGTGTAACCTGGTACCCAATTGCTCTTGTACGTATCGCCACTCCCTGGAGGTGAATCTGTCGTCTCGGTCTGAAACTATAGTCCTGGGAATACCGTGAAGCCGAACTATCTCGTCCAAATATAACTGTGCCAGTTTCGGACCTTGATCCGTCTTCCTGAGAGGAATGAAATGGGCGACCTTAGAAAGTCGATCAACTATAACCCACAAGGAATCATTCCCACTCTGCGATCTCGGCAAACCATGAATGAAATCCATGGATATATCTTCGAATGTCCACTCAGGAATGGGAAGTGGCTGCAACTTGCCTCCAGGCCTTTGGCACTCGGCCTTAACCAACTTGCACGTCTCACACTTCCCTACGTAATCTGCAACATCTCTCTTCAAGCCTGGCCACCATACTAACTTCTTGAGATCTGCATACATCTTCGTGCTACCCGGATGTATAGAATATCTGGAATTGTGTGCCTCAAATAAAATATCCTCGCGAAGGTGACTAACATCGGGGATACACAACCTGCCATCAATCAACAATAATTCATTCTGAATAGTGAATCCCTCCTTCTGTCCTGACTGCGCTGAGCTCCAAATCTCTGTCATCTTTGGATCCAACGGTAGAGTTGTCCTGATTCTGTCCTTGATATCACAGGTAATCTCCATCCAACTCAACCTTGCAGAACCAAAACTACTGCGTGGCACAACGGTAATATCCAGTCTCTCCAGCTCTCGCACTAACTCCTCCTGCTGAGTGAGGAGAAAGAAACATGAACCTCTACGGCTAAGGGCATCAGCTACAACGTTCGCCTTTCCTTGACGGTACTGAATATCTACGTCGTAGTCTGATAGAAACTCTAACCATCTGCGCTGCCTGCAATTGAGCTCTCGCTGATCAAAGATATACTTAAGGCTCTTATGATCAGTGAAGATCTCACAACGAACACCATAGAGATAATGTCTCCAAATCTTTAGGGCATGTATGACTGCTGCAAGCTCCAAGTCATGCACTGGATAGTTCCTCTCATGAACCTTTAATTGTCTCGAGGCATAGGCTACGACCTTTCCATGCTGCATGAGAACACATCCCAAACCCTGACCTGATGCATCGCTGTAGATCTGAAACCCGTCAGGCCCTGATGGTAAACTCAAAATCGGTGCGGTCATCAACCTGCCCTTCAAGTCCTCAAAAGCCAACTCACACTCAACTGTTCAATCCAAGCCCTTACCCTTCCTGGTGAGGGAAGTCAGTGGTAAGGCTATCTTCGAAAAATCTCTAATGAATCTCCTGTAGTAACCAGCAAGACCCAAAAAGCTGCGAACCTCTGAAACTGTCGTCGGCCTTGGCCAACTCTTAATGGCCTCTATCTTCTTCGGATCAACACTAACTCCTTTCTGACTGATGATATGGCCTAAGAATGCAATCTCTGAAAGCCAAAACTCGCACTTTGAAAACTTGGCAAACAACTGATTTTTCCTGAGTGTGCTCAAAACAATCCTGAGATGTGCTGCATGATCTTCTGCACTCTTAGAGAACACCAAGATGTCATCTATAAAGACGATGACAAAGCGATCCAAGTACTCCCGAAATACCCTGTTCATCAGGTCCATAAATACTGGAGCATTGGTCAGCCCAAACGGCATGACCACGAACTCGAAGTGTCCATATCTAGTGCTGAAAGCCGTCTTCTGAATATCCAAGTCACGAATCTTTAACTGGTGATAGCCTGACCTCAGATCTAACTTGGAGAAAGTGTTCGATCCCACCAACTGGTCGAACAAATCATCAATCCTGGGAATCGGGTACTTGTTCTTTACTGTTAGCTTGTTCAACTCACGGTAGTCTATGCACAGTCTCAGACTACCATCCTTCTTTTTCACAAAAAGCACTGGAGCACTCCATGGTGAAGTGCTAGGGCGTATAAAACCCAAATCAAGTAACTCCTGCAACTGACTCTTCAACTCTGCTAGTTCCCTTGGAGCCATCCGATAGGGAGATTTGGCTACCGGTGTAGCCCCAGGCTGCAAGTCTATCGGGAACTCAATCTCTCTATCTGGAGGGGCACCAGGGAGCTCTTCCGGGAAAACATCGGGGAATTCCTGCACCACTGGTACCTCTGACAACTCAGCTTTAGTCTCTGCATTCATCAGTACTACGAAGGTTTCGCAACCCTTACTGATGCACCTTCTCGCTTGGACTACAGATATAATCATCTTCACTACTCCCTTCAAGCCCTGAAAAGAAAAAGAAGTCTGATTGGGGCCATCAAACTGTATCTGCTTCGCCCTACAGTCAATCTTGGCGTTGACTGCCGAAAGCCAGTTCATTCCAAAAATCAGGTCGAATCCTGCAATAGGTAGCTGCAAAGCTTCCACAATAATCTCGGTGTCACCAAACTGCACCGGTACCCTGCACCTATCTCTGGTCTGCAGAAGGGATCCATTCGGCATCATAACATCCAGCGCTACAGTCTCTGAGAATACTTCTAAATTCAACTTACGCACTAGAGATTCTGCGATAAACGAGTGCGAGACACCCGTATCAAACAGAATCTTAGAGGGTAAATTTCGAATCATAAGGATGCCTACATGAATGAATTTTCAAAAAGAAAAGAGTGTCACTACGGAGGGTTAAATAAGCTTATCAGGCAAATTAAACACTTACCTGTCACTACATCTTCCTGCCCCTTAGCCTCCTGCTGACCAAGCCCATAAGCTCTGGGCTGCACCAAATCTCGACCCTGCTGTGGTCTTCCATCGGTAATCATCAACGCTTTGCCCTTGTCTGCTCTGCTAGGGCCACCAATCTCATACTTCGACTGCAGGAACAAAATGCATTTGTCATCTACCGAAAATTTATAAATGTACAAAAATACAACAAGGTCGATTACCTGATTCGAACCACCTTCCTGACAGAAACGAGCAATGTGTCCAGGTTGACGACACTTGTAACACACGCCCGCGCTGGCCAAACACTCTCCTGGATGGTGTAACGCCCTCGAATTTTTCGGCAATTATTTAAGTCCTCGTTGGCGTTACGTTGGCGCATTCCCGGCTCGTGCCGTTGTTAGAGTACCTCGTTAGGTGTTCTTAGAGGTTTTAGCCTGTTGTATGGTTTCCCCAGCTAGCCGGTGTCTGTTTTGTAGGCCCGGCTGAGCCTCTTAGGGAATCCCTGTACTTTGGCTTCGGGCGAGGTTTGCCCAAGTGTGTGGTCGTCGGAGGTTGTGTCCGACTTCGCCGATGTTTTCGTAGCCCGAGTGTTTAGCTACGGTGCGGATTTGGTCGGAATCCGAGAACGTTAGTTTTCGCGCCTTTTCGACGGTCGCTAGTTAGCGAGCCGTCATTTATGTGATCGTATTTGCATGTTTTCGCATTTAGGGCTTAGCGAGCGATGTGGGCGTGCCGTTGCGTAATTGCACGTGCACGTGCTTGCAAGGTTTTATTTATGTGCGTGTACGTGCCTGCGATCATGTGTTAGTGTGTGTATAAGTATATATATATATTTGTGATAGTGTGTGTGTATAAGTATATATATATATTTGTGATAGTGTATGTGTAAATATATATATATGTGTGTGTTAATGTGTATGTATGTATATATATATATGTGTAAATAAGTGTATATGAATATATGAGTATGTGTGTGGTGTGCATATATAAATAAATATAGGAATCAATGTATATATATATACATAAAAAAAACCGGGTTTTAGACATTAGGTTTTCCTTTCCCCCCCCCCCCATTCGGCCGACCAGCAAGCCAGAGACAGAAATCCCGTGCGCCGTTCTTTCGTGCGGGAGGAAAGAGGCGGACGCCGGGGCTGCCCGACCACCTGTGCTCCGCCCAGATCCGCTCGACATCGCGGGTTGAGGCCGGATCCTCACTCCCCTAGCCGAGAGCTCCATTTGGAGGTACTATTTTCGCGATTTCCCCCTTGATCTCTTGCCCGATCGGTAGTTTAGGGTGTAGTTTTTCCTGTTTTTTTTATGATGTGTTCTTCCCGGTTGGGTTGTCCAGGTTTTTCCCCACTTTTGCTTGTGGCCGGCGGTTGAGAAGAGGGAGTTCGGCCGTTCCTTTTGTTGAACTTCAAAGGCAACCAAGGCAAGTGCGCCCTCCGCCCTTGTCATAGTAATTTCAATATGAAGCTCTTGAAATTTTTCTGTATGTTGCTTGATTTCAGATTTCCAATTTCCTCCTAGGCTCTTGCTCACCCGAAATCCTTGATGCTAATCCTCACGTGTTGTATGTTGCGGTTTCACGGTTAGGAGCGTTGGAATGAATTTTATGCCATATGATGTATTAATCTAAATGCTGTTTTTCTTTTGGACTTGAATCATGCCCGAATTTCGTTAGGAATTTTAACCTGTCCCCGCTCAAATGCCTGGTTCGTTTAAATTGCGATCGGAAGGAGTTTAGCCTTAGAGTTCCTTTTGTTTGGCCTTGGACAATGCCCAAATCGAGTACATAGCTTGTAGCTTTGCTCTTTTCAATAAATTGCCGTAGCTTTGGATCTTGCCCAAGAGAGTATAGTTCGAAGCCTCAAGTTAACCGTGTATGTTAGAACCAAATTAATCGCGCGGGGATCGGTAACGAATTAATTAGGTCTTTATATCAAATTAATTATGCTTGTTTCGTTGTCTAACCGATTTCTTATGTGATGGTGACCAACTAATGGTTCACGTTTAATTGAATGTTGTACTACTTACATAATTGCGGTATCGTTCTGCTTTCACTTTCATTTGTGTCAAACCACTTGCTTGGACATCTCGACGGTTAGTCCGTTGGTTGGTTTAGTAGGCTCTTAGGCGGGTGGGTTGCTCTAGAGTGTTAAGGGTTCAGTGTGATTTCTTGGTGGCTCATGGAACCACTAGCAAGGGTTTTCCCGAGTCACTCAGTGCTGGAGTAGGATGTGATTTTTAGGTGGGTCGGACCGATGCCGCCACCCGTGTTTTACTTTTTGTCTTATTAAGACAATGTGAGCTGTTTGGTTGAGATGGACCGATGCCACCACCACAGCACCTTGAGATGTTTAGGCCTGTGAGACGTGGTTGGACCGTTGCCACCAGTCTAGGCCCTTATTTCCATTTTTGTCCATCTCCAGTACTAGGTGGCTCTTCCTGCTCTAGCTCTATACTTGAAATTATCTGTTACTTTGCTAATCCTTCCTGCAGATATGTGAGAGGCATGACCTCACCCGTGCACTTGGTGCACCCCTTTTTACCTACTCATTGCGAGTATTTTCCTGCACTTGTTTACTTTAGCTCTTACCTGTTTCACTTCTTTCTCATGCTATTGTTCATTTCCATATTTATATATTGCTTTGCTGAGGCGTTCTCTTCTTTGAATGCCTCAGGTTCAGGTTTATAGCCGACTGAGCGGCTAGGGTTCTTCTGGAGTTTGCTAGTGCTGTAGCTGCTGCTGAGTTTCTTTTTCCTCACTCCTGGGAGGTAGTTCTTTAGACTTGTAGTACAGATATACCTACTCACCAGTGGGTTCGTGTCAGTTGTTGGCGCCCACTGGTGGTTTCTCTTTTAGAAGTTTGTACTTTGCTTATGCTGCTAGATTTCCTGTTTTGGAGTTTAATCAAATTGCTTCTGGGATGATTTATGTTAGGTTGCTAGTTATTTTAAAACCTATAAAAGAAAATAACTATTACATCAAAAATATAGGCATCATGTTTTCCTTTCTAAAAAGCTTAAATCACTATTTTCAAACCGCGTAAAAAGGGTATTTCCTATATATAATACATAAATTAAATCGAGGGTTTTGCATAGCCTTAGGCGTCCCCTGGGGACGCGTAAGCACCCTCTTAGGATGTTAAAAAAATGAATAAAGTATTTTCCGCTACGTATAAGTATAATTTTGAAAGGGTGGACTAGTTGATCCACGAAGCCGAGGGATACGGCCTCAAAAAAAATATAATTGGTTTTCACAGCATTCAAGTTTTGAACTTTCTTAGTCTTAGCAGTTAGTGGTCGCCTGAGCGTCGACAGTTATCCCCTGTCCGACGTGGCATCACAACGCGCGTTTTCTTCTACTCTGATACTTCTAAAATTTCGGAGAAAATGCGGGTTGTGACAGTTGGTATCAGAGGGAGGTTGCTTGATAATTTGTCAGGCAACCTTTCCTTGTAGGTATTAGAAGTTTAGCATCATGTCATACACACACCGATATGTCATCGGCACGTCTTGGCTGAAGCACGAACACTACACTCATAGCATAACATGAAGTATACGGGGCATATTATGTAGTATGGGATGCATAATATGTGTTCGTATATGGATCCACCATAGGAGGCAACATGTGAGGGTTATGTAGTATGGGATGCATAACCTCACCACATGAATGCGACTAGCACGTTTTCTTTTTTCGTTGCATGAAAATGTTATGTAGTATGGGATGCATAACATTTTCATGTGTACGCCGCTCATAACATGCATTAGGGCCTTTTTAGAATGCATAGCACAATCATGCATAGCATAACATTGCATAAGCACAACGTGCCAAGCTAAAGACTTGCAGGATGACATATGTACACACATGGTTTTGAGTCAAAAAGAGATTAAAAATTCATGCATGCTCGACTTAGGCACAAGAGTTAGTGTGATGGTGGTGAACCATCTTAGGTTAAGCATGACATTATTTCCCCTGTATAAATATATTTACATATATAAAAAAAAAAACCCCAGAGCAAGTTGGCAGTGAAAGCAAGTACTTATGTAGGTTTGTCTGTACCTGTTGTTTTGTCCTAGTAGTTGAACTAGGTTCTGATGTTTGTTTGTTGATCTTTTTAGGATGGCGCCTAAGCGTAGAGTGGCAAGATCGACTCCCCAATCTGAGGGCGGGTCTTCTGGTACTCAAAGCGGCACAGTTATGGAAAGTCTGAGGCAGAGCAATGAGGCTCTATCGAGGCAGATGGTGGACGTTCAGTCTCAGATCCAGTCCCTGTTGTCTGTGGTGGCAGGACTAGCCCCGAGAGCGCAGGACCCTGCTGCGGGTTTAGCTGTTCCCGCACCTCCTGCACCTCCAGCCCCTTTGGTGCCTCCAGTGGTGGTACCCCCGGAGATGGCTTTCATCACTCAGTTCCAGCGACTGCGACCCCCTACCTACGATGGTAAGGCGGACTTCATGGTATTGGATGACTGGTTGATTACCATAGAGGAGATGTTTCACTACTCTGGAGTGTCCGATGATCAGAAGGTGATGCTGGCCGCCTATCAGCTGAAGGGGTTAGCGAAGAGTTGGTGGATGAGGGAGAAGGAGGGAATGGTAGGAGGAAGCACTTGGGCTTCCTTCAAGGAGATCTTGATGCGAAAATTTCTACCGTCAGTGGAGCGAGACAGGCTGATGAATGACTTCTTACATCTGAAGCAGAGGCAGCTCTCAGTCAGCGAGTACGAGATTGAGTTCAGCAAACTCAGTCGCTTTGCCCCCAGTTTGGTGAGCTCAGAGGAGGATAGAGCAAAGCGGTTCCTCGGTGGCCTGCGGAGCGAGGTACAGCAGCTAGCGGTGGCTCATGGAGCGGTGAGTTATGCTGGGGCAGTGGAGGCCGCCTTGAAGGTAGAGGCCATCGAAAACGCAAAGCATAGAGGACAGCAGGCGAGGAATGAGAAGAGGAAAGCTGCTGAAGCAAGGAGCCCCCAAGTGCCTGGTGCTCCTTCGGGGAAGAGGAGCAAGGAGGTTTGTAGTTTTTGCGGCCGGTCGGGCCATCCTGCTGAGAGATGTTTCAAGAGGGTTGCGGCGCAGAAGGTGCATGTGCATGCTATACAGGATGCTCCCAGACAGAATGCGGTGTGTACTTTGTGCAAGAAAGAGGGGCATGATGTTGCCCGTTGCTGGTTGAAGGACAAGGTCTGCTATCAGTGCGGACAGAAAGGTCATACCAAGGCCCGATGCCCGCAGCTCCAGTCTGTGCACCGACCAGTTCCTCTTCAGGCGTTGCCACCGCCTCAGTCTATGGATAGAGGCAAAGGGAAGCTGAACGTGATATCTTCAGCGGAGGCTCAAACTTCGACGCAAGTCATTTCAGGTAAACCTTCTTGCTAGTCTTTTACTTTCGTTGCCGTTTAGTTTGGCTTTTGTTTTCTGTATTGACTGTGTAATTCCCCGTTGATATTTATATAGGGAGTTTTAAGGTAAAGAACCGCTGGGCGCGCGTTCTCTTTGACTCAGGTGCTACCCACTCCTTTGTGGCTAGGGCCTTTGTAGAGCGGTGCCAGCTGGTTCTTGATCGTGTCGGTGATGCCTTTTGCGTCAAATTCCCCTCGGGTGATTCTGTGATATCAGATCAGGGCATTCTGGATTGTCCTATTATGTTGGGGGATTTCCCAGCCAAGGCGGATCTGAAGGTTATAGACTTGGAAGATTTCGACGTCATCCTGGGTATGGATTGGTTGTCCAGATACGATGCGGTGATCCAGTGCAGGGGTAAGCGCTTGGACTTCAAGAAGGACAACGGTCAGCCTGGGAGTATTTATGGCGATCCGTGTCAGGCCTCTCCGGCGATTTCTGCGGTATGTGCTCAGAGGTTATTCAGTTCCGATTGTTTTGCTTGCTTAGTTTCGGTGCTGGGGACTGTTAGCAGTGTGCCGTTGTTGGATGAGATTCCTGTTGTCCGTGAGTTTTCTGATGTGTTCCCTAGCGACCTTCCCGGTCTTCCCCCTGCCAGGGATGTCGAGTTCGTGATTGACTTGGAGCCGGGTACGCGTCCCATTGCTAAGGCGCCGTACCGGATGGCCCCGCGAGAGCTGGAGGAGCTGCGTACCCAGTTGGATGAGTTATTGGAGAAGGGTTTCATAAGGCAGAGCTCGTCGCCCTGGGGTGCACCCGTTCTTTTTGTGAAGAAGAAGGATGGTTCGATGCGCCTTTGCATCGACTATAGGGAGTTGAACAAAGTCACCATCAAGAACAGGTACCCCCTGCCCAGAATCGACGACTTATTCGATCAGTTACGTGGCAGTTCTGTGTTCTCCAAGATTGACCTTCGATCAGGATATCATCAGCTCAGAATCCGGGAGTCGGACATTCCACGGACGGCGTTTCGATCGAGGCATGGACATTTCGAGTTCCTAGTTATGTCTTTCGGGTTGACCAACGCGCCATCAGCGTTCATGGACATGATGAACCGAGTGTTCAAAGATTTTCTGGACAAGTTTGTGGTCGTATTCATAGACGACGTTTTGATTTACTCACGGAATGCTGCGGAGCATGATCAGCACTTGCGGTTGGTGTTATCTGCCTTGAGAGATCATCAGTTGTATGCCAAGTTGAGCAAATGTGAGTTCTGGTTGCCGCAGGTGTCCTTCCTGGGTCATGTGGTGAACAAAGATGGCATTTCAGTGGACCCGGTGAAGATTTCTGCAGTGATGGATTGGCATAGGCCGAGCACACCCAAGGAGATTAGGAGCTTCTTGGGGTTGGCCGGCTATTATAGAAGGTTTGTTGAGGGCTTTTCTACCTTGGCAGCGCCCTTGACTAAGTTGACGCAGAAGCATGCGGCGTTCATCTGGAGTGAGCAGTGCGAGGAGGCCTTTCTGGAACTAAAGAGGAGATTGTGCACTGCTCCTGTCTTGACATTGCCCACGGAGGGCAAGGACTATGATGTTTATGTGGATGCCTCGCATGTTGGGCTCGGAGGCGTGTTGATGCAAGAGGGGAAGGTGATCGCGTATGGGTCGCGGCAGTTGAAGACTCACGAGCGGAATTATCCTACGCATGACCTCGAGTTTGCGGCGGTGATTTTTGCGTTGAAGCTGTGGAGGCATCTACTTTATGGGGCTCAGTGCAAGATTTTCACAGATCATAAGAGTCTGAAGTACGTGTTTACTCAGAAGGAGCTGAATCTGCGCCAGCGGCGGTGGCTAGAGTTCGTGGCCGATTATGACGTGGAGATCCAGTACCATCCAGGCAAGGCCAATGTGGTGGCCGACGCCCTGAGCCGCAAGACAGGGAAGATCTTCAACCTCACGGCGGACCGTTTAGTGGAAGAGTTCCTGTTGATGGACATCTCTGTGGGAGGCTGTGATTTGCAAAGCAGTTTGGCAGTGGCAGAGCCATCTTGGATTTCGCTCACCAGGTTGCACCAGAAGGATGATCCAGATTTGTTTCACCTGTACCTCAGGGCTGAGAGAGGGGAGTTGCCGGATTTCTCCATCGACGATTCGGGTACCTTGAAGTACCGCGGCAGGTTTTGCATCCCCGCGGTTGGAGACATCAGGAGCACGGTATGCAAAGAGGCTCATGGATCCAGTGTTGCCTACCACCCGGGATCCACGAAGATGTATCATGATTTGAAGCAGATCGCCTGGTGGCAAGGTATGAAAGGGGATATAGCTCGGTATGTTTCTGAATGTTACACTTGCAAGCGGGTGAAGGCCGATCATGGGAGGCCTGGTGGAAAGCTGACTCCTTTGGAAATCCCGACTTGGAAGTGGGAAAGTATCTCTATGGACTTCATCACGGGCTTACCAAGATCTCCAAGAGGGTTTGATTCAGTTTGGGTGATCGTGGACCGATTGACGAAGTGTGCGCACTTCGTACCTTATAAGATCGACTACCCGATGAAGAAGATAGCAGAGCTGTATTTGAGTGAGGTCATCCGATTGCATGGAGTTCCCGTGAGCATCATTTCAGACCGAGACTCCAGATTTACTTCCCGTTTCTGGAAGAGTTTGCAGGAGGGTTTGGGCACAGACTTGAGATATTCTACCGCTTACCACCCCCAGACAAATGGGCAGACCGAGAGGGTGAACCGCATTGTGGAGGATATGATCAGATGCTACATTCTAGATCACGGTGGAGCATGGGATGAGCGTTTGCGGCTCATGGAGTTTGCCTACAATAACAGTTACCAAGAGAGCTTGCAAATGGCTCCCTTCGAGGCATTGTATGGGAGGCGCTGCAGAACTCCGTTGTTTTGGACTGAGGCCGGTGAGAGGCCGTTGTTGGGTCCTGATGCTCTAGAGGAAATGGAGGTTGCTGTGAAGCTCATCCGGGAAAAGCTTCGGTTAGCTCAGGAAAGATATGAGAAAAACGCCAACCGGCGTAGGTCTGATTTGGAATTTTCGGTAGAGGATTTGGTTTTCTTGAAGGTGTCTCCGATGGTTGGAGTGAAGAGGTTCGGCAAGAACCGTAAGCTGGATCCGAGGTATGTGGGCCCATTCAGAATTTTGGAGCGTATTGGTGTGGCAGCTTATAGGTTGGATCTACCCGCCAACTTCCCTGGCGTGCATAATGTCTTTCACGTGAGCCAGCTGCGAAAGTGTGTGCGGAGCAGTGGGCAAGTCTTGGATGCCGTGCCCCAGTTGGAGCCCAACCTCTCGTATGTTGAGGTGCCGGTCCGCATCTTGGATACTCAGGACCGGGTGCTGCGGTCGAAGTCTATCCCGATGGTGAAGGTTCTTTGGAAGAATCAAGATTTGGAAAGTGCGACTTGGGAGCTAGAGTCGGCGATGAGGGAGGCTTACCCTCGCCTGTTCTCCTGATTTGTTGGGTATGTTTTATTTCCAGTAACTTTTATATTGTTACTTTCTTTTTAGTAGAGGTAGTGTACGTAAAGTTTCGGGACGAAACTTTCCTTTAGGGGGAGTGACTGTAACGCCCTCGAATTTTTCGGCAATTATTTAAGTCCTCGTTGGCGTTACGTTGGCGCATTCCCGGCTCGTGCCGTTGTTAGAGTACCTCGTTAGGTGTTCTTAGAGGTTTTAGCCTGTTGTATGGTTTCCCCAGCTAGCCGGTGTCTGTTTTGTAGGCCCGGCTGAGCCTCTTAGGGAATCCCTGTACTTTGGCTTCGGGCGAGGTTTGCCCAAGTGTGTGGTCGTCGGAGGTTGTGTCCGACTTCGCCGATGTTTTCGTAGCCCGAGTGTTTAGCTACGGTGCGGATTTGGTCGGAATCCGAGAACGTTAGTTTTCGCGCCTTTTCGACGGTCGCTAGTTAGCGAGCCGTCATTTATGTGATCGTATTTGCATGTTTTCGCATTTAGGGCTTAGCGAGCGATGTGGGCGTGCCGTTGCGTAATTGCACGTGCACGTGCTTGCAAGGTTTTATTTATGTGCGTGTACGTGCCTGCGATCATGTGTTAGTGTGTGTATAAGTATATATATATATATTTGTGATAGTGTGTGTGTATAAGTATATATATATATTTGTGATAGTGTATGTGTAAATATATATATATGTGTGTGTTAATGTGTATGTATGTATATATATATATGTGTAAATAAGTGTATATGAATATATGAGTATGTGTGTGGTGTGCATATATAAATAAATATAGGAATCAATGTATATATATATACATAAAAAAAACCGGGTTTTAGACATTAGGTTTTCCTTTCCCCCCCCATTCGGCCGACCAGCAAGCCAGAGACAGAAATCCCGTGCGCCGTTCTTTCGTGCGGGAGGAAAGAGGCGGACGCCGGGGCTGCCCGACCACCTGTGCTCCGCCCAGATCCGCTCGACATCGCGGGTTGAGGCCGGATCCTCACTCCCCTAGCCGAGAGCTCCATTTGGAGGTACTATTTTCGCGATTTCCCCCTTGATCTCTTGCCCGATCGGTAGTTTAGGGTGTAGTTTTTCCTGTTTTTTTTATGATGTGTTCTTCCCGGTTGGGTTGTCCAGGTTTTTCCCCACTTTTGCTTGTGGCCGGCGGTTGAGAAGAGGGAGTTCGGCCGTTCCTTTTGTTGAACTTCAAAGGCAACCAAGGCAAGTGCGCCCTCCGCCCTTGTCATAGTAATTTCAATATGAAGCTCTTGAAATTTTTCTGTATGTTGCTTGATTTCAGATTTCCAATTTCCTCCTAGGCTCTTGCTCACCCGAAATCCTTGATGCTAATCCTCACGTGTTGTATGTTGCGGTTTCACGGTTAGGAGCGTTGGAATGAATTTTATGCCATATGATGTATTAGTCTAAATGCTGTTTTTCTTTTGGACTTGAATTATGCCCGGATTTCGTTAGGAATTTTAACCTGTCCCCGCTCAAATGCCTGGTTCGTTTAAATTGCGATCGGAAGGAGTTTAGCCTTAGAGTTCCTTTTGTTTGGCCTTGGACAATGCCCAAATCGAGTACATAGCTTGTAGCTTTGCTCTTTTCAATAAATTGCCGTAGCTTTGGATCTTGCCCAAGAGAGTATAGTTCGAAGCCTCAAGTTAACCGTGTATGTTAGAACCAAATTAATCGCGCGGGGATCGGTAACGAATTAATTAGGTCTTTATATCAAATTAATTATGCTTGTTTCGTTGTCTAACCGATTTCTTATGTGATGGTGACCAACTAATGGTTCACGTTTAATTGAATGTTGTACTACTTACATAATTGCGGTATCGTTCTGCTTTCACTTTCATTTGTGTCAAACCACTTGCTTGGACATCTCGACGGTTAGTCCGTTGGTTGGTTTAGTAGGCTCTTAGGCGGGTGGGTTGCTCTAGAGTGTTAAGGGTTCAGTGTGATTTCTTGGTGGCTCATGGAACCACTAGCAAGGGTTTTCCCGAGTCACTCAGTGCTGGAGTAGGATGTGATTTTTAGGTGGGTCGGACCGATGCCGCCACCCGTGTTTTACTTTTTGTCTTATTAAGACAATGTGAGCTGTTTGGTTGAGATGGACCGATGCCACCACCACAGCACCTTGAGATGTTTAGGCCTGTGAGACGTGGTTGGACCGTTGCCACCAGTCTAGGCCCTTATTTCCATTTTTGTCCATCTCCAGTACTAGGTGGCTCTTCCTGCTCTAGCTCTATACTTGAAATTATCTGTTACTTTGCTAATCCTTCCTGCAGATATGTGAGAGGCATGACCTCACCCGTGCACTTGGTGCACCCCTTTTTACCTACTCATTGCGAGTATTTTCCTGCACTTGTTTACTTTAGCTCTTACCTGTTTCACTTCTTTCTCATGCTATTGTTCATTTCCATATTTATATATTGCTTTGCTGAGGCGTTCTCTTCTTTGAATGCCTCAGGTTCAGGTTTATAGCCGACTGAGCGGCTAGGGTTCTTCTGGAGTTTGCTAGTGCTGTAGCTGCTGCTGAGTTTCTTTTTCCTCACTCCTGGGAGGTAATTCTTTAGACTTGTAGTACAGATATACCTACTCACCAGTGGGTTCGTGTCAGTTGTTGGCGCCCACTGGTGGTTTCTCTTTTAGAAGTTTGTACTTTGCTTATGCTGCTAGATTTCCTGTTTTTGGAGTTTAATCAAATTGCTTCTGGGATGATTTATGTTAGGTTGCTAGTTATTTTAAAACCTATAAAAGAAAATAACTATTACATCAAAAATATAGGCATCATGTTTTCCTTTCTAAAAAGCTTAAATCACTATTTTCAAACCGCGTAAAAAGGGTATTTCCTATATATAATACATAAATTAAATCGAGGGTTTTGCATAGCCTTAGGCGTCCCCTGGGGACGCGTAAGCACCCTCTTAGGATGTTAAAAAAATGAATAAAGTATTTTCCGCTACGTATAAGTATAATTTTGAAAGGGTGGACTAGTTGATCCACGAAGCCGAGGGATACGGCCTCAAAAAAATATAATTGGTTTTCACAGCATTCAAGTTTTGAACTTTCTTAGTCTTAGCAGTTAGTGGTCGCCTGAGCGTCGACAGTTATCCCCTGTCCGACGTGGCATCACAACGCGCGTTTTCTTCTACTCTGATACTTCTAAAATTTCGGAGAAAATGCGGGTTGTGACAGTTGGTATCAGAGGGAGGTTGCTTGATAATTTGTCAGGCAACCTTTCCTTGTAGGTATTAGAAGTTTAGCATCATGTCATACACACACCGATATGTCATCGGCACGTCTTGGCTGAAGCACGAACACTACACTCATAGCATAACATGAAGTATACGGGGCATATTATGTAGTATGGGATGCATAATATGTGTTCGTATATGGATCCACCATAGGAGGCAACATGTGAGGGTTATGTAGTATGGGATGCATAACCTCACCACATGAATGCGACTAGCACGTTTTCTTTTTTCGTTGCATGAAAATGTTATGTAGTATGGGATGCATAACATTTTCATGTGTACGCCGCTCATAACATGCATTAGGGCCTTTTTAGAATGCATAGCACAATCATGCATAGCATAACATTGCATAAGCACAACGTGCCAAGCTAAAGACTTGCAGGATGACATATGTACACACATGGTTTTGAGTCAAAAAGAGATTAAAAATTCATGCATGCTCGACTTAGGCACAAGAGTTAGTGTGATGGTGGTGAACCATCTTAGGTTAAGCATGACATTATTTCCCCTGTATAAATATATTTACATATATAAAAAAAAAAAACCCCAGAGCAAGTTGGCAGTGAAAGCAAGTACTTATGTAGGTTTGTCTGTACCTGTTGTTTTGTCCTAGTAGTTGAACTAGGTTCTGATGTTTGTTTGTTGATCTTTTTAGGATGGCGCCTAAGCGTAGAGTGGCAAGATCGACTCCCCAATCTGAGGGCGGGTCTTCTGGTACTCAAAGCGGCACAGTTATGGAAAGTCTGAGGCAGAGCAATGAGGCTCTATCGAGGCAGATGGTGGACGTTCAGTCTCAGATCCAGTCCCTGTTGTCTGTGGTGGCAGGACTAGCCCCGAGAGCGCAGGACCCTGCTGCGGGTTTAGCTGTTCCCGCACCTCCTGCACCTCCAGCCCCTTTGGTGCCTCCAGTGGTGGTACCCCCGGAGATGGCTTTCATCACTCAGTTCCAGCGACTGCGACCCCCTACCTACGATGGTAAGGCGGACTTCATGGTATTGGATGACTGGTTGATTACCATAGAGGAGATGTTTCACTACTCTGGAGTGTCCGATGATCAGAAGGTGATGCTGGCCGCCTATCAGCTGAAGGGGTTAGCGAAGAGTTGGTGGATGAGGGAGAAGGAGGGAATGGTAGGAGGAAGCACTTGGGCTTCCTTCAAGGAGATCTTGATGCGAAAATTTCTACCGTCAGTGGAGCGAGACAGGCTGATGAATGACTTCTTACATCTGAAGCAGAGGCAGCTCTCAGTCAGCGAGTACGAGATTGAGTTCAGCAAACTCAGTCGCTTTGCCCCCAGTTTGGTGAGCTCAGAGGAGGATAGAGCAAAGCGGTTCCTCGGTGGCCTGCGGAGCGAGGTACAGCAGCTAGCGGTGGCTCATGGAGCGGTGAGTTATGCTGGGGCAGTGGAGGCCGCCTTGAAGGTAGAGGCCATCGAAAACGCAAAGCATAGAGGACAGCAGGCGAGGAATGAGAAGAGGAAAGCTGCTGAAGCAAGGAGCCCCCAAGTGCCTGGTGCTCCTTCGGGGAAGAGGAGCAAGGAGGTTTGTAGTTTTTGCGGCCGGTCGGGCCATCCTGCTGAGAGATGTTTCAAGAGGGTTGCGGCGCAGAAGGTGCATGTGCATGCTATACAGGATGCTCCCAGACAGAATGCGGTGTGTACTTTGTGCAAGAAAGAGGGGCATGATGTTGCCCGTTGCTGGTTGAAGGACAAGGTCTGCTATCAGTGCGGACAGAAAGGTCATACCAAGGCCCGATGCCCGCAGCTCCAGTCTGTGCACCGACCAGTTCCTCTTCAGGCGTTGCCACCGCCTCAGTCTATGGATAGAGGCAAAGGGAAGCTGAACGTGATATCTTCAGCGGAGGCTCAAACTTCGACGCAAGTCATTTCAGGTAAACCTTCTTGCTAGTCTTTTACTTTCGTTGCCGTTTAGTTTGGCTTTTGTTTTCTGTATTGACTGTGTAATTCCCCGTTGATATTTATATAGGGAGTTTTAAGGTAAAGAACCGCTGGGCGCGCGTTCTCTTTGACTCAGGTGCTACCCACTCCTTTGTGGCTAGGGCCTTTGTAGAGCGGTGCCAGCTGGTTCTTGATCGTGTCGGTGATGCCTTTTGCGTCAAATTCCCCTCGGGTGATTCTGTGATATCAGATCAGGGCATTCTGGATTGTCCTATTATGTTGGGGGATTTCCCAGCCAAGGCGGATCTGAAGGTTATAGACTTGGAAGATTTCGACGTCATCCTGGGTATGGATTGGTTGTCCAGATACGATGCGGTGATCCAGTGCAGGGGTAAGCGCTTGGACTTCAAGAAGGACAACGGTCAGCCTGGGAGTATTTATGGCGATCCGTGTCAGGCCTCTCCGGCGATTTCTGCGGTATGTGCTCAGAGGTTATTCAGTTCCGATTGTTTTGCTTGCTTAGTTTCGGTGCTGGGGACTGTTAGCAGTGTGCCGTTGTTGGATGAGATTCCTGTTGTCCGTGAGTTTTCTGATGTGTTCCCTAGCGACCTTCCCGGTCTTCCCCCTGCCAGGGATGTCGAGTTCGTGATTGACTTGGAGCCGGGTACGCGTCCCATTGCTAAGGCGCCGTACCGGATGGCCCCGCGAGAGCTGGAGGAGCTGCGTACCCAGTTGGATGAGTTATTGGAGAAGGGTTTCATAAGGCAGAGCTCGTCGCCCTGGGGTGCACCCGTTCTTTTTGTGAAGAAGAAGGATGGTTCGATGCGCCTTTGCATCGACTATAGGGAGTTGAACAAAGTCACCATCAAGAACAGGTACCCCCTGCCCAGAATCGACGACTTATTCGATCAGTTACGTGGCAGTTCTGTGTTCTCCAAGATTGACCTTCGATCAGGATATCATCAGCTCAGAATCCGGGAGTCGGACATTCCACGGACGGCGTTTCGATCGAGGCATGGACATTTCGAGTTCCTAGTTATGTCTTTCGGGTTGACCAACGCGCCATCAGCGTTCATGGACATGATGAACCGAGTGTTCAAAGATTTTCTGGACAAGTTTGTGGTCGTATTCATAGACGACGTTTTGATTTACTCACGGAATGCTGCGGAGCATGATCAGCACTTGCGGTTGGTGTTATCTGCCTTGAGAGATCATCAGTTGTATGCCAAGTTGAGCAAATGTGAGTTCTGGTTGCCGCAGGTGTCCTTCCTGGGTCATGTGGTGAACAAAGATGGCATTTCAGTGGACCCGGTGAAGATTTCTGCAGTGATGGATTGGCATAGGCCGAGCACACCCAAGGAGATTAGGAGCTTCTTGGGGTTGGCCGGCTATTATAGAAGGTTTGTTGAGGGCTTTTCTACCTTGGCAGCGCCCTTGACTAAGTTGACGCAGAAGCATGCGGCGTTCATCTGGAGTGAGCAGTGCGAGGAGGCCTTTCTGGAACTAAAGAGGAGATTGTGCACTGCTCCTGTCTTGACATTGCCCACGGAGGGCAAGGACTATGATGTTTATGTGGATGCCTCGCATGTTGGGCTCGGAGGCGTGTTGATGCAAGAGGGGAAGGTGATCGCGTATGGGTCGCGGCAGTTGAAGACTCACGAGCGGAATTATCCTACGCATGACCTCGAGTTTGCGGCGGTGATTTTTGCGTTGAAGCTGTGGAGGCATCTACTTTATGGGGCTCAGTGCAAGATTTTCACAGATCATAAGAGTCTGAAGTACGTGTTTACTCAGAAGGAGCTGAATCTGCGCCAGCGGCGGTGGCTAGAGTTCGTGGCCGATTATGACGTGGAGATCCAGTACCATCCAGGCAAGGCCAATGTGGTGGCCGACGCCCTGAGCCGCAAGACAGGGAAGATCTTCAACCTCACGGCGGACCGTTTAGTGGAAGAGTTCCTGTTGATGGACATCTCTGTGGGAGGCTGTGATTTGCAAAGCAGTTTGGCAGTGGCAGAGCCATCTTGGATTTCGCTCACCAGGTTGCACCAGAAGGATGATCCAGATTTGTTTCACCTGTACCTCAGGGCTGAGAGAGGGGAGTTGCCGGATTTCTCCATCGACGATTCGGGTACCTTGAAGTACCGCGGCAGGTTTTGCATCCCCGCGGTTGGAGACATCAGGAGCACGGTATGCAAAGAGGCTCATGGATCCAGTGTTGCCTACCACCCGGGATCCACGAAGATGTATCATGATTTGAAGCAGATCGTCTGGTGGCAAGGTATGAAAGGGGATATAGCTCGGTATGTTTCTGAATGTTACACTTGCAAGCGGGTGAAGGCCGATCATGGGAGGCCTGGTGGAAAGCTGACTCCTTTGGAAATCCCGACTTGGAAGTGGGAAAGTATCTCTATGGACTTCATCACGGGCTTACCAAGATCTCCAAGAGGGTTTGATTCAGTTTGGGTGATCGTGGACCGATTGACGAAGTGTGCGCACTTCGTACCTTATAAGATCGACTACCCGATGAAGAAGATAGCAGAGCTGTATTTGAGTGAGGTCATCCGATTGCATGGAGTTCCCGTGAGCATCATTTCAGACCGAGACTCCAGATTTACTTCCCGTTTCTGGAAGAGTTTGCAGGAGGGTTTGGGCACAGACTTGAGATATTCTACCGCTTACCACCCCCAGACAAATGGGCAGACCGAGAGGGTGAACCGCATTGTGGAGGATATGATCAGATGCTACATTCTAGATCACGGTGGAGCATGGGATGAGCGTTTGCGGCTCATGGAGTTTGCCTACAATAACAGTTACCAAGAGAGCTTGCAAATGGCTCCCTTCGAGGCATTGTATGGGAGGCGCTGCAGAACTCCGTTGTTTTGGACTGAGGCCGGTGAGAGGCCGTTGTTGGGTCCTGATGCTCTAGAGGAAATGGAGGTTGCTGTGAAGCTCATCCGGGAAAAGCTTCGGTTAGCTCAGGAAAGATATGAGAAAAACGCCAACCGGCGTAGGTCTGATTTGGAATTTTCGGTAGAGGATTTGGTTTTCTTGAAGGTGTCTCCGATGGTTGGAGTGAAGAGGTTCGGCAAGAACCGTAAGCTGGATCCGAGGTATGTGGGCCCATTCAGAATTTTGGAGCGTATTGGTGTGGCAGCTTATAGGTTGGATCTACCCGCCAACTTCCCTGGCGTGCATAATGTCTTTCACGTGAGCCAGCTGCGAAAGTGTGTGCGGAGCAGTGGGCAAGTCTTGGATGCCGTGCCCCAGTTGGAGCCCAACCTCTCGTATGTTGAGGTGCCGGTCCGCATCTTGGATACTCAGGACCGGGTGCTGCGGTCGAAGTCTATCCCGATGGTGAAGGTTCTTTGGAAGAATCAAGATTTGGAAAGTGCGACTTGGGAGCTAGAGTCGGCGATGAGGGAGGCTTACCCTCGCCTGTTCTCCTGATTTGTTGGGTATGTTTTATTTCCAGTAACTTTTATATTGTTACTTTCTTTTTAGTAGAGGTAGTGTACGTAAAGTTTCGGGACGAAACTTTCCTTTAGGGGGAGTGACTGTAACGCCCTCGAATTTTTCGGCAATTATTTAAGTCCTCGTTGGCGTTACGTTGGCGCATTCCCGGCTCGTGCCGTTGTTAGAGTACCTCGTTAGGTGTTCTTAGAGGTTTTAGCCTGTTGTATGGTTTCCCCAGCTAGCCGGTGTCTGTTTTGTAGGCCCGGCTGAGCCTCTTAGGGAATCCCTGTACTTTGGCTTCGGGCGAGGTTTGCCCAAGTGTGTGGTCGTCGGAGGTTGTGTCCGACTTCGCCGATGTTTTCGTAGCCCGAGTGTTTAGCTACGGTGCGGATTTGGTCGGAATCCGAGAACGTTAGTTTTCGCGCCTTTTCGACGGTCGCTAGTTAGCGAGCCGTCATTTATGTGATCGTATTTGCATGTTTTCGCATTTAGGGCTTAGCGAGCGATGTGGGCGTGCCGTTGCGTAATTGCACGTGCACGTGCTTGCAAGGTTTTATTTATGTGCGTGTACGTGCCTGCGATCATGTGTTAGTGTGTGTATAAGTATATATATATATATTTGTGATAGTGTGTGTGTATAAGTATATATATATATTTGTGATAGTGTATGTGTAAATATATATATATGTGTGTGTTAATGTGTATGTATGTATATATATATATGTGTAAATAAGTGTATATGAATATATGAGTATGTGTGTGGTGTGCATATATAAATAAATATAGGAATCAATGTATATATATATACATAAAAAAACCGGGTTTTAGACATTAGGTTTTCCTTTCCCCCCCCCATTCGGCCGACCAGCAAGCCAGAGACAGAAATCCCGTGCGCCGTTCTTTCGTGCGGGAGGAAAGAGGCGGACGCCGGGGCTGCCCGACCACCTGTGCTCCGCCCAGATCCGCTCGACATCGCGGGTTGAGGCCGGATCCTCACTCCCCTAGCCGAGAGCTCCATTTGGAGGTACTATTTTCGCAATTTCCCCCTTGATCTCTTGCCCGATCGGTAGTTTAGCGTGTAGTTTTTCCTGTTTTTTTATGATGTGTTCTTCCCGGTTGGGTTGTCCAGGTTTTTCCCCACTTTTGCTTGTGGCCGGCGGTTGAGAAGAGGGAGTTCGGCCGTTCCTTTTGTTGAACTTCAAAGGCAACCAAGGCAAGTGCGCCCTCCGCCCTTGTCATAGTAATTTCAATATGAAGCTCTTGAAATTTTTTTGTATGTTGCTTGATTTCAGATTTCCAATTTCCTCCTAGGCTCTTGCTCACCCGAAATCCTTGATGCTAATCCTCACGTGTTGTATGTTGCGGTTTCACGGTTAGGAGCGTTGGAATGAATTTTATGTCATATGATGTATTAGTCTAAATGCTGTTTTTCTTTTGGACTTGAATTATGCCCGGATTTCGTTAGGAATTTTAACCTGTCCCCGCTCAAATGCCTGGTTCGTTTAAATTGCGATCGGAAGGAGTTTAGCCTTAGAGTTCCTTTTGTTTGGCCTTGGACAATGCCCAAATCGAGTACATAGCTTGTAGCTTTGCTCTTTTCAATAAATTGTCGTAGCTTTGGATCTTGCCCAAGAGAGTATAGTTCGAAGCCTCAAGTTAACCGTGTATGTTAGAACCAAATTAATCGCGCGGGGATCGGTAACGAATTAATTAGGTCTTTATATCAAATTAATTATGTTTGTTTCGTTGTCTAACCGATTTCTTATGTGATGGTGACCAACTAATGGTTCACGTTTAATTGAATGTTGTACTACTTACATAATTGCGGTATCGTTCTGCTT
This sequence comes from Platanthera guangdongensis, assembly GCA_039583875.1. Lineage (NCBI taxonomy): Eukaryota > Viridiplantae > Streptophyta > Magnoliopsida > Asparagales > Orchidaceae > Platanthera > Platanthera guangdongensis. The sequence goes on along the minus strand of CM077147.1, from coordinate 1,648,302 downwards.
TCACTTTCATTTGTGTCAAACCACTTGCTTGGACATCTCGACGGTTAGTCCGTTGGTTGGTTTAGTAGGCTCTTAGGCGGGTGGGTTGCTCTAGAGTGTTAAGGGTTCAGTGTGATTTCTTGGTGGCTCATGGAACCACTAGCAAGGGTTTTCCCGAGTCACTCAGTGCTGGAGTAGGATGTGATTTTTAGGTGGGTCGGACCGATGCCGCCACCCGTGTTTTACTTTTTGTCTTATTAAGACAATGTGAGCTGTTTGGTTGAGATGGACCGATGCCACCACCACAGCACCTTGAGATGTTTAGGCATGTGAGACGTGGTTGGACCGTTGCCACCAGTCTAGGCCCTTATTTCCATTTTTGTCCATCTCCAGTACTAGGTGGCTCTTCCTGCTCTAGCTCTATACTTGAAATTATCTGTTACTTTGCTAATCCTTCCTGCAGATATGTGAGAGGCATGACCTCACCCGTGCACTTGGTGCACCCCTTTTTACCTACTCATTGCGAGTATTTTCCTGCACTTGTTTACTTTAGCTCTTACCTGTTTCACTTCTTTCTCATGCTATTGTTCATTTCCATATTTATATATTGCTTTGCTGAGGCGTTCTCTTCTTTGAATGCCTCAGGTTCAGGTTTATAGCCGACTGAGCGGCTAGGGTTCTTCTGGAGTTTGCTAGTGCTGTAGCTGCTGCTGAGTTTCTTTTTCCTCACTCCTGGTAGGTAGTTCTTTAGACTTGTAGTACAGATATACCTACTCACCAGTGGGTTCGTGTCAGTTGTTGGCGCCCACTGGTGGTTTCTCTTTTAGAAGTTTGTACTTTGCTTATGCTGCTAGATTTTCTGTTTTGGAGTTTAATCAAATTGCTTCTGGGATGATTTATGTTAGGTTGCTAGTTATTTTAAAACCTATAAAAGAAAATAACTATTACATCAAAAATATAGGCATCATGTTTTCCTTTCTAAAAAGCTTAAATCACTATTTTCAAACCGCGTAAAAAGGGTATTTCCTATATATAATACATAAATTAAATCGAGGGTTTTGCATAGCCTTAGGCGTCCCCTGGGGACGCGTAAGCACCCTCTTAGGATGTTAAAAAAATGAATAAAGTATTTTCCGCTACGTATAAGTATAATTTTGAAAGGGTAGACTAGTTGATCCACGAAGCCGAGGGATACGGCCTCAAAAAAAATATAATTGGTTTTCACAGCATTCAAGTTTTGAACTTTCTTAGTCTTAGCAGTTAGTGGTCGCCTGAGCGTCGACAGTTATCCCCTGTCCGACGTGGCATCACAACGCGCGTTTTCTTCTACTCTGATACTTCTAAAATTTCGGAGAAAATGCGGGTTGTGACAGATGGCGACGCTGACACTTGGGACAAAGGGGGTAGTCCCTGTTCCTGTCACCAGATTGACCAAACTTCCTCGCATCAGGCTTCTGCTTCTTGTTCCAGTTCTTCCCCTGATCATTCCTGCTCTGCTGCGACTGATGCGAATCCTGAGATCGTTTTGCACAGAAATTACTTCGCTTTTGAACCTTCTGCTGGTCAGCCTCCAGCCTGCGAGCTGTATCCACTAAGCTCCTGTAATCAGCATTGACCATGGTCATCAGCGGCTGTCTCAATGAGTCACGTAAGCCATCCACAAAGCGGTTGCACTTCTCAGTCTGGTCTCCCTGCATTACGCCCGCATATCGAGCCAGATGGGTAAGCTCTCGCTCGTACTCAGCAACAGTCTTGTCCCCCTGGAAAAGCCTAAGATATCTCTCCTGTAGACCTCGTCGTGCGGAAGGAGGCACGAACCAACTCGCAAGGGCTCTAGAAAATTCGCCCCACGTAAACATGTCTGGCGTACGACCTGGCCAAAAACATAATCATACTATTAAAAGAGAGAACATATCACTTCCAAAATAATTAAATGAAATCTTCATAACCATTTACCTGCGGGATCATCCGCCCGGTACTTGTCCCACCAGACCTTTGCCTCACCTCGGAGGAGGAAAACTGCCAGAGGGACCTTCTTATTCTCTGGGCACTCCAAAACATCCAGCAGGTCTCTGGTGTTTGCCACCCAATCATCTGTATCCATCGGGGTCTCATCCCCACTGTAGTTTGAAGGCTGAAGTTCTCTAAAATTCCTCAAATAACGCTCCAGGGTCATCTCCACGGGTGCTGGGGCAGGAGCTGGTGCAGGGGCTGGTACGTGTACTGGAACTGGAAACCCTGCAGCCAGTCCTCTCTGAAACTCCATCAAGGCAACAGTAACCGCCTTGGCAATCTGAGACGCTATATCAGTGCCCTCTGAAGCTGCTGGAACTGGAGGTACCTGTGGCACTGCAGCATCTCCCATAGTGGCGTTAGGAACAGGGTCCTGACGTGAAGATTCACCTGATTCACTTACTCGCGTTGCCTGAAAGAACATATAAGAGAAATCTGGTTATTTATCAAGCATCTGCTAAAACTGGCTTGATAAATTTATTTCGTACTCTTTCGAAAATTAAGACTTAACCGCAACTTAAAATACTCTACTAACATGAGTTTACTCTTACACAGTCCTATGGCTCTGTGAAAACCTTTTAGGGTCCAGGGATCCTAAACCTGGCTCTAATACCAATTTGTAACACTCCTTCCCAGTATTACAGAAATCAGCCGTCCGGCCGGGTCAGCGATATAAAGAAAACTAGGAAGCAGTATTAAAACTAGTAGCAGCTGGTAATAAAAGCCCAAACTAAACAGATTTAATACTTACAGCGGAAGTAAAAAAATTTAAACTAAGGTTAACCACATACCTGATGTCTGGATTCACAGAGCCGCTAAACAAGAATGAGACTGTACTAACTAAAAATCTGAACTATCAAAATAAGTCTGATACAAGATATATAAAATATTAATGAGTTACACTGTCCACAACTACAAGTATATGCTGAAATGGATTAAACTGAAAATAGTAAAAGTACTACACTCGGACACCACCATGACGCTCATCCTAGACGAAGTTTCCCACCTGGGTCACCTGAAAAACATTGCCCACGAAGGGTCAGAGTAAAGAAAAACAATTCCCCTTAGTGACACTAAAAATAGATTTACATATGCATGCATGCATGTCTTTAAAACTAGTCTCGTGCACTGAAAACATTTCATGATATATGATATGCATGCTTATCCTATACTTACTGGTGAACACTATAATTCTATACTCATGACTTTCCGTTCATTTACCCAAGTCCTGACGTTCACTAACTAGTGTACTGTCTCACGTCAAGTCTGTACTTGAGTTCTAGGTGGCTTCTAACCTACACGTTTACTGGGAAGGCTCTAGGCAGAGTAGCTCCTAACGCGCAAAATCTGAAACTGACGACCCGAGACCATCTCCGACCACTCCTCCCTCCTCTACGAGCACCGGTGGGCATTCCTTTTCCTTCCTTAGCCGTGGAAGTGCCAGATTCAACCCTAACCGGTGGAAGTGAACGTTTTGGTTTCGGTGAGTTCGATCTCTTCCTTTTCTCGTTTTCACCTGGTTCACTTACTCGAGTTGCCTGATAGAACATATAAAAGAAATCTGGTTATTTATCAAGCGTCTGCTAAAACTGGCTTGACAACTATATTCGTACTCCTGCGAAAACTAAGCCTTAAACGCAACTTAAAATACTCTACTAACATGAGTTTACTCTTACACGGTCCTATGGCTCTGTGAAAACCTTCTAGGGTCCAGGGATCCTAAACCTGGCTTTGATACCAATTTGTAACACATCTTCCCAGTATTACAGAAATCAGCCGTCCGGCCGGGTCAGCGATGTAAAGAAAACTAGGAAGCAGTATTAAAACTAGCAGCAGCAGGTAATAAAAGCTCAAACTAAACAGATTTAATACTTACAGCGGAAGTAAAAAAATTTAAACTAAGGTTAACCACATACCTGATGTCTGGATTCACAGAGCCGCTAAACAAGAATGAGACTGTACTAACTGAAAATCTGAACTATCAAAATAAGTCTGATACAAGATATATAAAATATTAATGAGTTACACTGTCCACAACTACAAGTACATGCTGAAATGGATTAAACTGAAAATAGTAAAAGTACTACACTCGGACACCACCATGACGCTCATCCTAGACGAAGTTTCCCGTCTGGGTCACCTGAAAAACATTGCCCACGAAGGGTCAGAGTAAAGAAAAACAATTCCCCTTAGTGACACTAAAAATAGATTTACATATGAATGCATGCATGTCTTTAAAACTAGTCTCGTGCACTGAAAACATTTCATGATATATGATATGCATGCTTTTCCTATACTTACTGGTGAACACTATAATTCTATACTCATGACTTTACGTTCATTTACCCAAGTTCTGACGTTCACTAACTAGTGTACTGTCTCACGTCAAGTCTATACTTGAGTTCTAGGTGGCTTCTAGCCTACACGTTTACTGGGAAGGCTCTAGGCAGAGTAGCTCCTAACGCGCAAAATCTGAAACTGACGACCCGAGACCATCTGACGAACTCAATTGTTCTAGTGCCACGCGGACACGGTCTCGAATCTACTAACTGTCTCAAAGGGGAGTCAACTTCCAAGACTGTAACTCATAGGATACCATATGCCCTATGCGGATGGTAGTGCGCCTCTACCAAGCACGAAAAAACTGGTGTGCTACTGACCTTTTTGGTCTGACGCTACTCTGCATGGGATATCTTTTCTGGTGTACTACTGAGCGACCCTTGACTTTCTCGTGGTCAACTTGAAAGGATCTTCGCATTCTCAATTGGACAATCTCCAAACTTACGTGTACATGTGAAGTTTCGTACTTAACTAACTGTTCACGACTTTACTAACGTGGTTATGGAAGAAGGCGTTCTCGTACGTGTCTCCACGATTATTTTGCTACTGCCACACTTTTCTATGCATGATTATGATGTTAGTACGAAACCTACTCATGCGTATAAAAGGTAATTATTTGATATGTCTATCTAAAAGAAATTAGTATTTCCTTACAGTGGTGCTGCGACGTTCGTATACTCGGCGCGGCGACATTTTCTTTTCCAAAAGTAAATCCTGCTGTTGGGGACCTTCAAAAGCTGCCCCGACCCCGCCAAAGTCCTGAAATTTACCGTAACCCTAATTTTAGAATTTCCCCTCTACGATATTCTCATGGAAAAATTTATAAATCACTAGAGTTACAAAATTTATGCGTTAAACTTCAAGTATTACCTTTAAGTATAGCGTTTGGGGCTACCCAAGCGTTCCACACAAAATCCGTGGTGAACTACGAACACCAAAACCTAGGATAGGGCAATCAAAACGAAAACCTAGGTTAAATTTGTTTCCAAATCAAAGGAAAACCAAGCAGAAAGCGAGAAAAAGGAAGGAATCGAACTCACCGAAACCAAAACGTTCACTTCCACCGGTTAGGGTTGGATCCGGCACTTTCACGGCCAAGGGAGGAAAAGGAAAGTCCACCGGTGCTCGTAGAGGAGGGAGGAGTGGTCGGAGATGGGTTCTGGAGGGGGATCGGACGGCGGAGGAGAATCGCGGGATGCGTCGGCTCGGCTCTGCGCGCGGGAGACGGAGGTGTCGCGACCTTGCGGAAACTGAACAGTCGGGCTGCGATAACCCTCTTCTCCCGTGCAAAAGGATGGCGTGATCTATTTAAGCCCTTTCGGTTTTGATAACCGCATGAGAGGAGGGGGGGATTTCTATTGGCACCCCAAGGCTATAAATTTTTGGCTATACTCAACCCACTCCACACCAAACACATACCATTGCACTAAGCGATTTCTCGTCGCTCTTCGTTACTTCAATTAAAATGCGTCTCGCTAATATGACTAACTTAAATCACCAGCTAATGAACGCGAGTTGTAGCAATAGAAGCATTGTACCTTGACGTTGCGGTGTCTCGATCAAAATTCGTCGCGACTTTCCCCTACAATTTTTAAATAAATTTTCGTGTCAATTAACGGATGTTACAGATCTGGTGCTGGATATCCCGAAGGGGCGAGGGATGGTCGGGTAAATCCTCAGTCGTGATGGCACGGAACTCATGCAGCAAGGCTTGCACGTCCGGGGGTGCGGCGTCCGCTTCCTGCTCGCTAGTGGCGTACAATCCGTAGGGGACGAGGGCCACCACCTCCTTCGACTCCGCAACGTCCCGCTCGAACAGAGAAGTGTTGCCGTGCATCACCAACAGACTGTGCCCCTTATCTGGAGGGGGGCTGGTTGCGGGTTTCTTGCCGACCCGGGCCACAATGTGTATCTTTTTGCCAGCCCAAGTGAAAGAGTATACATTCTCGCGGCCATTGTACGAAACATCTGTATCATACTGCCACGGCCGCCCCAAGAGTAGGTGGCTCGCGTCCATCTCCACGACGTCGCACCAAACGTCGGCTCGGTAGTGCTTACCCATGGCGACGGGAACGTGCGAGCGGTGGGTGACCCGCACTGAGGGCCCGCGCTGGATCCATCCAATGGAGTAGGGGTGCGGGTGAGGCTCGGTCGGTAGCTGCAAGTATGAGACCAACCGGCTTGCGACAAAATTCTCGCAGCTGTCGTTGTCAATGAGGACATCACAGTTCTTTCCTTTGATGTTGCAGTAGCTCCGGAAAACATTGCTACGTTGGACGTGTTCATCAAGCCGCGGTGTAAGAAGTAGGTGATGAACCACGCAAGCAGCGAAATCGCCCTCCTCGTCATACCCTTCAATGACCTCATCGGCCTCCCCAAGTCGTCTTCCCGCTCCTCGTCCCGTGTTATAGTATGGACGGGTTGGCGAAGAAGGGGGCAACGGGAGGCGTAATGACCAGGTTGCTGACATTTGAAACATGTTCTCGTCGGTGCGCGGTCAGGTGCCCGACCCTTTGGTGCGGAAGATGAGGTCGGCGCCTCCTTGCCGGGAGAGTCCCGGCTACTAGAACCCGAAGCATCCGTCCAAGAATGGCGAGAGGTCGCTCGGTGTAGCGGCGCTGCGGACTTCTCCATTTGCTCAGCCTTGAGGGCCATGTTGTAAGCCTCATCCACCGTGCGCAAAACATGCAATCCAATCCTCTCACGTAGGGACGGACGTAGCCCATGTAGGAAACAAGTGACTCGTTGGCCATCCGTCTTGGTTAAGCCGTTGCGGTCCGCAAGTCGGCTGATCTCAGCTAGGTACTCCGTGACCGTCCGAGTGCCCTGCGAGCAACTCTGGTAGAACTGAAACAAGTGCTGGTTGTAGTCGGGTGGGAGGAACCTATTCCGCAACAATTTCTTCATCTTTAGCCATGTGCGGACGGAGGCCTTGCCTTGGCGGTTGCGATTGAGTTGAGGTTGGTCCCACCAAACCGCCACGCCTGATTTAAGGCGGTAAGCGACCATCTTCACTTGGCGGCATTCGTCGAGCTCGGCCATTTCAAAGAAACGCTCGACTTCCGAAAGCCAATCGAGGAAGTCCTTGATGCCCAGGTTGCCGAATAAATGGGGGATGTCCGCCCGCAGGCGGTACCCCTGTGGGTACTGCGGTGGCGGGTCACGTCAGGGAGGAGGGTTGGCGCCATCAGGAAACTCCTCCTCGGAGCTGGAGTCGGAACGTGGAGTGGCAGGGCGTGGAGGGACTGGCGCCGCGCGGCCACGACGATATTGTCGCCCGTAGAAAGGATCCGCCGGAGGAGCCGGTGGGGCGTGGGGATCGGCGGGAGGCGGTGGCTGCGGGTTGCCGAGAGCGGCGGTGAGGGCGGCGCGCTGGGCGGTGATGCCATTAATGGCCGCCCAGAGGGCAGCGCCGTCTCGCGGGTTGTCGCCCATCAATGCGACGACGACCCCGCGCGCGAATCGGAGAGGGCGGAACGGCGCCGAGCGTAGAAGTCGGCGCACGGGCTCTGATACCAACTGGCGTAGGAACGCCGGGACGGGAGAGAGAAGGGCCTTCTAGCCTGGAGCCGACCTCACGGGAGGGCTGAGCGGCGGAGAGATGGATGCGGAATCCTTCTGGATCGTGCTCTCTCGCGCGGGGAGGGGGAGAGGCGGTTAGGGCAAACCAAGGAACTTCATATAATTTCCAAAAAACTGAACACTCAATATTCTCTCCTCCCTCTTATACTATGAGGGGGAGAACACAGCTAATAGCACATCCGCTAATAGCACACCACACAAGAGTTCAAATACATATAATTAAACATACAATTGCATAATAGAAAACAGCACTACTAATATTTAGGCGGTCCGCGGCATCCAGAGCGGGTCGAACTTCTCCAGCCATGCGATCCCGGGCTCGCCGGGGGTCCCTTCAGTCACGGGAGCTCCGTCCTCGATGCATCCTTCATCATTATAACTGAAAGGAAATAATAGGCGCGTCCCTCCCCATTACCCATAAATTATAACTGAAAGGAAACCTGGCGTTGCATGGATAAGCGAGTCACATGAAATAAAAAACGCAGGCTCTCGCAAGGCGAGATTAGGTACAAATGTCTGGGTGAATCAAAATAGAAATAAAGAAAACATTCATAATTGGAGGGAGGGCCCGGCGGAAACGAAGAGCTTAATACTGGGGTCATTTGCACCTTCCCCGGCCTCACATAGCCAATCGCGGCGGACGGCGGGTACTCACGAACGGCGGTGATCTCCAGCTACAGGTGGTGCATATAGTCTTCAATTCGCTGATAATGCGTCTCCTGGAACGCCGTCTCGCATCTCCAGGGCAGCCTCACCCAAAGCCTTCTCTTTTGGATCTCGTGAAGCATGTGACCATATTTGCGAAGGACATCCATCATTCGCCTCTTCAGCTCAGCAGAATTGCTCGGGTCGCCCAGGAACTGCTCGATCATTTCAGGGGACGGAGGGGGTGAGTAAGCTTCCATGTTGTATGACTCGTCAGCAGCCGAAGTCTCGTTTTGATCTAGCAGAACAAGCGAAAAGTAAAGCTGATGCGAATACCGATAATAGAACAAGTGAGTGTGTTTGCTCACCATGCGGGACATCAATCTCCTTCCCCGGGAAAGGGCGAGACGGACTCGGCCTCCCGGCAAAGGGGTTGTTTAAGGAAAGTGTAAGGGACTTCCCCAAGCTCGCGCGAGGAGCTTGGCCAAGATCTAGCGTTGAAGAGAGAACGACGGGGTTAGGAGCATTGTCCAGCGGAAGAGTAACAGTGGGAGCGAGCTCCCATGCAAGGTCCCCAGTAGGCAACTTTGATGGCGGGAGAAATCTCGCCGATGACGCCAAAGGAAGGCACTGTAATAAAAGTATGTGGTTAGCCTAGAAATACCTAAAGGGGAGATCAGCAGATGGGGGCGTCGGGCAACAAATCGGACACTTGAGAGCGAGTGTCAGGGTCCATTTGGAGGCTCGCATCGCCTTGAGGATGATTACCAGGGGTCATCCTAGGACTAGCAACATTTAGGTTTGTGTCGGTTGGGGCTTCCGCGACTTTCCCGGTGGCGGGGTAAACCTGCAAGATTTCAGACAAGTGGGTGTCAAGAGCTTTAAAATAATCGGCGAAAGAGATTGACTTTCCCGGTGGCGAGGAAATGAGATTGACTTGCACCTCGCCAGACGGAGTGGGCCCAAGGCAGAATTTGGGCGTTTGTTGGTCGAGCGGGGTTGACGCGTTCTCTATCGGATCACGCCTGACCTTCTTAGCTTTCCTCACATGTTTCGAGGGAGAGAGAGAGGAGGACCCGGTGACGGCGGCCAGAAGACCAAAGGTGGATGACTTGTTTTGCTCTCTCGTCGCGGCGAGTCGGTCCAGGAAGTCTTTTGGGAGAGCGGCATGGTACCGAAGGAGCGGGAAGTCGGCAAAAGAAAAAAGAGCACAGTCTGAAGGGTTCCCCCTTACCCCTTACCCCTTCCCCTTCGATATATATAGAGCATAGAGGGACCCACCGAAAGATTCCCTCTGAGTTTAGCCGGCACTCGCCAAACACTCGGGTTGGACGTTCTTTTCGAGCTTGAGGCAAGCTCGTAAAGAGCGGGGATCGTGTACAACCCCGTGTTTGTCAAGTGGGCTCATCAAGGCACCAGCATTTGAAAGGAGACTGTCCTAGATGGGGCAAAGGGGGGAGGAGTATAAGAATTCACCTGTACTCGCCCCGACCCAGATAAGTCGGATGGGCGAGTAGGGGAAACCACCCTTGTACTCGCCCCGACCAGGTGAGGTGAGCGAGTTCCCGCTTCTTTAGGGACTCGCCTCTCCCAGGCGAGTGGGGGCAACTCGACCCCGAGTTACCCATAGGGGTTGTGGTCCATTTTTCCAGAAGACCCATTTTAGTCCGCCAGTAGGCTCTTCAGACAGTGGGATTCCGTTGTTGGCAGACCAATTTGGGTTGCATTTAGTGAAACCAAAAGGTGGGATTTCGCTATCCACAGATCACTTTTAGAAAACTATAAATAGACCCCCTTAGACACCTTGGAGGGGGGCCATTTTTTTGGCTCCCCTCCTGGGACTGATCCTGGTTGGTGAGAGCTCTCATACTATCTACCGTGGTTTCTGGGTTTACAGTCTGGTGCTCTTGAATACCCTCTAAGGTGCTCGGGCTCGGCATTGATTTGGGAGGGAAAGCTCTCTTAGATCTTCAGGATGTGTGGCGGGACCTCCTCGTTACAGCTCAATGGTCTGTCTCTTAATTTTCTACCTACACGAGTGAGGCACTGGCCCCGAATAATCGACTTGACGTTCTAACTCAGAAGAAGTAAAGGTGAGCTACCTTTATAGTATGAACTCCTCGTTGAAATGTGCTTTTCGGGTTCAACAAACTCTAATTGATCTGATGTCGTTATACAACTGACTTGAACATGTGAACTATAAGAAAATACAAGATCTAGCTAAAAGTCATAACATCCATTTAGATCTATCTATTTGATTTGATAAGTGTAAGGTGCGTGCACAAACCAAGATCATTAGAAAACCTTTCAAGTCGGTTTTTAGATGCACACAACTTCTTGAGTTGATAAATGTCGACCTTTGTGATTTCCGAAGTCATGTCACTAGAGGGGGAAAGAAGTATATCGTTACCTTCATAAATGATTATTCCAGATATTGTCATATGTATCTGTTGAATTCAAGAGATGAAGCGTTTGAGAACTTTAAGATCTTCAAATCTTGTATTGAAAATCAATTAAATTTAAAAATCAAGAGATTTATAAGTGATCGAGGAAGAGAATACACTGCAATTATGTTCAATGAATTCTGTGTCTCTGAGGGAATAATTCTTAAAACCACAACTCCTTACTCAACTCAGTCAAATGATGTTGTTGATTGAAAGAATAGAACTTTAATAGAAATGTTGAACTTTATGTTACTCACAGCTGATATGTCTAATTCGTTTTAGGAAGAAGTAGTCAAAACTGTAAATCACATTCTAAATAGAATACCTCATTCAAAACTCATTTCTACTTCGTATGAGTTGTGACATGGTCATCATTATAGATATGATTCTTTATAGACTTATGGTTATATTAATTATGTTAGAATACAATATCTTAAGAGACCTAAGGTGAGACCTAAAACGACAATCTATGTTTATCTATGTAGTGCAGAAGATAGTGCGGCTGACAGGTTTCTACATCTATCAACTAATATAGTGATAGAGTCTAGATATGTTGTATTCTTCGAAAATAAGTTTGTCAAAGATCAAGGTTTAACCGTCTCGCGGTCTACTGACATGATTTCAGAATCTACTGTAGAACCTGAAGATGACCCCTCTGACATTGCTCCCCAACCTTTAGAGCTTGAACTTATTTCAAGTAAAGTATTTACAAGAGATAGAATCCTTAAAAACTTTGGTGAGAATTTTATCACATATCACTTAGAGGATAATTCATTCTCCTATCAGAAAGCAATGAGATCTAGAAATTCGTTGATGTAGGCAAAAGTCATTGATGATAAGATGAACTCGCTGCTATAAAACAAGAATTGACATTTTGTTGATCTGACGAAAGGAGCTAAAATCCTAAAATGCAAGTGGGTGTTAAAGAAAAAATTACATAGTGATAGGTCTATAGTCAGATACAAAGCACGTTTACTACCTAAATGTTATAAATAGCATGGGAATAGACTACTTTGATGTTTATTCACATGTGTATCACCTATCGACTATAAAAATTATTCTTGCTTTAGCATCTATGGAGAACTTTATAATTCATCATATGAATGTAAAGACGGTCTTTTTAAATGGAGAGCTTGATGAAAAAATCTACATAACACAACTCAAATGTTATATACATAAAGATCTAAAAGATAAAGTGTGCAAACTAGACAAATCAATCTATGAGCTTAAACAAGCGTCTAAGATGTGACACATGAAATTTGACTGAGTGGTAAAAACTTTGGATTTCAATCCAATCTTTCCGACAAATTCATTTATCGTCGTTCAATGTCAAATAAGACAGTTATCATATATCTATATGTGGATGACATGTTGATTCTAAGATCGGATCTTGTTGTTGTGAGGGATATTAAATCCGCTCTCGCAAAAGAATTTGGACATAAAGGACCATGATTCTATTGATACCCTGCTAGGTATGAAAGTTAGAGTGGACAAGGGTCGTGTTACTCTTAGTCAAACTCATTATGTAGAGCAACTTCTTTTTAACTGGGGATACAAAGATTGTAGGTCAATGGAGACACATTTTGATCACAAATTCAAGTTGAGTCCGAATGTAAGGGCTAGCGTTGAACAAGTGAAATACTTGAGGATAATTGATAATCTCATGTATGTCACAACTTGTACAAGACCAGACATTGTCTCAATTAATAACCGAGCGGTACTACAAGCCATCACAAACGGCCCTCTAACGAAACCAATCCGAGAAATCACTGGCGCCGCTCCAGGCTGAATACCCTTCTAGTCTCACTGACGCTAGCGATGGACAAGCGTGAGTCAGGAAATTGCTACGGGAGAGGCTATAATATCCTAAAATATTTAATCGCGTTTAGCGATGCATCATAATGATAATCGTAACCATTCAGCATGATAGTAATGCTGAAAAATCACTAGAAAGACTAGAATGAAAATTGGGTGTTAAAGAGTCTGCAGTTAGGCTCCGAATGTTGAAATACCTAAAAATCGACATATCATTTGCTAAAATCGGAGATCGTATGGAAACAATGCATTTTTTGCAAGAATAAGGGAGAATTTCGAGAAATGGAGCCCGCAGAGATCCTTAATCACATTTATTGTTCTTTCTTTATTAACTCGAGCGTACCTGCTTGGATGTAATAGCAGTCGCGTTCCATGCATTTGGGATTTCTATTAATGAAGAACCCAAAGCGTATACTAAGATCCCCAAAACCTACAACATGAGAGTCTTTTACAAGTAAAAATAAGAGCATTCTAGCGTCACCAAGGAGACTTAGGACAAGTTTAGCTTCGTGGAAGCCACGCTGTGTAAATCTAGTGGCCTCCCCAAAGTAGAATTTTGTTGGATTCCTGTGAAAATGCTGAGGGGGATGATTACCGCCGCGCGGACGCGACCCCACCAAACGGGTAGCGACCGCGACCGCTCGGATCTATCCACTCGACCACGCAAGATCCGCCCCATCAAACGCCGCCTCACTTTACTTCTCAAGGCTTCCAAAAATTAGTTTTCTTAACCAATTGATTCACTTTTACCTGTTATATTACAATTTAACAGCAAATGGAGTTTGTTTGGCCTTGTTTTCATGGTCAACATTGCAAAATGTATTCCTGCATGCTTCTATCTCATAGAAAATGAATAATCAGGACATAGATCCAAGTACCTACCAGATTTCAAACTAGTTGTGTTTCTAGATCAAGCAGTAGAAGAAGTAAAGGGATTTTGGTTTGCGGTTAACAAATCTGTTTAAAAATAAAAATTTTAAAATATGTGGGTTGGTTTAATAAAGGATTGTGGATAGCCAAAAACAGATTGTGGTTAGCAATCGACTAAGGCTAATTGTAACCTCAACATTGTAAATAATAAAATAACTTGATATAATAATTAAAAATGCATTACGTAAGTGGGGCTTATAGATACATTCCAGCATTTTGTGGTCTCCCACAGACCCTGACAGGGCAGTACTCCAGAACGTCATCCTCTGTTTGGCATACCACGAGACATACTTTTCATGGGGACAGCTAAGGGGCACGTGGAACACCGACGACAAGCAGCATGGATGCTGTGTAGAAAACCCAAACTTGCAAATACGTTCTCTATATCCAAATACAAAGTATGTGTAGAGAAAGCTCAAAAACTTGTATGTATTGCTTGTGTATATAAATATAAGGAGAGAATACAAATATATAGGAGGAAGAGAGAGAATAAATCCTATACAAGATGTGGAACTAAACAGAAGAGAGCAAAAATGGGCCCAATACATGGGTTATTCTAACACTCCCCCGCAAGCTGCAGCGTACAAATCGTATGCACCAAGCTTGGACAAGCATTGATAGAAGAGTGCCTTGTGAAGAGCCTTTGTGAGGACATCCGCAACTTGTTCCGACCCTGGGACATGCTTTAGATCGAGCTTCTTCATTTGAACTTTTTCCCGAATGAAGTGACAATCGACTTCAATGTGTTTTGTTCTTTCGTGGAAGACTAGATTCTTGGCGATATGTATAGCTGCTTGGCTGTCATAAAAGAGAAGAGCCGGTGACGGTAATTTTACACCCAGATCAGTGAGAAGACTCTCAAGCCACGTCAGTTCCGATACAACAGATGTCATTCTTCCTCAGCTGATGATCGAGCAACGACCGCTTGTTTCTTGCTTCGCCATGTAACCAAATGTCCTCCAAAGTATGTGCAAAAACCACTAGTAGATCGTCGGTCATCAAGAGAACCAGCATAATCAGCATCTGAGTATGCCACCAAAGTTTGAGCAGAAGAAGAGGTCCGGTAAACAAGTCCTTGACCATGAGTTGTTTTAAGATACCTGAGAATACGTTCAACAGCCTGAAGATGAGATCTTCGAGGAGAGTGCATGTACCGACTGACAAGACCAACAGCAAAAAAAATATCTGGTCTGGTAACCGTGAGATAGATCAATTTTCCAACGAGTCGTCGATAATATTCAGGATTCTGGAGAAGTAGATCCGAGTCAGATGCCTGAGCGCACAACTTGTGGTTTATATCCATAGGGGTATCACTTGGCTTACAACCTGAAAGACCAGCATCATGAAGAAGGTCAAGACAGTACTTTCGTTGAGATAAAGTAAGCTCATCCGGTCGTCTGGCAACCTCAAGACCCAAAAAATATCGTAGAGGTCTCAGATCCTTTGTCTGAAAGACGGAGTTTCGATGTACTTTGACGGCATGTATCCCTTGTGAGTCATCTCCTGTAATGATGATATCATCAACGTATACTAACAGAAGGACAGTCATTGTTGGTCGGTGACGAGTAAACAGCGAGAAGTCGGCCGAGCTTCGAGTAAAATCGATATCACGAAGGACCTTACTGAATTTTTCAAACCATGCCCGTGAAGATTGTTTGAGACCATACAGAGCCTTTAGAAGGCGGCAGATCTGAGACTCCCCCGTGGTCTCAAACCCGGGTGGTTGTTGCATGTAGACGGTCTCCTGGAGATCCCCATTTAAGAAGACATTCTTGATATCCAGTTGAAATAGGGGCCACTGGCGATGAACAGCGACAGAGATGAGGACGCGAACGGTATTGAGCTTGGCGGCCGGAGAGAAAGTTTCCTCATAGTCGAGTCCCTGTTGCTGGGTGAAACCACGAGCCACAAGACGAGCCTTCAGACGGTCAATTGTCCCATCAGCAGCATGTTTGATGACAAAGACCCACTTGCACCCAACCGGTTTCTGACCCGGAGGAAGGGGAATGACGGTCCATGTCTGGTTAGCCCAGAGAGTAGACATTTCTTCCTCCATGGCTGCCCGCCAGCCGGGATGTTGAAGCGCCTCCTGCACAGAGTTAGGAATAGCAATCGAAGAGAGAGAAGTAGCAAATATGTACAGAAGGGGAGAGAGGCGATGAAGAGAGTAGTTGGCCAAAGGATGAGCAGTGGAAGGCGGTACCTGATCAGAAGGACGCAGAGCATCCGTGGTAGAGGTCGTCTGCAGAGGGGCAACGGAACTGGGAGGGCGACGAGTGTAGACACGGATAACGGGTGGTTTGGAGGTAGCAGGAGCCGGTGCAGGGGAAACCGGCGAAGGTGGTGTAGTAGCGGGAATAACGGGGCGTGGGATGGATGGCGGGAGAGGAGTTGGTGGTAGATCAGCGGGTAAAGGAGCAGGAAAAAACGGTTGTTATTCCCGGAAGATAACGTCAGCAGAGACAAAGATCTTTCGAGTAGCTGGAGAGTAACAGACATAGCCCTTCTGGGTGCGCGAATAGTTGACAAAGATGTGTTTAGCTGCTTGGGGATATAACTTATCCAAGGAGGGCCCCAGACGGTGGACGTAGTAGATGCTGCCAGAGACACGAGACGGGAGAGGAAAAGCCTGAGTGGAGGGAAACAATAGGCACAACGGAGGAAGGGAGACGGTTGATGAGAAAGTAGGCAGTCGATACCGCAAAGTTCCAATACGGCTTGGGAACATGCATTTGAAGCATGAGTAAGCGGGCGACATCTAGTAAGTGGCGGTTCTTCCTTTCGGCAACACCGTTTTGCTGGGGCGTGTAAGCACAGGAGGATTGATGAAGAATCCTGAATTCAGAACACAAAGCGGTAAATTCGTGGCTGGTGTACTCACGAACATTGTCGGTGCGTAGTATTTTGAGTGTGGTGTGGAATTGCGTACGGGTCTCGAGGACAAATGCCCGGAAAACACAGGGAAGCTCGGATCGATCACGAATTAAGTATAGTCACGTAGTGCGAGAGTGATCATCAATAAATGTGATAAAATAGCGAAAGTCACAAATACTGGTAACCTTAAAAGGGCCCCAAACATCAGAATGTACTAAATCAAAGGAAACAGCGCTCCGAGTACAATGCGAAGGAAAAGAAGAACGCGGCTGCTTGCCAAGGATATATGAGTCACACTGAAAAGTAGTAAAAGATACATCGGGAAGAGCCCGCTGGAGGACCGGCAGAGGGGCATGTCCAAGGCGACGATGTCATGTCGTGGAAGAAACAGAAGACAGAATGGTGGGAGATTCGTCGAGAAGGTAGAGCCCGTTCTGCAGTCGGCTTTTACCAATGGTAGTCTGCGTCCGCCGATCCTGTATAACAAAAGAAGAGGAGGTGAATATAATCGAACAATCAAGATCACTCGTAAGACGTCCAACAGAGAGTAAATTAAACGGTGAACTCGGAACATGAAGAGTCGAGCGAAGGGAGATCGACGGGTTGAGAGAAAGATCTGCCGAGCCGGAGACGGGAACCATCGCCCCATTGGCCACAGTGATAGACTTCGGATAAGGAGAATCTGAGTACTGGGCGGGCTGTTGCGAAGTAATGTGATGAATGACACCAGAGTCCACAATCCAGCCCATGCTGGTGGATAGACAAGCAGTACCTGTGTTGGAGACGGAGGCGACGGAGGCAGATGGTGGGTTGAGCAGGCCCTGGAGATGCTGGAGCTGAAGACGGACGGTCTCAAGATCAGGAGGACTGACGTCAGTAACAGCAGATGTCGTCGGACGAGGAGTATAACCAATTTTCTTGTAGCAGGTCGCCTCAAGATGACCATCTTTCCCGCAGAAGGAACACTTCGGCCGATCCAGGCCACCACGGCCCCGAGAGCCCGAACGTCCCCCCCCCCCCCCCCCGAGAAGAAGTAGGAGGGGATGGTAGGAGCGGAGGGGTCTGCTGAAGAAGGGCCGGGAGAGAAGGAGCAAAAGTATCTGGAGGAGGTAATACACGGAGAATCATGGAGCAGACATCAGAGAAAGATGGTGTGGTGGGAGCAGCCAGGACCTGAGCACGAAGGCTCTGAAGGTGAAATGGAAGACGGGCCATGATGATGGCAATGCATGCGGCTTCCTTCTGAGCGCGCTGAGCAACATGATCATTGGTGGGCGGCTGATGCTGGATCTAGGCTTCAGCAAGAGTTTTAGCCCGAGCGACAAACAAGGTCATATCTGATGCCCCGCCAGTGTCGAGAGTAAAGAGCTCGGTAGTATGTCGTAGAGATGCTGAAGGCTGTCGCGGCCTGAGTATAAGGAATGCATCTCATCCCGCATAGCCTTGGCGGTGTTGTGGTACATAGTCATCTGATAAGGCTCACCATCCAATGAATCCAGGATCCAAGTCTGAACGCGGTCATCATTGCGGAGCCAATCATCGGTAAGAGGAGACGGAGGTGCCTGAGTAAGGTGAGGCAGAAGACCCTTGGCCTGAAGAACCCGTCAAACTGAGTGCACCCAAGGAATAAATTTTTTCTTGCCAGAAAGAGAGATGGTAGTGATCCTTAGCTCGTCACGGACTTCAGCAGAGCAAACCGGGCGGTCTGTAGGACAGGCCGGGGGTCAATAGGCGGACTGGCCGCCGAGCCAGTGGAGTTACCCGAAGAACCCATAGAGGCAGACCGCAGAACCAGATCACCGAGGGAGACCACCGTGAGAAGAGCAGGAGGTCGCACGACAAGGCCGCAGCGGGAAGGACTGGAGACCGCGACCAAAAAAAATGCGGAAAAGTCACTTGTCCGCACGGTCACGCTGGACACCAGCGATTAGTCAGATCGCGACCAAAATGCGGAAAGAGAGGAGTCCGCACGGTCTAGGTGAAAACAGCAGCAGTCAGAGCACAGGAAGCAGTCCACAGCGGTCAGGAGCAGTCCGCAAGAAGGAGCAGTCCGCAAGAAGAGAGAGAGAGAGACTACGGCGGACAGGAGCAGTCCGCAAGAGAGAGGAGACCGCGCGACTAGAGCAGAGACCGCCCGGTCAAGATGTGAAGACACCAGCGGCAGGAGGAGGCCGCGACCAAAGGCGGAGCTCGACTGAAAGGAAGGCAGCGGACTGGAGAAGAAGGCCGCAGCGGACAGAGACAAGCCGCGCGGACAGGAAGAGCGGGAGAAGACCGCGACCAAAATGAGGGAAAGGAACAGCCCGCACGGTCTGGCGGAGCACAGCAGCGATCTGAGGTGAAAGAAACCGCGAGTAGAAAGACTCAAGCGGATAGAGAAGACAGGTCGCGGTGAGCTGGAACAGGTCGCGGGTAGGATAAGGCAGATCGCGGAGAGACAAGACAGCGGATAGCAGAGTAGCGGACTGAACACAGGCTGCGGCGAGCTGGAGCAGTCCGCCAGAAGAATAACAGCGACCAAGAACAGTCTGCGAGCAGGGAGCCAGCAGCGGACAGCAGAGAACGAGGGAGAAGTTGGCCCCACGGATCAGGAAGAGAAATGGTTATAAGAAGCCAGGGGGGTGGAACCACGGGAGGAAGGAAAAACTGGAGGCAGCGGAATATAAGCGGACAGACGAGCAGGCCGCGGGAGGTAGGCCGCGGGAAGCAGGCTGCGGGAGGCAGGCCGCGGGAGGTCAACAGAGGCGGACAGAAAAGGGGAGTCCGCGAGAGGCCGATTTTCCCTTTGATACCATGTAGAAAAAGCTCAAAAACTTGTATGTATTGCTTGTGTACATAAAAACAAGGAGAGAATACAAATATATAGGAGGAAGAGAGAGAGAATAAATCCTATAAAAGATGTGGGACTAAAAAGAAGAGAGCAAAAATGGGCCCAAAAGATGGGCCAAATACATGGGCTATTCTAACAGTATGAATACATATTTATAGGAGGGAAAAAGAGAGAAGAGAGTCATATACATGATGTGGGACTAAAGAAGAGAGAAAAATAAACAAATACATGGGCTATATGGGCCCCTTTACATGGGTTTTTCTAACACTCCCCGCAAGCTGGAGCATACAAGTCGTATGCACCAAGCTTGGACAAAAACTGATAAAATAGGGTATTTGGTAGAGCCTTTGTGAGGATATCAGCAACTTGTTCAGTGCCCGGAACATGCTTTAATTCAATCTTCTTCGTTTGAACATTTTCCCGAAAAAAATGATAGTCTACTTCAATATGCTTTGTTCTCTCATGGAAGACTGGATTCTTTGCAATGTGTATAGTTGTTTGGCTGTCACATAGCAGGAGGGCAGGTGAGGGAAGTTTTACCCTGAGGTCGACAAGAAGATTTTCAAGCCAAGTTAGCTCAGAGACAACCGACGCCGTTGATCGGTATTCTGCTTATGCTGAGGAACGAGCCACAAATGCTTGCTTCTTACTTTGCCAGGTAATGAGATGACCTCCAAAGTAGGTACAAAACCCACTGGTTGATAAACGATCATCCAAGGAACCAGCATAATCAACATCAGAATATGCAACTAATCTTGGAGTAGAAGATGAGGTCTTGTAGACCAATCTTTGACCCGGAGCTGTTTTAAGGTATCTGAGGATGCGCTCAACGGCTTGAAGGTGAGAAGTTCGCGGGGCATGCATAAACCTGCTGACCACTCCAACAGCGAAGGATATATCCGGTCTTGTAACTATTAGGTAGATCAATTTCTCAACAAGTCGTCGATAGTATTCCGGATTTTGAAAAGGAAGATCTGTGTCGGACGCGTGAGCATACAGTTTATGATTTGCATCCATTTGAGTAGTAGTAGACTTGCATCCAGAGTAACCAGCATCTTGAAGGAGATCCAGACAGTACTTTCTCTGGGACAGGACAAGGTCATTTGGTCGCCTTGCGATCTCAAGGTCAAGGAAGTACCGAAGGTAACCCAGATCTTTCATTTGGAAGACCGAGCTAAGGTGTTGTTTAACCGCATGGATGCCCTTTTAATCATCAACATATACCAGCAGAAGAACCGTTCCCGTTGCTCGGTGTCGTGTAAAGAGGGAGAAATCTGCTGAACTTCGAGTAAAACCGACTTCCCGAACAGCCTTACAAAACTTGTCAAACCATGTCCGAGGAGATTGTTTGAGATCATAGATGGACTTCTTTAGATGACAACCTCGAGACTCCCCCGTGGTCTCAAACCCGGGAGGTTGCTGCATATACACTGTTTCCTAAAGGTCGTCATTCAGAAAATCATTTTTAATGTCCAGTTGGTGTAACGTCCATTGGCGATGAACCACCGCTGAGAGAAGGACACGAACGGTGTTAAGCTTTGCTACTGGAGAGAAGGTTTTCTCGTAATCAAGACCGTGTTGTTGGGTGAAGCCACGAGCCACCAGGCAGGCCTTTAGACGGTCAATCGTCTCATCTTGAGCATGTTTGATTACAAAGACCCACTTACACCCAACAGGTCTAAAACCTGGGGGAAGAGGTACCAGGAGCCAGGTCTGGTTCGCCCAGAGAGTCATCATTTCTTCCATGGCCGCCCGCCAGCCCGGATGTTGGAGAGCCTCCTGCACAGTGTTAGGTACAGAAATAGAGGATAATGAAGTGGAAAAAGTGTGGAGTGGTGGAGATAGACGATGTAAGGATACATAATTCGTCATGGGATGAGCGGCAGAGTTTGGTGTTGGATCAGCAGAACGCGGAGCATCAGAGGTCGAAGCCGACTGCAGTGGGGCAACAAAGGCAGGATGGCGACGATTGTAAACACGTATAACATGTGGCTTGGAAACAGGGGGAGCCTTGTCAGGAATTTGTGTAGGTGAAGGAGTGGTAACGGGAATGGCAGGACATACGACCGTTGGTGGTAGAGGTGTAGGATCTGAGGCAGAGAAGAAAGGTAGATCCTCCTGAAAGGTCACATCAGCAGATACAGTCACTTTTCGGGTAGCCGGAGAGTAGCATACGTAGCCTTTTTGGGTCCGAGAATAGCCAACAAAGATATATTTGGCCGTCCGGGGATCCAACTTGTCCGTTGATGGCCCAAGAGTGTGGACATAGCAGACGCATCCAAAGATGCAGGGGGTGAGGGAGAATGGCGGAGTAGAGGGGAACATGAGGCTGAATGGAGTGGCATTGTGGATTACGGGAGAAGGAAGACGGTTGATCAAGTAACAGGTCGTGGAGAGGGCGAAGTTCCAATAAGATTTGGGAACTTGCATCTGAAACATGATAGAGCGAGCCATATCGAGGAGATGTCGATTCTTACGTTCAGCAGTTCTGTTTTGTTGCGGGGTATAGGCACATGAAGTTTGGTGAATAACCCCGAATTCAGAGCAGAGGTTTGCAAATTCGTGGCCAGTGTATGCGCGGGCATTGTCCGTCCGAATAGTTTTGATAGTTGTGGAGAATTCCGTGCGGGTCTCAAGGAGGAAAGCCCGAAAGACCCGGGGAAGCTCGGAGCGATCACGAAGTAAGTAGAGTCATGTCATTCGGGAGTAATCATTAATAAAGATTAGGAAATAACGATAAACAGAAATGCTAATAACTCTGTACGGTGCCCAAATATCAGAGTGTACTAAAATAAAAGGAGCAGTGCTCCGGGTACAATAAGACGGAAAAGATGAACGTGGTTGCTTGCCGTAAATACATGCTTCACACTGAAAAGAGGGTAAAGATACATCGGGAAAAGCCTTCTGAAGGACAGGAAAATGGGCATGCTCAAGACGGCGATGCCAATCGACGGAGGAGGCAGAAGATAGGATAGTTGGAGGGTCATCAAGGAGGTAGAGCCTGTTATGCAGCCGCCCTTTACCAATGATAGTCCGTGTCCGTTGATCCTATATCAGAAAAGAAGAAGAAAGGTTATTGAGCAGTTTAAATCAGTAGTAAGGCGACCGACAGAAAGCAAATTAAATGGGCAGCCCGGAACGTGAAAAGTCGAGCGAAGAGAGAGAGAGATGAAGTGAGAGGGATATCAGCTGAGCCGGAGACAGGAACAGTGTCCCCATTAGCCACTATAATACACTTGGGATGAGGAGAAGTCAGGTATTGTTGTGGTCGCAGAGAGGTGATGTGATGAGTAGCACCGGAATCCACCATCCAACGTGGACTAGTGGAGAGATAAGCGATACCTTCATGTGAGATGGAGGAAGCAGAAGTAACCGAGGCAGGTGGGCGAGTGAGCAGACCATGGAGTTGTTGCAGCTGAAGGCGGACCTCTTCAAGATCAGTACGAGCGGAGGAGTCTGTGGAAGCAACAGTGGCCTGCGGGCGAGGGGGAAATCAATGCTTCCGAAAGCAAACAGCCTCAAGGTGGACGTCCTTCCCGCAGAAGGAACACTTTGGTCGAGGTCGTGCTCCCCGACCTCGGCCTCGAGAGCTAGAACGTCCCCCAATAGCAGGAGGGGGAAGAGGTAGTAAGGGCGTCGAAGCCTGTTGTAGGAGATCCGGTGATGGGGGAGCAGAACAGTCAAGAGGAGGCGAAACCATGAGCAACATGGTACACACATCAGATAGGGATGGGGTAGCCGCAAAGGAGAGAATCTGTGTTCGAACGCTCTGAAGATGATGCGGTACACGAACCATCATCATGGCCACACCGACAGCTTCTTTCTGAGCACGTGCAGCGAGATCCGGCGTGGGAGGTTGATGCTGAATCCATGCTTCGACCAGAGTCTTGGCGCGAGCAACAAAGGATGTGAGGTCGGAGGCCCCGCCAACATCGAGATTCTGAAGATCAATGATGATGTCGTAGAGGTGTTGGAGACTATCTTTGCCAGAATAGAGGGTCTGGAGCTCATCCCACATGGCCTTGGCGGTTTCATGATACATGGCCATGCGGTATGGTTCACTATCCAGAGAGTTGAGGAGCCACGTCTGGACCCGACCGTCGTTGCGTAGCCAATCATCAGTGGGAGGAACAGGAGCGGCCTGGGTCAGATGATGAAGAAAGCCTTTCGATTGAAGCACACGGCGAACCGAGTGCACCCACTCCGTAAAGTTCTTCTTCCCATTCAAAGAGAGTAGTAATCCGCAATTCATCACGGATTTCGGGGGCAAGAACTGGGCAGTTAGCAGATGAAGCCGCTGGTTCGGCAAAGTTAATAGAGGACCCCATGACCAGGCAGGCAGAGGACTAGGCCGCCGAGAGGTCAAGCAGCGGATAGACGGGGAGACCGCACGGAAGACCAGAATAAGACAGCAGGCAGGCCGCACGGTCTGGGTGATAAGCCCCCAGCGGTAAGAAGGCGCGACCACAGTGCTAAGCCCGGAGCGGTTAGGGAGACCGCTGCGATTAACCGACCCGAAGGACGCACGAGAAGGAAGTCGGACACAAGAAGTCTGCACGGTTAAAGTGAGTACACCAGCGGCAGGGGAAGATGCCACGACCAAGTGTGGAAATCGTCGCGGATAGAGAAGTCGCGGGAAGAGAGGAAGTCGCGCGGTTAGAAGAAGTCGCCGCGAGAAAAAGGAACCGCGAGTAGAAGAGGTCGCCGCGAGTAGATGAACCGCGCGAGTAGCAGAGGAAGCAACGAGAGTAGAAGAGGTCGCGAGTAGAGAGAAAGTCGCGCGAGTAGAAGAGGTCGCCGCGACTAACCGCGAGTAGAAGGTCGCCGTGGGTAGAGAAATCCGTGAAGAGAAGAGGTGGCCTCCGCGAGTAAAAGAAGTTGCCGCGGGTAGAGGAAGACGCGCGGGAGAAGAAGAAGAAAACAACAGGGAGAGGCCGCGAGCAAGAGGGGAGCTTGCTGCGAGAAGAGAGAAACAAGCCGCGCTGGTAGAGAGGAAACCGCTCGGGTAGAGAAGAAGTGGGAGAGCACCCCACTAGAGAGAGAACTCCTATAAAGGATAGAGAGTAGAGAGAAAGAAGGTGGAGGCCACGGGATAGGAGGAGGGGAAGAGAGAGATGGGGGTAGAGATATCCTAGCCGCGCGCCTTGCGCGAGAAGGGAAGGCCGCCCGGTTAGAAAAACAGAGACCGCGCCTAGCTCAAGCAGAGGAAGGTCGGGCGGTTAGCAGGAAACTAGCCGCAGGGAGTGACCGAGTCCCTCTGATACCATGTGGAGAAAACCCAAACTTGTAAATACTTTCTCTATATCCAAATACAAAGTATGAATACATATTTATAGGAGGGAAAAAGAGAGAAGAGAGTGTTATACATGATGTGCGACTAAAGAAGAGAATGAGAAAAATAAACAAATACATGGGTATATGGGCCCCTTTATATGGGCTTTTTTAACAGATGCTATTATTCCCAGGTAGACGGCTCATTGTAAAAAGGTATATGAATTTTGCTAGCGTGTGTACAGTCGTGCATGGGGTTCACCCGTGCGGCCGTGCCCAACGGCAACAATACACCATGTTCTTCGTCCCGTGAAATTTATCTCATCAAATACAAAGCTTAACAAAAATGAAAGAGAAGGCGGGCATATTCATGAGCTTCACTTAATTTACAAAGATAACCGAATGCATAAATTAAACCTCACTTTTAAAAAAATTGTGAGGATGAACGAAAGGATGATAAAATCAATAAGATCAATGTTTCACCAAAATATATTTTTCTCATTTAATATAGATATAAATATATAATCGTAGAAGCAGACTGAATACAAAAAATCAACACTTCATGCATTCACATAAAACTTTAAAAACTCACCCTTAGCTCTTTATCAAGCCTTCCAGCAAGAGCCCGCAGGAGCGTTGTCCTCCCTGAGCCTGGAGGTCCGAGAAGCAGAGTCATCCTATTAAATCAATTAAGAACTTTGTAAGCATAAACTTCATAAAATTATTCGAATAACCATTTTTGTTACATATTGATAAGCTAAAATTTCAGAGTCAACAGGCTAGTGGTCGAGGAAAAGAAGAATGCATTCATAGCATTAAGCTTTTAAGTACGGTTCCTAACTGGTATGCTAATATTCCCGAATTTTCATGTACTTGGTAGTTCAATACATTTTTAGGAAAATTTAAAGACAATTTTGTTACATGAATGCATATCCATTTTTTGCTATTTTAATGTATTTTTTTGTTTAACATTTCTGCACTTTTGTGCTTTATTTGGGAGATGTATTTAGTTGAGTCTTTGTATGGAATGGAGAAAAGAAAGTGATTAGCCCGTGTTAGGTTTAGAAGCACTCCCGCCCAATCTCATGGTCCAGATTAATCTTTATGTACAGCAATACAAACCTTCTTGCAATTTTCAGTTCTTATGATAGTTGACTTGTTCTTAATTAATCCTGTGCGGTGAATGAAGACAGTAAGAAATTAATCTACGTGTCACAAGGTGCAGAAGCTCTCTTGCCCAACCTCTTGGTCCCGACGAGCTATCTGCTAAGGCAATCGTGGTAAGGCTTCATGACTATTCTTCTTCATCCAAGAGGACAGTAAATTTTGGTATCATAGGTCACCCTGCTCAAACACGCCATCCAACACAAGATATACCCGAGGTATCGCAAAAATCGTGATCTCGTAGAATAAAAATCACATTGAAGAACATGGTGATCAATACGTCTTTTTATATATTAAATCGTGATCTCGTAGCACTTTTCGAATATCAACATTTCTAGCAGGGAGCCAGCGACGTATTTTTATGCATCTTAAATAATTGCACTTCACAATTTTTCCACCACTATTTCCTATCGCTGCAAGCCAAACTGTGCCCTAGTGGCTACATATCTTGTTATCCTCTACTAAAATGCACTTATCATTGTTAATATTGTTACAATATTGTATTTATTTATATGAATTATATCTTTGTATTGGTGGGTCCACTTCTATATAAAGAGGGGACAAGCCTCATTTTATGGTATTGAAAATCATTCAACATGGTATCAGAGCACAAGATTCCCTAATTTCTTTTGGCCCGCCTTCGTCTCCGTCTCGCTCTCCCGTCTTCGTCCGTCCCCGATCGACGACCGCAGCGGCGTCCGGCGCTCGCCCGTCTTCACCCGTTCTTCGCTCTCCCGCACTTCTCTCTCCGTCCAGCAGCAACGGCGTCCCCGATCTTCGCTCTCCCGCGACTCTCCTGCGCCGATCCGCAGCGGCGTCCCCGTCGACTTTTCTCCAGGCCCGTCCGGCAGCTTCTCCAGGGCACTCCCGGCTTCCTAGGGCTGGGTGCCCTTCTCTCTCCGGCGCCGGCTATGCTATGAGGCTGGTTCTCCATTCCGGCGCCACCTCCTCGGGTTTCTGCCCCGTTTTCTTCTCAGATGGAGTTGATTTCTATACCTCCCTTCTCCTAATTCAGCGGGTTGTCTCCATATTTCTCTTCTAGGGCAACTATGTCGGTGCTTAGTGATTCTACCTCGACACCGGTTCCCTCTCTGATTCCTTCAGCACTTCCTCTGCGTGGGAGCCATGATCACAATACTCCGCAGATTACCACTATTCGCTTGGATGACTCAAATTATCTGTCCTGGTCGCGCTCCATCACTCTTGCTCTTAAGAGTCGTCGTCTTTTTGGATATGTCACTGGGACAACTGCGGAACCAGAGAAGACTTCCCCTGACTGGCCTCAATGGGATTCCAAAAATTCCTTAGTCATGTCTTGGCTAACGAATTCGATGCAGGAGTCTATCGTTCGTCATTATCTCTTTCTGGATACTGTCATGGACATTTGGCGTCGTGCTGAGACCACTTACTCTTGTACTACTTGGAATTCAGCCAGCTATATCAGGAATACGACCATTTTGATTCCCGCATATTTGTTAGCCCTGTTGATGATGCTATGGTCCGTGCGAGGGAGGATCGCAACTGGACATTTGAGTTTCTTCATGGCCTCCATCGGGACTTGAATCAGATTTGTGTTCATATTTTGGGTCGTCTGTCATTGCCCACTCTTCCGGAGGTTTATAGCATCGTCCAGCAGGAATTTGATCACCAGCAGTCTCTTCAAGATTCCACTCCTGAAAGTTCTGCTCTCGCTGCTGGTACCCCTTCGTTACTAGGGGCTCGTCCTCTTCGTGATTCCAAGATGAAGGGTTCTGACAAAGACCATCTCCTCTGTGATTATTGTGGCAAGCCCCGTCCCACCAGAGACACCTGTTTTCGGCTCCATGGTTTCCCTCCATCGCGTGGTGGTGTGTCTTCTCGTGGTGGTCATGGCTCTGGCCATTCTGCTGGTCGCTCATCTCCTCGTTCTGCCCATCTCACAGATGTTACTGTCGACCCTTCTTCTCTCCTGCCGGATACTTTCTCTGCCGATGAAGTTCTTGTGCTCCGCCGCATGATGCACGGATTCTCTACGGAGGCTCTGCATTGTCTTCCTCTGCCCACACCGGACCACCTGGCGCTCACTTTGTTGTTGTTGCTTCCACTCTTTGGATCATTGACTCCGGAGCCACTGATCATATGACTGGCTCTGCCTCAGGTTTTCTTTCTTATACTCCTCTTTCTGGTCGTGATAAGGTGAGCATTGCTGACGGTTCCCTTTCCTCTATTGTTGGGAAGGGTTCCATCTCATGTTCCTCTCTCACCTTATCGTTCCCAATTTCACTTGAAATTTATTATCTACTAGTCACTTGACTAATTCTATGAACTGCTCAGTAACTTTTTATCCTTCCTCGTGTGTGTTTAAGGACCTGAAGACGGGGATGGTGATTGGCTCTGATAGTTTGGTCAATGGTCTGTACGTGCTTGACTCCTGCCCGGTGGAGCCTCCTCAGGCTTTGCTTTCCAGCACCTAAGATCTTTATTTTTGGCACTGTCGCTTAGGATATTCATCTATCTCTGTTATGAAACTTATGCTACCTTCTTTGTCGGTTACTGTTTTTACTTCATTTGTTTGTGATGTCTGCACTGCTAACAAACATTGTCATACTTCATTTAATCATGTTTCATTGCCCAGTTCTACGCCTTTTGTTGTGATTCACTCGGATGTTTGGGGTCCTGCACCCGTATTTTCTATTTCTGGTTGTACTTGATTTGTCACTTTTATTGACTATTTTTCACGTACTACTTGGTTATGCTTACTGCGAAACAAGAGCGACGTCTTTCCCACCTTCAAAAAATTTCATTCCATGATCTTCACCCAGTTTAACGCTAAAATTCAGATACTTCGTAGTGACAATGGCCATGAATACTTAGATTCCCGGTTTGGGGCATATCTGGCTGATCATGGCATTTTACACCGGACTTCTTGTGCTTATTCGCCTGCTCAAAATGGGGTGGCGGAGCGGAAGAATTGGCACCTTCTGGAAGTTGTTCGCTGCCTTTTATCTACCATGCATCTTCTCATGTATTACTGGGGGGATGCTGCCCTTACGACAGCATTCCTTATCAATCGCATGCCAACTCGTATTCTTGGAAATGACACCCCCCTTGGGACACTTCGCGTCCCTTTCTCTCCGCTTGTCCCAAAGGTGTTTGGGTGTGTTTGTTTTGTCCACATCCATCATCCTCCTCCCACCAAACTTGACCCTCGCGCTCTCCGATGTGTATTTATCGGTTACTCTGCTACTCAGAAGGGGTACAAATGTTTTCATCCTCCTACGAAGAGGGTGTTTGTCACCAAGGATGTCACGTTTCGTGAATCTGAGGCCTATTATCCTGCCTCAGGTACCTCTTCCCCTGTGACCTCTTCCTCTTTGTCCTCCCCGTCATTACCTCTCCATGTTCCTCCTTTGTATCCCTCACTTCAGGGGGAGCCTCTTCCGTCGGAAGTGAGTGATATCCCCACTACTATTTCTCCTGCCATTCCCCCTTTGCAGGTGTACACTCGGAGGAGAAAGATGTTCAACGACAACTAGAACCTGCTACCAGACCAATCATTGGACCCGGACTCAGGGCCTTCTGAGCTTCCAATTGCTCTCCGCAAAGGTATCCGGTCATGTACTAAACAACCTCTTTCTAATTATGTTTCCTATAATTCATTCTCCACATCCCACAAGGCCTTTGTGTCTTCCATTGCGTCTATTCCTGTTCCAACATCCTGGCAGAGTGCCCTGGAGATTCCTATGTGGCGAGAGGCAATGTTTGAGGAAATGTCTGCTCTTGAGAAGAACAACACATGGGACTCAGTGCCTCTCCCTTCTGGGAAGAAACCAGTTGGATGCAAGTGGGTGTTCTCTGTTAAACAAAATTCACAGGGCATAGTTGAAAGGTGTAAAGCAAAATTGGTGGCACGTGGTTACACTCAAACACTTGGGATCGACTATCGGGAAACGTTTGCACCAGTAGCAAAGATGAACACTATCAGAGTTCTCTTATCCTGCGTTGCTTGTAAAGGGTGGGATCTTTGGCAACTTGATGTCAAAAATGTCTTTCTCCATGTGAATTTGGAAGAGGAAGTGTATATGTCCCTACCACCAGGCCTTACTCCCAGGAGCTCAGTGGGACTCGTTTGCAAATTAAAGAAGGCCCTATATGGACTGAAACAGTCTCCACGGGCATGGTTTAGGATATTTTATAAAGTCATGTTGTCCTCTGGATATTACCAGGGAAACTCTGATCACACTCTATTTATCAAGTGCATGACTGGTAAACTCACTGCTCTCATTGTGTATGTTGATGATATTGTTATCACAGGTGATGATGTTGAAGAAATCACGCTTTTAAAGAAAACGTTAGCCACTGAGTTTGAGGTAAAAGACCTGGGTGCTCTCAAATATTTCTTGGGCATTGAGTGACAAGGTCCAGACAAAGTATCTTTATGTCTCAGAGAAAGTATACTCTGGATCTCCTTGAGAAAACTGGGATGAGTGGCTGCAGGACTCCGGACACCCCTATTGAAGCAAATCACCGAATAGGCCGTGACGATGGTGAAGAGGTTGACGATATACCTGAGTTTCAGAGGCTTATAGGAAGATTGATCTACTTGGCTCATACCCGTCCAGATATAGCTTATGTTGTGAGTGTAATAAGCCAGTTTATGCATGCTCCGAAGGCTCGTCATGCTGATGCTTCCAATAGAATTCTCTGGTACCTCAAGTCCTCACCGGGGAGTGAAGTCCTGTTTTCCTCCAAATCATCCCTAAACATTGAGGTGTACACTGATGCGGATTGGGCCGAGTCTATAAATGATCGGC
Organism: Platanthera guangdongensis; assembly: GCA_039583875.1. Classification (NCBI taxonomy): domain Eukaryota; kingdom Viridiplantae; phylum Streptophyta; class Magnoliopsida; order Asparagales; family Orchidaceae; genus Platanthera; species Platanthera guangdongensis. Next base: position 1,617,622 of record CM077147.1, on the reverse strand, counting down.
GGTCTACCTCGAGGTACTGTTCCCTGGTTGGTGGAAACCTTGTTACCTGGCGAAGTAAAAAACATGTTGTGGCAAGATCTAGTGCTGAAGCAGAATTCCATGCTATCGCCCATGGCGTGTGTGAAGTCCTCTGGCTGCGATCGGTATTGAATGACCTGGGGCTTCTTGGAGATGAGCTCATTCAGTTGTATTGTGACAACAAGGCTGCTATTAGCATCGCCCACAATCTTGTCCAGCATGATCGTACAAAGCATACTGAAGTGGACCGTCATTTCATTAAGGAAAACATTAAAAAGGGGCTTGTGTGTACTCTGTTCGTTCCATCAGATAGACAACTTGCTGACATTCTCACGAAAGGTTTAAGTGGAAATATCTTTGGAAGTATGGTTGTCAAGTTAGGCATGATCAACATCTCACGCTCAACTTGTTGAAGCCAAAATTGACCTCTGTGAAGTTCGGGGTCCCTAGAAAGGGGTGACCTCACGCCTACTACACTCAAGAGAACGTCACGGACCAAAGGATCAAGAAGCTAGGAACAGACGCTCGGCTCTAGCGCGAAGGTCCCACCTCACACCCGGAAGGCTACCTGAGCACTTCCCCTCCCTAGCCAATGCTCGAGCTAGGGTGCCTTGGAGGAGCTCTCTCTACTCTACCAAGAAGAAGCTAAGGGAGGAGGAAGCAAGAAAAAGTCTGCCCTCCAAAGGCACCCAAGGGGGTCTATTTATAGTTTTTCAAATCTCATGGGCCAAAAAGACCGAAATACCCTTACGCCCAATATACCTTGGGTCAATAGAAAACAGCCACACCGGGGGGTAAAGGGGGAATTCCCCCCGAGGGCAAGACGGTAAAAGCAAGGGGGGGCAAGGGCAAGACCCCGGCCTCTGGCCGGTCTCGCCCGCCAGGCCGCCAGGCCGCCAGGCAGAAAGGGGGCCGGGGCGAGACCCCGGCCCCCGGTCGGTCTCGCCCCGCCAGGCCGTCGGGCAGGAAGGGGCGGGGGCGAGACCCCGGCCCCCGGCCGGTCTCGCCCCGCCAGGCCGCCAAGTAGAAAGGGGGCAGGGCGAGACCCTGGCACCCGGCCGGTCTCGACCCGCCAGGCCGCCAAGCAAGAAGAGGGCAGGGCGAGACCCCGGCCCCCGGCCGGTCTCGCCCCGCCAGGCCGCCAAGCTAGAAGAGGGCAGGGCGAGACCCCTACCCCCGGCCGGTCTCGCCCCGCCAGGCCGCCAAGCTAGAAGAGGGCAGGGCGAGACCCCGGCCCCCGGTCGGTCTCGCCCCGCCAGGCCGCCAAGCTAGAAGAGGGCAGGGCGAGACCCCGGCCCCCGGCCGGTCTCGCCCCGCCAGGCCGCCAAGCAAGAAGAGGGCAGGGCGAGAGCCCGGGCCCCGGCCGAACTCGCCCCGCCAGGCCGCCAAGCTAGAAGAGGGTAGGGCGAGACCCCGGCCCCCGGCCGGTCTCGCCCCGCCAGGCCGCCAAGCTAGAAGAGGGCAGGGCGAGACCCCGGCCCCCGGCCGGTCTCGCCCCGCCAGGCCGCCAAGCTAGAAGAGGGCAGGGCGAGACCCCGGCCCCCGGCCGGTCTCGCCCCGCCAGGCCGCCAAGCTAGAAGAGGGTAGGGCGAGACCCCGGCCCCCGGCCGGTCTCGCCCCGCCAGGCCGCCAAGCTAGAAGAGGGCAGGGCGAGACCCCGGCCTCCGGCCGGTCTCGCCCCGCCAGGCCGTCAAGCTAGAAGAGGGCAGGGCGAGACCCCGGCCCCCGGCCGGTCTCGCCCCGCCAGGCCGCCAAGCTAGAAGAGGGCAGGGCGAGACCCCGGCCCCCGGCCGGTCTCGCCCCGCCAGTCCGCCAAGCACCTATCGGGACGGGGCGGGTGTCAGCCAACTTGTCGCACCCGCCCCCCAAAAGAGGGTCACTGGGGGGAGGTAGATTTTTCCTCCCACTACTATTATGTTTCCAAGCTAGAGCCAAAATTGGCCACCGAGAGTGCTCATATGTCCAAAAAGCTTAAAATTATATAGGGGCGAATACGGGGTTGTACACAATCCCCGCTCTTTTCGAAGTTGGCACAAGCTCGGAAAGAAACGTCCAACCCAACGTATTTGCTGAGTGTAATTTTCTTGCGCGGCACCCCGGGGAGTCAACCTGTCATGCCAGTTGATGGGAGCCTGGGTGACGAGACCCCTTCCGGGTAGAAAATTCTTCACCCTCCGGAGGGGTCAACCTGTCATGCCAGCTATGGGAGCCTGGGTGGCGAGACCTCCTCCGGGTAAAAAACTTGGCTTTCACGAGAGATCAACCAGCCCTGTCAGCTAGTGAGAGCCTGACAGCGGAATCATCATCGGAGCAAAGAGTTTGGCTTCCACGAGAGATCAACCTGCCCTGCCAGCTAGATGAGAGTCTGACAGCGGAATGCATCTCGGAGCAAAGGGCTTGGCTTCCACGAGAGATCAACCTGCCCTGCCAGCTAGATGAGAGTCTGAGAGCGGAATCCATCTCAGAACAAAGGGCTGGGCTTCCACGAGAGATCAACCTGCCCTGCCAGCTAGATGAGAGCCTGACAGCGGAATCCATCTCGGAGCAAAGGGCTGTGCTTCCACGAGAGATCAACCTGCCCTACCAGCTAGATGAGAGCCTGACAGCGGAATCCATCTCGGAGCAAAGGGCTTGACTTCCACGAGAGATCAACCTGCCCTGCCAGCTAGATGAGATCCTGACAGCGGAATCCATCTCGGAGCAAAGGGCTTGGCTTCCACGAGAGATCAAACTGCTCTGCCAGCTAGATGAGAGCCTGACAGCGGAATCCATCTCGGAGCAAAGGGCTTGGCTTCCACGAGAGATCAACCTGCCATGCCAGCTAGATGAGAGCCTGACAGCGGAATCCATCTCGGAGCAAAGGGCTTGGCTTCCACGAGAGATCAACCTGCTCTGCCAGCTAGATGAGAGCCTGACAGCGGAATCCATCTCAGAGCAAATGGTTTGGCTTCCACGAGAGATCAAGCTGCCCTGCCAGCTAGATGAGAGTCTGACAGCGGAATTCATCTCGGAGCAAATGGTTTGGCTTCCACGAGAGATCAACCTGCCTTGCCAGCTAGATGAGAGTCTGACAGCGGAATCCATCTCGGAGCAAAGGGCTAGGATTCCACGAGAGATCAACCTGCCCTGCCAGCTAGATGAGAGCCTGACAGCGGAATCCATCTCGGAGCAAAGGGCTTGGCTTCCACGAGAGATCAACCTGCCCTGCCAGCTAGATGAGAGGCTGACAGCGGAATCCATCTTGGAGCAAAGGGCTTGGCTTCCACGAGAGATCAACCTGCCCTGCCAGCTAGATGAGAGCCTGACAGCGGAATCCATCTCGGAGCAAAGGGCTAGGCTTCCACGAGAGATCAACCTGCCCTGCCAGCTAGATGAGAGCCTGACAGCGGAATCCATCTCGGGGCAAAGGGCTAGGCTTCCATGATAGATCAACCTGCCCTGCCAGCTAGATGAGAGCCTGACAGCGAAATCCATCTCGGAGCAAAGGGCTTGGCTTCCACGAGAGATCAACCTGCCCTGCCAGCTAGATGAGAGCCTGACAGCGGAATCCATCTCGGAGCAAAGGGCTAGGCTTCCACGAGAGATCAACCTGCCCTGCCAGCTAGATGAGAGTCTGACAGCGGAATTCATCTCGGAGCAAAGGGCTTAGCTTTCACGAGAGATCAACCTGCCCTGCCAGCTAGATGAGAGCCTGACAGCGGAATTCATCTCGGAGCAGAGGGCTTGGCTTCCACGAGAGATCAACCTGCCCTGCCAGCTAGATGAGAGCCTGACAACGGAATCCATCTCGGGGTGAGACCTACCCCACCCTCCGAGAGATCAACCTGCCCTGCCAGCTAGGTGAGAGCCTGACAGCGGAATTCATCTTGAGGTGAAACCTACCCCACCCTCCGAGAGATCAACCTGCCCTACCAGCTAGGTGAGAGCCTGACAGCGGAATCCATCTCGAGGTGAGACCTACCCCACCCTCCGAGAGATCAACCTGACATACCAGCTAGGTGAGAGCCTGGCAGCGGAATCCATCTCGAGGTGAGACCTACCCCACCCTCCGAGAGATCAACCTGCCCTGCCAGCTAGGTGAGAGCCTGGCAGCGGAATCCATCTCGAGGTGAGACCTACCCACCCTCCGAGAGATCAACCTGCCCTGCCAGCTAGGTGAGAGCCTGGCAGCGGAATCCATCTCGAGGTGAGACATACCCCACCCTCTGAAAGATCAACCTGCCCTGTCAGCTAGGTGAGAGCCTGGCAGCGGAATTCATCTCGAGGTGAGACAACCAGGCATCCACGAGAGATACCACCGGCCCTGCCCAGCTAGTGAGAGTCTGGGCAGCGGGACCGTCTCGGAGCAAAAGTACTAGGCATCTCAATCGAACCTTACCAAATCTTACATCCTCAAAAGGGGAAAATAGATGGATTACATAGTCCCCTGACTTCAGCTGGTCAGTGGTAGCACTTGTTACAGGATAAGAAAAGGGAAAAAACTACCGCGAGGCGAGGCTCCCTCAGGGGGCCTGGGCATGATGGTCGTCTTCCGCTTCCTTCTCCTCGGGCATTTCCATCTTGCTCAAGCTCTCCATGACCTTCTACATCTCCTCTTCCTTGGCCAACCAAGAGATAGTGTTAACGGCCGTGACGTAGCACTGCCTTGTCATCCTGGAGTCTCCCTTGACTCTGACTTGGATCCCTCCGGAGCTAAACTTGAGGCATTGGTGGAAGGAAGATGGCACGCAACGGAAGGCGCTGATGAGGGCTCTTCCGAAGATGGCGTTGTAGCTGCTTGGAGCGTCAACAATGACGAACCGGCAGTTCCTTGAAGCCCCTCCCAACTTTACTTGGAGTCCTACTCCACCCTCTACCTCCTTCCTCTCCCCTGAAAATCCGAACAGGGGTCCGTCCGAGGCCAACACCCTCCTTGGCTCTACCTTCATCTCGTCAAGCGTCTTCTTGAAAACGACGTTGACGGAGCTACCGTTGTCAACCAAGATTCGGGAGACGATGTAGCCCTCGATGGCCGTCTGGAAGACCAGCGCATCGCAAAACGGATCCTCATGATCCGGCAGGTCCGTCATCGAGAAGGTGATCTTCTCCTCCTGGGGCGATGTCTGGGAGGTTGAGGCGACGCTCCTTCGGTACATGACATGGAGGCTTGCCTTCCGAGTGGCCTCAACCCCCACTCCACCGTGGATCACCGCTATACCGCCTTGGGGTCCGACATCGACCCGATCCTCACACACATCCTCTCCTCCTTCGCTGGGCAGGACCTCTTCAACCCGCACTGGTGGCTGTGGCTGGGCAGGGCCTCTCGCCCCCCTCACCTCCAGGAACTCGGGGCAGGTAGCTGTGGCGTGCCCCTCCACCTGGTGGAAGTCACAGTAGGGTAACTCTACCCTGACCCTTCTCCTTCCCTGGCGGTTCCTCCTCTCCCTTCGACCAATCTCCATCGCTTGTTGTGGTGGGGGTAGGAGCTGCCTAGGGGCTTGCCTCTGGAAGTTGAACCTCCCTTGGCCCCCATGGAAGTTTCCCCCATCTTGGGCGTAACCTCTTCCCGGGCCCTGAACGGGTCCTCCCCGCTGCCTCCAACCTGGTTCCGGACCCTCCTGAGCTCTTCGCTCCTCTCACCTTCTTCCCTCTTGATGTCTCGAGCCATCTTGCTCCTTCGACTCCATTTCTGTCAGCTTTGCCAACTTCTTGACAAACGCCGGGTTGGCCGCCTCCATGGCAATCTCCTCTGCCGCCCTTTCCATCAGCTCCTCGAAGGAAAGGGGGGCCTTCCGGGTCAAGCTCATCTTGAAGAACCCCTCCTTCAGCCCAACGGTGAAGGTCATCTGGAGAGCATACCCTGGCATCTCCTGGACCTCCAAAATCTCCTCTTGGAACCTGTCAACGTAACGGGCCAGCGACTCCTCGGCCCCCTGCCTTATCAGGAAGATGGACTCGGGACTCCTCTTCGGCTTCTTGGAGGTGGAGAAGCAAACCTGAAAGCTCCGGCTCAAGTCCTCGAACACATAGATCGACCTCGGAGGGAGTTGATGGAACCAGTCCCTTGCCTTCTCCTTCAACGTGATCGCAAAGAGGCGACACTTGAAGGCATCCGTCATCGGCATGATAGAGACGGCATCCTCGAACCACTGTAGATGCTGGACGGGGTCATCCTTCCCGGTATAGTAAGTCATGTCTGGCTCTCTGAACCCCTCGGGAACGGGAGCTGAGATGATCAGCTCGCTGAAGGGTGACCCCCTAAGGGGTGGTCTCGCCACTTCTACTCGCGCGGCCTGCTCGTCTGGGAGGTTGGCACTCGCCGGACTGGAGAACAACTCCCGGCCGGTGAGGTCTCGCTCGACCCCATCTCCAATCCTCTCCTTCCCTGGCCTTCTTCCTGGTGCACTTCCTTCTCCCCCCGCTGGGGTCATCTCGCCTAGACTCCAGGGAGTCGACTCGTCGAGGGGGGGAGCTAGCTCCTGGGGGGTCGGGGTGGAGCTGCCACCCTGAGGAGCAATGCTTCGCAGCATCTCCATGATGCCTTGGATGGAGGACATGAACTCTTGCCTCCCCACAAAGGGTCCTGGGCTGGGGAGCTCGCCGAGATCATCACTACCTCCCTGACCTCCAGTCATGACACTCTCCCGAGATCTTCTGTGCTGGTCACTGTCCACGCTCACCGCACCAAAGTGTTGAAGCCAAAATTGACCTCTGTGGAGTTCGGGGTCCCTAGAAAGGGGTGACCTCACGCCTACTACACTCAAGAGAACGTCACGGACCAAAGGATCAAGAAGCTAGGAACAGACCCTCGGCTCTAGCGCGAAGGTCCCACCTCACACCCGGAAGGCTACCTGAGCACTTCCCCTCCCTAGCCAATGCTCGAGCTAGGGTGCCTTGGAGGAGCTCTCTCTACTCTACCAAGAAGAAGCTAAGGGAGGAGGAAGCAAGGAAAAGTCTGTCCTCCAAAGGCACCCAAGGGGGTCTATTTATAGTTTTTCAAATCCCATGGGCCAAAAAGACCGAAATACCCTTACGCCCAATATACCTTGGGCCAATAGAAAACAGCCACACCGGGGGTAAAGGGGGAATTCCCCCCGAGGGCAAGACGGTAAAAGCAAGGGGGGCAAGGGCAAGACCCCGGCCTCTGGCCGGTCTCGCCCCGCCAGGCCGCCAGGCAGAAAGGGGGCAGGGGCGAGACACCGGCCCCCGGTCGGTCTCGCCCCGCCAGGCCGCCAGGCAGGAAGGGGCGGGGGCAAGACCTCGGCCCCCGGCCGGTCTCGCCCCGCCAGGCGGCCAAGTAGAAAGGGGGCAGGGCGAGACCCCGGCCCCCGGCCGGTCTCGACCCGCCAGGCCGCCAAGCAAGAAGAGGGCAGGGCGAGACCTCGGCCCCCGGCCGGTCTCGCCCCGCCAGGCCGCCAAGCTAGAAGAGGGCAGGGCGAGACCCCTACCCCCGGCCGGTCTCGCCCCGCCAGGCCGCCAAGCTAGAAGAGGGTCGGGCGAGACCCCAGCCCCCGGCCGGTCTCGCCCCGCCAGGCCGCCGAGCTAGAAGAGGGCAGGGCGAGACCCCAGCCCCCGGCCGGTCTCGCCCCGCCAGGCCGCCAAGCAAGAAAAGGGCAGGGCGAGACCCCGGCCCCCGGCCGGTCTCGCCCCGCCAGGCCGCCAAGCTAGAAGAGGGTAGGGCGAGACCCCGGCCCCCGGCCGGTCTCGCCCCGCCATGCCGCCAAGCTAGAAGAGGGCAGGGCGAGACCCCGGCCTCCGGCCGGTCTCGCCCCGCCAGGCCGCCAAGCTAGAAGAGGGCAGGGCGAGACCCCGGCCCCCGGCCGGTCTCGCCACGCCAGGCCGCCAAGCTAGAAGAGGGCAGGGCGAGACCCCGGCCCCCGGCCGGTCTCGCCCCGCCAGTCCGCCAAGCACCTATCGGGACGGGGCGGGTGTCAGCCAACTTGTCGCACCCGCCCCCCAAAAGAGGGCCACTGGGGGGAGGTAGATTTTTCCTCCCCCTACTAGTATGTTTCCAAGCTAGAGCCAAAATTGGCCGCCGAGAGTGCGCATATGTCCAAAAAGCTTAAAATTGTATAGGGGCGAATACGGGGTTGTACACAACTTGAGGGGGAGTGTTACAATATCGTATTTATTTGTATGGATTATATCTTTGTATTGGTGGGTCCACCTCTATATAAAGAGGGGACAAGCCTCATTGTATAGTATTGAAAATCATTCAACAAATATCAACCCTACAAAATTGGTCATTATGCACTCAATCTTTGTTGTACTAATTTGAAGCACTTTATCTTTAACATTATATGTTTTTCCTCTATTTTTTACTTAATTCTATCAAAATCTCATCAATTGGAAGAGCATCCACTACAATACCTCACTTTGGGTATTTTTTGTAACCATCTCAATAACTATCACATAAAGATATGGACTTAATGTTAATCCTCGATATAAACGCTTTATTGAAACTTTTTTGTTACCCAACATTTACATCTGAGAGGAATTATTGTATTATCATACATAAATTTAATAACTTCAATATACCATTGACACAAGTCACACAACCCTTCCTTCTATGAAATACATCAGATAAAATTTTGTAGTACTTGATCATATTTCTTTTCAAGACCATTAAAAATCTTATGAAGATATTTTTTTGTGATCTATACTTTTTTGTCAATAAAATTACATCCATATTAGATATTCTTGTCATGTAGTGAACTTGATTCTAGAAAATTAACATGGTTGTTTTCTAGCTTATGCTCCACAACTCTTTCTCATAGTTTTTTTGTTGACTCCTAAGTTTTATTCCTCTACTATGAACACAATAATGAACATCACATTTGTTTTTAAATATTGACACTAAAATGCTTTAACATTTCACATCTTATTAGTCTTCAAAATCAATTGAAAAATATGTTGATCAATCAATTACATTTTCCTATTTAACTTTCCAAATATCAACATTTCTAGCAGGGAGCCAATGACGTATTTTTATGCATCTTCGTTTTTGGCCAATTGCACACATGCCATCAAAAGTACATGTTGTTTTGCAAAAATCGTGATCTCGTAGCTTACGCATAGATCGATTTCTCCTCACATCTCCAATTATATTGAATTTTTTGTCTGTCATAGTCTGTCAGGAATGTCGATTTCTACTTACCTTCACACCCCGCAAGCTTATCGTTTCCATATACGTTGATCCTTTCTTACCCACCACTAGCATATATCCCCATCCACGAAGTCTCGCCCTAGCTTGTGCCTTGTAACTCGTATTCTCAACAATGATCGAAATTCCTCCTCATCCGCAAAATGTTGTTATCTTTATTTTGCGGGACCCTATTGTTGAGGTCAATCTTTGTCATTCTCATCCTGTGAATAATGGAATCTTAACTCCAAATCGGAGCCCCACCATATATATATAACCTCAAGAATAGTAATACAATATTATGAATAATAATAAAATGATAACTCCAATACTCTCACTCAAGCTGGAGCAAAGATGTCAATCATGCCCAGCTTGGAAATGGTCAGATCTGAACGAGTCGGACCGACAGCTTTAGTGAAGGCATCAGCGAGTTGGTCAGCAGAGGGGACGTAAGCTGGAAGGACAGTCCTAGTATGAACGTGATCACGCCGAAAATGAACATTCATCTCGATGTGTTTGGTGCGCTCATGTAGCATCGAATTCTGTGTAAGTAGGAGAGCGGACTTATTATCACAGTAGAGCGTCGAGCCATCAACAAAAGATAGGTCAAGTTCAGTCAGCAGCGATCGAAGTTAAACCAATTCAGTAATGTTGTGTGTCATGTCACGGTACTCTGACTCAACAGACAAATGAGATACAATGGATTGTTTCTTACTCTGTCACGAAACAAGATGATCACCATGGAATACACAAAAACCTGACGTAGAGCATCGATCCGTCAACGATCCAGCAAAATCTGCATCCATGAAGCAGGAGAGATTGGTAGCACTGTCAGCCCGATAGAACAGCCCAAGACCAGGAGCGCGCTTAAGATAGCAAAGGACACGTCGAACAGCCTCTAGGTGAGATGTCCTGGGAGAATGCATAAACTGGCTCAAAACGCCCACTGAGAAGCTAATGTTAGGCCTGGTATTGGTCAAGTATATCAAACGGCCAACAAGCCGCAGGCAATAGGTAAATCAACAGGAGAAATAGAGGAGAGAGGCTCAAGAGAGATACATGCGATCGGAAGGAGCTGCGGATCCGGGACTGGAGGATAATGGAGTGCACCGGGTGGAGATGGCGGAGGGAGGCGAGAATAAGTCAGCAGGACAGGCGGAGCAACAGAAGGGGCAGCATCTGGTGGAGGAGAGACGACTGGGAGAGGTTGCGCAATAATGGGAAGTGCAGGAGGGGTCGAATGTGCAGGAAAGAAGGGAACCTCATGAAATGTCACATCCATAGAGTGAATGACACAACGCAACTGGGGATCATAGCAGCGGTAATCCTTAGTGGTAGTCGAGTAGCCAAGGAAGAGGCAGAGGATGGCCCTGTCGTCGAGTTTAGTCCGAGAGGGGCGCCGATTCTGGACAAAACACATACAACCAAAGACCCGGAGAGGGATGGGAAATGCGGAGACAGATGGATGGATGAGACTATCGGGGGTAACATCACCGAGAGGACGAGAGGGAGTCCTATTAATAAGAAAAGCTGGTGTAAGAAGAGCAGCGCTCCAATAGGACTTAGGGACATTCATTCCCCGAAGAAGGCAACGAACAGAGTCTAGGAGGTGGCAGTTTTGCGTTCTGCCACCCCATTCTGCTCGGGGGGTCCCCGGACAAGAAAATTGGTGTAGAGTGCCCTCATCGCGGAGGAAGAGATCAAAGGGACGAGAAGTGTACTCGCCTTCATTGTCAGAGCGGAAGATATGAACTGACGTACCATGTTGGGTTCGTATCATACGTGAAAAATGGGAGTAAACTGATAGGACCTCAGATTTATATTTGAGGAGATAAACTCATAAGCAATGATAATAGTCATCAATAAAAGTTACAAAATATAAGAAACCATCAAATGACACAATGGGGGCAGGGCCCCACACATCAGAATGAACCAACTCAAAACAAGAAGTAGTCCGACTAACAGAAGGAACATGTGTGTTGCGTGTGTGTTTTGACAGCTCACATATATCACAGCGAAAAGGAAAAACAAAAGACACATCAGCACAAACAGACAACATCCGCTGAGGGCTGGCATGGCCGAGACGTGCGTGCCAAAGCGAGCTCGACGACAAAGCAGGAGAAGCAGCATAATAGATAGGCGGGAAGGTAGCAGTGGTGGTGGTAGCAGCGGTGGTAGGAGGTAGCTTCAGGTAGTACATCTCACTCTTCTCATATCTCGTACTAATAGTCCTCCCAGATCTCAGGTCCTGAAAAACACAATGATCAAATAAGAAAGTTACTGAGCAGTTCAAAATACGAGTAATACTACTAACAAATAAAAGGTTGAGAGCCAACTGAGGGACAAGAAGAACAGAGTCAAGGGAGAGAGAATAAGAGAGAGGGACGTGGCCCCGGCTAAGGACCGGAGTACCTGAGCCATCAGCAAGGCGCACGTCGCGGTGGGAGCAGGGAACAAGCTGAAGCAGATGGGAAGACGTACCAATCATATGATTGGTTGCACCAGAGTCAATCACCGAGGGTGACGAATCCTGGTCAACCATGGTCGCGGAGCAAGCAAATGGAGTACCTGAGGAAGAAAGGACAGTGCAAGCAGAGACAGTAGTGGAAGGCTGGAACTGCTGAAACTGTTGAAACTGGGCCATCATCTGACAGAAGTCGGAGGAGTTGGCACCCAAGGTGCGCTCGACGGGCACGGAAGACTCAGCAGAAGCTACAGTGTGTCTGGGGACACTACCAGGAGTAGGACGCTCAGAGCCGCGTAGGTGTGGGTAGAGCTGATAGCAACGACTGTGATCATGGTAGAGACGTCCACAGTGAGAGCAAGGGCCAGGAGGACCCGTAGAGCCACGACCAGCAGAAGAGCCACGACCACCAGAAGAGCCAGACCACCCGGCTGAGTAAAAGAACCCAGACCACCGCGACTACGAGTGTTGGAGGTGGGAGGGCGGTAGGAAGCAGCAAGGGTCATCTGCTCAGTAGGGAGAGAGGACGTAGCACGAAGGCGGGGAAGACTAGATTGTCTCTGCATACGTTTCTCATGCTCTGCAACAATGGAGTGGGCCTCAAGAAAATCTGGCAAAGGTGACATCCCCACAATCTGAGCACGAGTAGACTCATATTCGGGGCAAAGCCCCATCAAGAACTGGTATATCTCCCGTCTCTGGCGTTGTTTCCGAATAAGGGTAATATCATTAGGAGACTCCAGGGGACTGAGAGACTCAAGATCGTTAAGCTCAAGAAAACGGTCTTGAAGGTAAGTGAAGTACTCCTGAACAGAGCGCTCCCCCTGTGTGGCGGAAGCGATGTCCTAAAAAATCCCAAAAATCTGGGCATCAACAAGTGTGTGGCCAAAAGTGCGATGGAGAGCGGACCAAAGCTCGTAGATATCCTCAAAACGCATGAACTGACAGAAGATGTGAGGCTCCATTAAGCACTGAATCCATTACAGAACCATGTACTTTTCAGTCGACCATTTGACTAACTCCTCTTTCTTGTCATCTTTGTCAGTCAGTTTGGGAATTGGAGGGTCGTCGATCAGCCAGGAAAACTTATTCCGACCGGCAAGAGCCACTTTCATCGAAGTCGTCCATGAAGAATAATTTTTCTCATCGAGAAAGACGCGAGTAATTCGTCCTGTAGAGCCATAAGTATCCTTGAAATCCATGAAGCACAGAAATACCGAGAAACGAGATCTCTCCCGCAAAGGAGATCGGGGACCGAAGGACGAAGAAGAACAAAGAATCACATACAACGCATCAAGAACGACGTCATGGAAAGACGAGAGACGCCATTAGGTCTCCATAGAGAAAACAAGGAGCATGGGCGGAGAAACCGCGGGAGACGACTCCGGCGGGACTAGGTGGCGACGGAATCGAGTAAGGAAGCCTGTTGCGGCGGCGGAACGGCTGAAAAAAAAACTAGTGGGAGAGGCACTGCAGCCAGCAGGAGAGGATGTCGGCGACCAGCGACAGCAGCGGAAGCGTGGTGGGCCCATAACCCACTGGTCGGAGGATCGGAACCTCCCTCAGATACCCTGTCGAATAATGGAATCTTAACTCCAAACCGGAGCCCCACCATATATATATATATATATATATATATATATATATATATATATATATATATATATATATATATATATATATACCTCAAGAATATTAATACAGTATTATGAATAATAATAAAATGATAACTCCAATACATTCAACAGGCTCTTCTTCGGTCATGATTCTCTCTCCTACCTCCTCATGCCACCAACGAACTGTGGTTACCATCATAGGAAAAAATGTAAGCCTCGTGGAAGTAAGAACTCATCAGCCTCCTCTCTCTGCATCGAAGCACAAAGTCATGTGACCTTACCCACGTTTAGGATTCTTAGCATCACACTTCCTTTAATCTTGAACATCCCAGGGGATTTCACTAATCAAATAAGACGACAAATGGACATGATGAGAATGCTCGTAGCAGATCAAACAGCCAACGAGGCCCAACATTAGGCAACCAAGGTTGACATCAGGCGACCAGGGCGTGGCATCATGCACGCATCAATGCAGACTTCACTAGGATCGGCAACCTCATACCACCACTAGAAGGCATCAATGGACCAGCACGTGAAGAAGTTGGTTGCAGCTACGGCACACAATCGTCCATTGTGCACTATGATGCCCTGGTTGATAGGGGTGTCGATGCTACCAACAAGGTTCCCTGCTGTAGAGAGAGATGCAAGAGAGAAAATAACCCAGAATTTTATTATATTCTAAATACAGAAGTACATACACTTATATAGAGAGAAAAAGAGGGAGAGTCTTCTATATCTACAATGTGGGACTAAATAGAATATACATAGGCTTATACATGGGCTACTCCTAATGGGTTTTTTCATTACATCTTAACACTCCCCCACAAACTGGAGCGTACAAGTTGTAGGCACCAAGCTTGGATAAGAACTATAATGTCTGAGAGAGAACTTTCGTGAATATATCAGCAACTTGACCTGACGCAGCGACATGCTCTAACTCCAACTTCTTCGATTGAACTTTTTCCCGAATGAAGTGACAGTCAACTTTAATATGCTTTGTTCGCTCATGGAATACGGGATTCTTGACAATATGTATGGTTGTTTGACTGTCACAGAAAAGAGTGGACGGAGAGGAGAGTTTGAGGCCCAACTCACTGAGAAGACCCTCAAGCCAGGTGAGCTCAAAGACAACCGCTGTCATAGCACGGTACTCGGCCTCAGCAAAGGAGCGAGCAACAACCGACTGTTTTTGCTACGTCAGGTAATAAGGTGTCCACCAAGGCAGGTGCAAAAACCAATCGTGGAACGTCTATCATCAAGGTAACCTGTGTAGTCAGCATTATAATACACAACAAGAGACAGAGAGGAGGGCGGTTTGTAAACAAGTTCTTGTCCTCGAGAAATCTTCAAGTATCTAAGAATCGATTGGACAGCTTGGAGATGAGATGTCCAAGGAGCATGCATAAATTGGCTCACAACCCCAACAACGAATGAGATATCAGGTCGTGTAACCATAAGATAGATTAGTTTCCCTACCAAGTGTCGGTAGTACTCTGGATTTGTCAGAACAAGATCAATTCCAGATCCATGTGCAGACATCTTGTGATTCACATCCATAGGAGTGTCTGTAGGTTTGCATCTTGAGTAGCCCACATCTTGCAGGAGATCAGTGTAATACTTTCGTTGTGATAGGACAAGTCCATCAGGTCTCCTTGCAACCTTAAGTCCAAGGAAGTATCAAAGATTGTCTAGATTTTTTGCCTGAAAAGCTAAGTTTAAATGTTGCTTGATGTTTCGGATCCCGGTGGTGTCGTCGCCCGTTATTAGAATATCATCAACATACACAAGGAGAATTATAGTGTCTGTTGGTTGATGATGAGTGAAGAGAGAGATGTCAGCAGAGCTCCGTGTGAAACCAACCTCGCGAACCACTTTATTGAATTTGTCAAACCAAGTGCGAGGAGATTGTTTGAGACCATATATAGACTTCCGGAGATGACATATACGAAACTCCCCCGTGGTCTCAAACCCGAGCGGTTGGTGCATATAAACAGTCTCTTGGAGATCACCATTGAGAAAAGCATTTTAGATGTCCAGCTGATGTAGGGGTCACTGTCGATACAAAGCAAGGGAGATCAGGACTCGAACAGTATTCAACTTAGCGACCGGGGAGAAGGTTTCATCGTAATCAATGTCATGTTGTTGAGTGAAACCCCTGGCCACAAGGTGGGCTTTGAGATGGTCAACAGTGCCATCTAGAGCATGCTTGACACCAAAGACTCATTTGCAGCTAACACAAGACTGGCCGGGAGGGAGAGGAACTAGGTCCCAAGTCTGGTTAGCCCAGAGGGCTGTCATTTCTTTGTCGATGATCGCATGTCACCCCGGGTGTTGGAGAGCTTCCTGCAAAGAGTGAGGAATAGAAATGGTGAAGAGAGATGGTAAATTTGAGAAGAGGCGGAGATAGGCGATGTAGGGAGACATAATTCGTCATTGGATGAGTCATATAGCGTGTTGTTGAATCATCAAGCCGCGAAATAGCATCGGTAGAAGGGAGTTGTTGTATGGCATTGTCTGGGATGAGCGACGAGTATAGACACGGAGAAGTGGAGGAGGAGGTGGTGGAGGTAATGCTGGCACTGGGAGTGGAATAGGAGGAGGTGTGTGTGGCAACGTCGTGACGGGGACAACCGGACGAGGAGTAATGGAAGGTGGAGGCAGTGTGGAGGAGGTGGAGTAGAAGGGTTGCGCCTCAAGAAAGGTGACATCAGCAGAGACAAGCACCTTTTCGTCCGAAGGAGAGTAACAGACATATACTTTGAGTGCAGAAGTAGCCAACAAGCATACATTTTATAACTCGTGGGGCAAGTTTGTCATGCGGTGGTCCAAGAGAGTGGACATAGCAGGTACAGCCAAAGACACGAGAAGTGAGGGAGAATGGATACTTGGAAGGAAACAAGAGGTCGAACGGAGAAGCGAAGTCAAGCACAGAGGAGGGCATGTGATTGATGAGATGGCAAATAGTAGAGGTAGCAAAGTTCCAATATTTGGTAGGCACTTGCATTTGCAACATAAGTGATCGAGTGACATCAAAAAGATGTCGATTCTTCCGCTCGGCCACACCGTTTTGCTGGGAGGTATAAGCACACGAGATCTGATGGGCAATCTCAAACTCGGTGCATAAATTTGTGAAGGTGCAGATAGTATATTCACGAGCATTATCAGTGTGAATTATCTTTAAGGTAACAGAGATTTACGTATGCGTTTCAGTGATAAAGGCACGAAAGACACATGTCAGTTCAGTACAATCACGTAGTAGATAAAACCATGTCAGACGCGAATAATCATCAATAAAAGTAACAAAATATTGATAACCAAAAACACTGTGGATTTTATAGGGCCCCCAAAGATCAGAATGTACTAAAGAGAACGGAGTAGTACACTCATTACATGTAGGTGAAAAGGAAACACGATGTTGATTGTCAAAGATACATGATTCACTGGAAAACTCATGCAAGGAGACACTAGGAAGAGTCTTCTTGAGAATCGGGCGAGGAGCATGGACAAGACAACAATGTCAATCAACGGAGGGGACTACAAAGAGGATAGTAGGGGAAACATCCAAGAGATAAAGCTCATTCGACAGCCGTCCTTTACCAGTGAAATTCCGTGTTCGACGATCCTGCACAACAAAAGACGAAGGAGAGAAGATTAGGCAGCAATCAAGGACCTGAGCTAGCCTACTAACAGAGAGTAGATTGAAGGGTGATCCCGAAACATCAAGGGCCGAGGACAGAGAGATAATGGGAGTGAGGCGCAGGTCAGCAGCTCCAGACACCGGAGTTGTGTCGTCATTGGCCACAGTGATGAACTTGGGATAATCATAGTGCAAGTACTGAGGTGGCTTCTGGGGAGTAATGTGGTGAGTGGCATCGGAGTCTACGATCCAGAGAGAGCTCTGTGAGAGACAGGATATACCTTCGGTGGAGAAGGTCGTTGATATCTTGCTGGGTAGACGAGTGTGACTTGGTTAGAGTAGAGCATGGGTGATGAAAAGCAGCAGCAGTTGTAGCAGTAAGATGAGGCGGCAGATCATGCTTGCAGTAGCAGTGGCTTCAAGATGTCATCCCGACCACAGTGGGTACACTTGAGAGCAGAACTCCCCCCACATCCTCGACCTCGAGACATGAAGCGACCTCCCCGATTAGAAGAGCCACGAGCTGGAGGAGCATGAGCAGGTAAGAGGGGCTGCTAGAGCAGAGCCGGAGAGAAGCTGGCAGGAACCTCGGATGGTGATGTAACCTTGAGCATCATGGAGCAAACATCAGATAAGGAGGCCGTAGTGGAAGAGGAAAGAATCTAAGACCTGACGCTATGAAGATGACTGGGAACACGGGTCATCATCATAGCGATCCCAACAGCTTCCTTTTGTGCCCGTTGAGTAGCAAGATCTGTGAAAGGGGGCTGATGTTGTATCCAAGCTTCCACCAGAGTTTTAGCCTTCGCAACAAAGGAAGCCAAGTCGCCCGTGACTCCAGGGTCCAGTGATTGAAGGGCAGAGATAATGTCAAACAGGTGTTGTAAGATGTCCTTGCCTGAGTAGATAGAATGCAGCTCTTCCCACATTTCCTTGGCCGTTTCATAGTACGTGGTCATTCGGTATGTCTCGGTGTCTGTGGAATTAAGCATCCAGGATTGGACCCGGCCGTCATCATGGAGCCAGTCATCGGTAGGGTCAGCAGGTTTGACCCGAGTGAGATGATGGAGAAGGCCCTTGGTCTGTAGAACACGACGGACCGAATGGACCCATTCGACAAAATTGGTCTTCTCGTTGAGAGAGATAGTGGTTATGCGAAGCTCATCACGAACTTCAGAAGGCGGGGCAGCAGCACGTGCGGGAAGGGAGGGAGTTGTCGTAGAGCCCGTAACAGCAAGAGAAGGGCAATCTGGCAACTAGAATGAGGCCGGGCGGCTAGAAGAAGGCGGACAGCAGACGATGACTTGGCGACTAAAGGAGGGCAAGCCGCAGACAAGAGAAGCAGGCCGAGAAAATGCGGCTAGGAGAGCTCGCAGCGGCTAGACGAGAAACAGGCTGAGGCGACAACAACGGCAGAGACCCGACAGCCCACGGAGAACAGCAAGAAGGTCGGGTAGGCCGCGCAACAAGCAGCGGCAAGGAAGAACAGGTGGCAGCGGGCAGACCGCGCGACAAGCAGCAGGTAGACCGAGCAACAAGCAGCGGCAAGGAAGAGGAGGTCGCAGCGGGCAGACCGCGCGACAAGCAGCAGCAAGACCTCGTGACAAGCAGCGGCAAGAAAGAGGAGGGTGCAGTGGGCAGACCGCACGACAAGCAGCAGGCAGACCGCGTGACAAGCAGCAGGTAGACTGCGCGACAAGCAGCAAGCAGATCGCGCGACAAGCAGCGGCAAGGAAGAGAAGGTTGCGCGGGCAGACCGTGCAACAAGGAGACTCTGCGTAATAAGAGGTCGGCAAGGGCAGTCCGCTTGAGAGCTCAACCAATCAGTCCGCGCGACGAGAAGCTGAGATCGATGGGAGTGTGAAGCAGAGAACGCTGGGAGCAGCAGGAAGAGGCCGAACCGGTCAAAAGAGAAGCGGGGCCCAGAGGAATCTCTATAAATGGAGAGAGACGGGGAGGAGAGGGAAAGGATGTAGAGGAAAGGAGAGAAGCGGGTAAAGAACAGGAAACCGCAGTAGGAAGCGGACATCGTAGGAGCTGTTAGGGAGGAAGGACCGCGGTTAGCAAAAACACTAACCGCCTAAAGCAAGACCGATGGGCGGTTAGGGAAGAGGGACCGTGATTAGTAAAAAACACTAACCGCCTAGAGCAAGACCGATCGCTCTGATATCATGTAGAGAGAGATGCAAGAGAGAGAATAACCCAGAATTTTATTATATTCTAAATACAGGAGTACATACACTTATATAGAGAGAAAGAGAGGGAGAATCTTCTACATCTACAATGTGGGACTAAATAGAATATACATGGGCTTATACATGCGCTCCTCCTAATGGGATTTTTCATTACATCTTAACACCTACTACAACAAGTTGCAGTCTCCAATCTATAATGACAAAGAGGGCTCATTAGGTTGGTTAACCACTGTGAATATTTTTTTGACAATCAAGAAACACCAACAACCCAATGAATTGGGTTGGCTTTCCTCCACCGTTTAGGAACTGCTCTTATTGTAACTTTTTACTTTTTCTTGTTACGGAAATAGCCATGTCGCCATCTATATTATATTTGTTATTTTTATGCATTATTAGTATTATTTCTCCTTATTGGACATTTTAACTTTTTCCTTTGTGTGAGTTTTATTAGGACTTTTTGATGGATGAAGACAAGCAAGATATTGGCTCCGTTTGGTGGGACTTATTTTCACCGGTCAAGCGATTACGACCGCATGAACCGGACCTTAATTAAGGTCCGGTTCATGCGGTCGTAACCGCTTGACCGGTGAAAATAAGTCCCCCCAAACGGAGCCATTATCAGTATGTTTTACAAGGTTTAGCTACTCTCTTCAGCGCCTCACGTCAAAATAGTTGTTCCTAAGGCAGCCACAATAAGGCTCCACAAATCTATTGTTTTTGGTTTGCTTTTAAAACCACGCATAACCCCACATTTATCACTCACGCCTAATTGCCCCACCTAATAAACCACCTAATTAAAGATTTCTTTGGATAATTTTTAGCAATCTGGGAAATCATTCTAAATTATTTTATGTTTTTCTTTGTTATATAAAAGAAGGGTTAAGGAGAAGTATTGCCGAGCCATCAGATAATGTAATTGGTTGATCATCTTAGAGGTGGAACCCCGGAGAAGGAGGTGAGGCTACCGTTGGCTACACTGAGTGTGGCTAGACTATAGTGGGGCAGGCAGCATAGTGAGCAACGGGTCTGCGTGTGAGTTGGGTGTGGAGTTGGGTTTGGCTAGACTTGGATGTAGGTTTATTCCGCATCGACTTCACCAATAGTGGTGATGCAGATGACAAACCGTCGTCCATGTGTGTCCGACTTCTGCGGATTGCAGAAAGTAATATTAATTACCTTGACCAAATTAAAATCGCTCCTACAAATTTTTGTAGTCTGAGTTTTTATGCAGTGTATTTTTTGAACTTGTATATCTAAATTTGAGTGCTGATTAATTTTATTGTGCTAATAAAATTATGTCAAACGCATGTTTTCCAACATTTAGTTGTGCTTGAGAATTAAGCTTCCGCAATCGGAAATCCTAACAAGATCTCTCCCACCTGCAAGGATCGTAATAAGCTCCTCATTATTAACCCGACCATATGCACCAACTCGTGATCTAGATGATCAACATGCATCTTCCTACATCCCTTGATAGCTAGAGTATCCTTGAGATAACAATTGTCACAATAATTCATAGATAGGCTTGAGGTACTAACTTTTTTATATCATTGTATATTTACATTAAGCAAGCTTCGACAGTGCTGGCCGTTATTTTGTAAAGAAACTGCATATACAAACAATAAATATGGATGTGGAGGAAAGGTAGAAAAAACTTGGAGAACTTTTCACGTGTCCGTTTTCAAATTTCAGTAGGTCTATACAAAAAATTCACAACATAAGGAAGGTATTAAAGAGGCTTTCTTCGCTCACCTTGATGGCTTGAGAATTCCACTAACATCATCAAGTATCTTGATCACTCTTTTCTTTGATCGTGAAAACGGAAGAAACCCAAATATTTTCTGAGCAGCATCAAACAGAAAATTAGTTTAAGCTAAAAGGCAGAAGTCATTACAAAACTGCAAATTCCAAGCACATTGAACTAATCATCAAACTATTCCTGCAAAATCAGCATAAACTCAATAGACATAGATTGATAGGTCTCCTTAGAAGCGCTAGCCGCCCCCCTGGCATGAGGTGCGGATATCCAAAAATCCCCCGCTGACCGCCCGCGGCGTAGCCGCCAAGGGCTTGGCCGCCCTCCCCCTCTCTCGGCCGCCTGTCCCTCTGCCTCCGCCCTCGTGAGGCGCGGCCTCCCGTTTGCCCAGATCAGGCGGCCGGATCGATCTCAGCCGCCGCCCCTGTTATTTGACCGCCCGATCTCAGTCGCCGCCCCTGTTAGGGGCGGCCTCCTGCTGCCACTGCCCCTATATGGGGCGCCCTTCCGTTCGCCCAGATCGGTCGGCCAAATTGGCCATCCGATCTCTGTGTGGCCGCCCAAATTGGGCGGCCTCCTTGCTGCCCAAGTCGGACGGCATTCTCGACTGCCCATCCTTTTACCGCCCCCGTTAGGGGCGACTTCCTTGCCGCCAGAGTCGGGTGGCATTTTTGGCCGCCTGTCTTGTCGCCGCCCCTGTTGGTGGTGGCATCCTTGTCGCCCAAGTCAGGCGGCATTTTTGGCCGCCTGGCCTTGGTCGGGGAAGCATTGCCCCGGCCGCCGGTCTCGTCGGCCGCCTGTCTCCGCCACGAGTTGGGCGGTTGGCCCGGTTCACCCGAGGGAAAAATTGTCATTCTCATAAATTTGGTAATCTGTGTGCCCAGTTTCGGACGTTTCTATTCTTCCGCCTGGTAGTTATTGGAGGAAATTTCTGTGTCGCCCATCTTGAAATCTATAAATAGGTCCCTATCTTCCTTCATTTTCACTCTCTTCTGGTCCCGAAAAATCCACCTACGAATTTTCTCTCTCCTCCATTTCTCCTCCCGGCGCGCGCTCCCACGAGCATCCTTTCCTTGCGCACTCCCGCACGCGCCGTCTCTGTGCCAACCCCCTCGTGCCACCTCTGTGCGCGCCCCCTCGTGCCGCCTCCGTGCGAGCTCCCGCGCGCGCTCCCGTGCGCGCCCCTTCCTTGTGTGCACCCGTGCGCACCCCTTCCCTGTCCGCTCTCGCGCGAGCCGCTTCCCCGCGCGCTCCCGCGCGCGCCGCTTCCCTACTTGCTCCCGCACGCGCCTCTTCCCTGCGCGCCACCGCGCGCTCCACTCCAAGTGCGCCCCCGCGGGATCCATTCCGTCGTCGCGCGCTCCGCTCCAAGTGCGCCCCCGTGCGCTCTGTCCAAGTGCGTCCCCGCGCACTCCGTTCCAAGTGCGCCCCAACGCGCTCCGTCCAAATGCCCTTTTGTGCGCTCTACTCCAAGCCCATGTTTGGTTCTCCCGGCTCTTCAGACAACCTCTGATAGCACTCTTCAAATGCCAGCAGTTTACAAGACCAACTTCGAAGGCGGCCGAAGTCCGCCTCGGCGGCCGAAGTCCGCCTCGGCGGCCGAAGTCCGCCGTGACCGCCGAAGTGCGTCAAGACCACTGAAGCCGCCCGCGAGGTCTATCAAGCACTTCAAAGCTCGCAGAAAGTCCAATAATTGCCTCCTGTCATCGGTCGTCTGTGTGGCAACCGAGTAAACCGCAAGCCTCCTCAGTGTCAGCAGACCAAGCCTGCTAGAGCTCCCAAGTTCGGGTGCCCTACACCGCCAGCTGTCTGCAAGACCAACTTCAGAGTCCGTAAGGTACCGCTCAACTACACTCAAGCGAGCGGCGCGCACAGCGTTCCCAGCGCCCTCTACTCAGCGACAAGCCTACCAGTTGACAACAAGTCAACCACTCCAGAGTCCTCTAAATGCAAAAGGAGACAAGCCGCAGAGGATTAGGCATTAGGGGTGTGCAAAAAGAACCGAAGAACCGAGAACCGACCCGGAATTGAACCGAACCGATCAATTCAAGACGGTTCTAATAGTTCTGAGTTCGGGTATGGTTCTTAAAAAGGCAAGAACCAGCCTTTCGGTTCGGCTCTCGGTTCTTGCGGTTGGGTACCCGAGAACCGAATTCAGAACTGAATGTCCTTATAAATGTTTAAGAAAATCATATTTGATTACCACTATGCATTCACTTTGCCATCATTTCCAATCACTGAACATTAAATCTTACTCGTCTTACTCATCTATACCCAACCCACGATTCTCCGAGCAATTATTTCCTAAACCTAATCATTCAACTTGCATTCCTCATCCATCCAGCCATCTAAATGAGACTTTCCTTATTGAAATCTGTTGCAGGACATTCATTTCAGCAACCTGAATACCACTGCCCCACTCTCCCAGCCCTCCAAGAACTCATACAACCTTTCAAATCAGTTCTTGGAAGTGAGGACAACATTCATTCACTTGTCTTGCAAATATTCGACCTCCTGAAACAACTCATACAGCCTAACCTGTCATTGTCATCAGTCGTCAAATCTCACCGCTATCAGTATAAATCTCATATGTTTTGCTTATGAAAAAGTGTTCTATTGTATGTCATTTTATATCAGGAATATGTCGGTACATGCCATGTTATCTTTTACATTGTGTTCTACTTGTTGTTAACTTGTGATGAATCGGGTTTTTTAATATAAAGTTTCATTTGATTTGATATTTCAAATGTTTACGAGTATAACCGAGAATCGAATCGAAACTAAACCAAACTATTAGGTTCGGATCCGGTTCAACATTTTAGAATCATGGGTCGGTTCCGGTTCCTAAAATTTGGAACTGACCTTATATGGGTCAGTTCCTGGTTTGGGTGGAACCGAATCGAATCGATCCTAGTTGCACTCCTATAAGGCGTTCAGAGCATATCGCACAGACATCTAAGCCGCAGATACCAGGATGCGCAAAGGACGTCGCTCCTGCCTCCAAGCACTAATAGATAGCTCCAAAGTACAACGAGCACATCACTCCCCACAACATACGAAGTAATACTCGGCTCTGTGAACGGTGGCCTGTCACCCACCGAGCACTGTTTTCTCTCTTTCTCCAGTAAATGTAATGAGAGGCGGTCTGTCGCCCTCAATTTTCTTAAAAGTCATGTACAACAAACAGCAAATAGTGGAAGTTTGATCGGTACAGATCCGGCCACGAGGTTTTTCACTCAGTTGACGGATTTTCCACGTTAAAAAAATGTCTTGTCAGCTTTTTATTTTTTGTGACTATTTGAGTGCTTGACCGCTCCCGGGCTAAGGCGATTCAATTTAATCTAATCTACCGGAGCCCTTGAGCGATCCGCAACAGAGATAATCAGATTACTTATGAGAAAAGTATTGATAATAAGCCCAAGGAAAAACAGATGGAGACAAGAAAGGGAAGCTGTAGGAAATCGAAATACCTCTAGAGTGTTCATAGTAGCATTTAACAGAGTGGGAAGCGCTCTGCTGCCAACATAAGAAGCCCCTTCCACCGATAAATTCTGAAACCGCACTTCAATCTTCGGAAGATCGACGCCAACTCTGGCTCAATAAACACGCGCAATCAATCAGATCCCGGAGAACCCACTCCGCAAAAAAGACACGGCCAGACATATTAAACAAAAAACTAATGTCGGCGAATGAGACTTAACTGATCGAACCGATCTCTGAGGCGCTTTAAGAATAGCTCGGTGTCAACCCCAGCGGTTTTCATGATCTGGTTGAAGAAAATCTTCCTCGCCTGCACATCTAGATTCATGAGATTGATCTCGCTGTCGATGACATTTCCGGCATCATCGACCTTCGGGAGCATCGGCAGTCTCATCTTGTTGTAGGTGGGGAGCTTCTCCAGCGCCGCACGCTGGAGGCTTTCTTCTTCGTCCTCTACCGCCACCGCGTTCTTGTGAAATACGTCCGACGGATTGCGGAAACTAGTGGATATCCAGCTCCGGCGGCTGCTGTTGCTGTGGACGATGTTATCGGCGTCAATACTACGGATAGAGGCCATGGAAAGCAGGTTCGACAATGCTTTGCAGGGATAAAGAGGAGTAGAACGGTGGTGGAGTGAATATCCGCCGGCGAGGATCTTCCTTTGAAATTGGAGCGGGAGTTATGAGTCATGCTGTGGAGTGTGAGCAGTTGGATTTTATAGAGAGGTTTGGCTTTGTGGCACTTTGCAATTCCGAAATTTTAGAGATATTAGGGGTGCAAAATGTAAAAATGAGCATTTTGAGTGATGGATTGACCCTAATATTCCTAAAATTTTAAAGTACTAATTTTAAAGTACTAATTTTAAAAATTAGTACTAAAATTCTGTAATAAGAGATGTAAAGTACTAATTTTAAAAATTAATGATACAAGTGACAAAATAGAATAATTCGGAACCCTTTATTTCACAAGAAAGGTAGGATCCTAATAAACAGGAAACCTAAAGCCGCTTATTATCAAAATGATGAGTCCCAATCTCCTAAAAAAGCTTGACCAGACATCACTGTAATTTAAAGGGTTATCGAAAAATACAGATTAAAAATAAAAACAGTTTGATGATGTAAAAATAAATATTAAAATAATTTAATAGCAGATAAATATGAGGCTAAAATATTATTTGTATCCATTTCCTCGTAGTTATCGTTATCTGCCAACAAAAAAATACTACTTGTAGTCAAAATCTGCCGTCTAGAAAAGTGTTTTAGCTGCAATTTCACCTATATTTGTTGATAATATTAGCACTGCATAATTAATATTCAATATTAGATGTCTGACCGTTACAATGGCACCTTATAATTTTTAAAGCCATCTCTTAATTTCCCGCTCTTATTTCCCGCAAAATTTTTGACCGAGCCTCTTGTCTCCCGGGAACTTTACAGCGAGGCTGCCCCTTTACCAATGCTATTTCCGGTAAATGATCGCTTCTTAATCCTCAAAATTGAAAACATGTTTGAAAAAGGGGTCCGGGGGAGGTAAAGTGCAGGAAATCGGACGGATGGGATCCGCTGCAATTTACCGTAAAGTGTGATATAATGGATGCGAGTGCGCTGAGATGCGTGCACATCTCAGCACACATATCTCAAAGCAGTGCGCGAGAGATCAAAGCATGCACACATCTCTGCGAAAGCTGAGATGCGCTCGCATCCGTCAGATCTCGCACACTGCACGGTTCAGTGCATTTCCTGCACTGCACCACCCCCAGAAAGATTCGGCGGAGGGAAGAGAAAGCTCAGCAAAAAATTTAGCCGAAAATAAGAGCTCAGAAGGAAGGAGCGGCTATAAAAAAGGGCGATGCTATAAATTGTAACTTTCAAATGTTAAATTTTAAATATTAACTATGGGGTGCTACCGTGCTATCAGCACAATAAAGAGTGCTATTATAAATGCTCATATTTTGTGAAAAGTTCACTATATTAAAAATAGGGAATTGTTATTAGCAAATTTATTTTTGAGGGTGCTGTTATTAGTAAATTCATTTTAGTTTCTAAAAACTAGAAAAAAAAATAGATTCAGCCATTTTTTTTGGATTTTTTTCTCTTCACAAAAATTACTACTAGCAAATCAATATTGTTTTTGCAATTTTTGAATTTTGAGGCTCAAATGTTTTTGATTTAAAAATGTGATCAACATAAAAGTTGTAGATATTATCGAGATCTACAACTTTCATGTTGACCATTTTTTGATTTGAAATAGTTTAGGCCTCCAATTTGAGCCCGCAAAAAGACACGCCCGGAACGAGTCGTCCATACAGATTTTCGATGTATGATATTTTTTGAGGGCCAAATCGGGAGTCTAAACGGCTTCAGAATCAAAAAGTATTAAACATGAAAGTTGTAGATCATTTTACAACTTTCATGTTGAACACTTTTTAATTTGAAGCCGTTTAAGCTCCTGATTTGGCCCCCGAAAAAAATCAGTCGATCTCGGGCGTCTGTACATATGTTTGGCGTGACTTTTTTCAGGGGTCAAAACGGGGGTCTAAACTGCTTCAAATCAAAAGGTATTCAACATGAAAGTTGTAGATCTCGTCGAGATCTACAACTTTAATGTTGAACACTTCTCATGAAAATGCACGTATAAGACGCAGTTCAAAAACACGTATGTATTCGTATATACACTTAACTCGTATATACAACACATCTATATATGAATTAAAAATCAAATATACTTTTAAGGCACATGTAACTCAATTTATCGTTTCAGGGAACAGAGAGTATTTTATCGTTTTTGAATTGAAATCTTGGGTTTCAAATATATTTTCGGATTTTATGACAAGTCGCGGCTTTACGTTCCCTATAGGGTCCATCATCCCAATTGTGTTTCCAATCAATAAATTATGTTTTCCTTATTACAGATAAATCTTGTGTTTGAAATTGAGCGTATGATCTGTCATTGGATACAGCGACGTAAAAACTGCTTGTGGATGGGATTTCAGTGGACTTTATCTCTTCATGGCAGTTAGATGATGTAAGAAGAAGAAAAAAGAAGTAAGTGCATTAAACTTAATTTCTAGGGCAACAGTATATCCGCTCCTTATAAATGCTAGTAACAACACGTTTTAAAAAAATTAAATTTTTTATGGTGGTTTGCTAGTAACAAAATGGATTCTCAAATAACCATTTTCAAATATAAAGGTTTGTTAATAGTAATGGTTTGCTAGAAATCAAAACGGGTTTGCTAGTAACGGCACCCTAAAAATATAGTTGTTGCGAGTCATCCGGTTTTTCTCCGGTTCGGAGAATCAGAGCGTCCTTAGTTCGGAATTGGATCGGGCGCGCAAACAATCAATGAAAAACAACAACAAATGACAAAGATTTTTTTGCCGTGAAAGTCCGAAAATGGTGAAAAATCACGTGGTTGGATCTGTGTCGGACCAAAATTTACTATTTTGTTGGAGTTTACAGGAGCTGAGATAATTTCTCAAGAGTTGAGTGTTGAAGCCAAAGCTTGGATGGGAGCGCTCCAGTTGGGAAAATCGCTAAGTACTCGTCGATGAAAGAGCTCTTGCTGGGGGCCTCCCATGAAAGGGCGCATGACCTCACACCTACTACACTCCCATCGAGGGTATTCTGGTTCAAACATGAGAGACCTCCCTGCCCTGGGGCTAGTGAGAGCCCGGTCAGAGGGGTCCCATCGAGACCAAACTTGATTCTATCTCAACCTCTTACCCCGAGGGACTTAGTGAGAGAAACCAGAAACCTGAGTTCGTCCCTCGGGGACACAGACCCTCGGCTCTAGCGCGGAGGTCTCAGCTCACACCCGGAAGGCTACCTGAGCTCTTCCCCTCCCTTACCAAAGGGCTAGACTGGGCGCCTTGGAGAGCTCTCTCTACTCTACGAAGAAGAAGCTAAGGGAGGAGGAAGCTAAGAAAAGGCTCCTCTCCAAGGCACCCAAGGGGGTCTATTTATAGTTTTCCAAATCCCAGGGGCCGAAAATGACCAAAATACCCCTACGGCCAAAAGGTCTCGGGCCAATAGGAAATCGCCACGCCGGGGGTAGAGAAGGAAAAACGCGTCACCTGAAGCAAATAGGGGACCCACCCTGCGGGACGGGGCGAGACCCGGCCTGGTGGCCGGTCTCGCCCGGCCTACCCGCCGGGCGGGGCGAGACCCGGCCTGGGGGTCGGCCTCGCCTGGCTGCCCGCGGGGCGGGGCGAGACCCGGCCTGGGGGCCGGTCTCGCCCGGCCTACCCGCCGGGCTTGGCGAGACCCGGCCTGGGGGCCGGTCTCGCCTCGCTGCCGCGAGCGGGGCGGAGCGAGACCGGGCCCGAGGGCCGGTCTCGCCCGGCCTACCCACCAGGCTTTGCGAGACCCGGCTTGGGGGCCGGTCTCGGCTAGCTGCCCGCGGGGCGGGGCGAGACCCGGCCCGAGGGCCGGTCTCGCCCGGCCTACCCGCCGGGCTTGGCGAGACCCGGCCTGGGGGCCGGTCTCGCCTAGCTGCCCGCGGGGCGGGGCGAGACCTGGCCCGAGGGCCGGTCTCTCCCGGCCTACCCACCGGGCGAGACCCTCGGCCCCCGGCCGGTCTCGCCGCTAGCCGCTGAGCTAGGGAAAAAAGGGGAGGGGGACCCTGGCCCCCGCCTGTTGATCCCGCCTCCACACCAAAATACTCGGCCCGGGCGGGTGCCTACTGGCAACCTGCCGCTCTCACGCGGCTCCAACTAAGGGGCCGCGGCTGGGGAGGCTTGCCAAGATCTTGGGGGAGAAATATTCCTCCCCTACTAGTATATTTCCAAGCTAGAGCCAAAATTGGTCACCGAGAGTGCAAAATACTCAAAAAGCTTAAAAACTAAGCACGCCTCATTTAGAGTCCACTCTTCGCGAATATGGGGTTGTACACAATCCCCGCTCTTTTTGAGGTTGACACAAGCTCGGAAAGAAACATCCAACCCAACGTATTCGCGGAGTGTAACTTCCTCGCGGGGTCAACCTGTCATGCCAGCTATGGGAGCCTGGGTGGCGAGAGCTTCTCTGGGTAACAAACTTGGCTCCCACGAGAGATCAACCAGCCCTATCAGCTAGTGAGAGCCTGACAGCGGAATCCATCTCGGAGCAAAGGACTTGGCTTCCACGAGAGATCAACCTGCCCTGCCAGCTAGATGAGAGCCTGACAGCGGAATCCATCTCGGAGCTAAGGTCTTGGCTTTCACGAGAGATCAACCTGCCCTGCCAGCTAGATGAGAGCTTGGCAACGGAATCCATCTCAGAGCTAAGGGCTAGGCTTCCACGAGAGATCAACCCGCCCTGTCAGCTAAATGAGAGCCTGGCAGCGGAATCCATCTCGGAGCTAAGGGCTTGGCTTCCACGAGAGATCAACCTGCCCTGCCAGCTAGATGAGAGCCTGGCAGCGGAATCCATCTCGAGGTGAGACCTTCCCACCCTCCGAGAGATCAACCTGCCCTGCCAGCTAGGTGAGAGCCTGGCAGCGGAATCCATATCGAGGTGAGACCTTCCCACCCTCCGAGAGATCAACCTGCCCTGCCAGCTAGGTGAGAGCATGACAGCAGAATCCATCTCGAGGTGAGACTTTCCCACCCTCCGAGAGATCAACCTACCCTGCCAGCTAGGTGAGAGCCTGATAGCGGAATTCATCTCGAGGTGAGACCTTCCCACCCTCCGAGAGATCAACCTGCCCTGCCAGCTAGGTGAGAGCCTGGCAGCGGAATCCATCTCGAGGTGAGACCTTCCCACCCTCCGAGATATCAACCTGCCCTGCCAGCTAGGTGAGAGCCTGGCAGCGGAATCCATCTCGAGGTGAGACTTACCCACCCTCCGAGAGATCAACCTGCCCTGCCAGCTAGGTGAGAGCCTGACAGCGGAATCCATCTCGTGGTGAGACCTTCCCACCCTCCGAGAAATCAACCTACCCTGCCAGCTAGGTGAGAGCCTGACAGCGGAATCCATCTCGAGGTGAGACCTTCCCACCCTCCGAGAGATCAACCTGCCCTGCCAGCTAGGTGAGAGCCTGGCAGCGGAATCCATCTCGAGGTGAGACCTTCCCACCCTCCGAGATATCAACCTGCCCTGCCAGCTAGGTGAGAGCCTGGCAGCGGAATCCATCTCGAGGTGAGACCTACCCACCCTCCGAGAGATCAACCTGCCCTGCCAGCTAGGTGAGAGCCTGACAGCGGAATCCATCTCGTGGTGAGACCTTCCCACCCTCCGAGAAATCAACCTACCCTGCCAGCTAGGTGAGAGCCTGACAGCGGAATCCATCTCGAGGTGAGACCTTCCCACACTCCGAGAGATCAACCTGCCCTACCAGCTAGGTGAGAGCCTGTCAGCGGAATCCATCTCGAGGTGAGACATTCCCACCCTCCAAGAGATCAACCTGCCCTGCCAGCTAGGTGAGAGCCTGGCAGCGGAATCCATCTCGAGGTGAGACCTTCCCACCCTCCGAGAGATCAACCTGCCCTGCCAGCTAGGTGAGAGCCTGACAGCGGAATCCATCTGGAGGTGAGACCTACCCACCCTCCGAGAGATCAACCTGCCCTGCCAGCTAGGTGAGAGCCTGACAGCGGAATCCATCTCGAGGTGAGACCTTCCTACCCTCCGAGAGATCAACCTGCCCTGCCAGCTAGGTGAGAGCCTGACAGCGGAGTCCATCTCGAGGTGAGACCTTCCCACCCTCCGAGAGATCAACCTGCCCTGCCAGCTAGGTGAGAGCCTGGCAGCGGAATCCATCTTGAGGTGAGACCTTCTCACCCTTCGAGAGATCAACCTGCCCTGCCAGCTAGGTGAGAGCCTGGCAGCGGAATCCATCTCGAGGTGAGACCTTCCCACCCTCCGAGAGATCAACCTGCCCTGCCAGCTAGGTGAGAGCCTGGCAGCGGAATCCATCTCGAGGTGAGACCTTCCCACCCTCTGAGAGATCAACCTGCCCTGCCAGCTATGTGAGAGCCTGACATCGGAATCCATCTCGAGGTGAGACCTTCCCACCCTCCGAGAGATCAACCTGCCCTGCCAGCTAGGTGAGAGCCTGGCAGCGGAATCCATCTCGAGGTGAGACCTTCCCACCCTACGAGAGATCAACCTGCCCTGCCAGCTAGGTGAGAGCCTGACAGCGGAATCCATCTTGAGGTGAGACCTTCCCACCCTCCGAGAGATCAACCTGCCATGCCAACTAGGTGAGAGCCTGACAGCGGAATCCATCTCAAGGTGAGACCTTCCCACCCTCCGAGATATCAACCTGCCCTGCCAGGTGAGAGCACCATCTCGAGGTGAGACCTACCCACCCTCCGAGAGATCAACCTGCCCTGCCAGCTAGGTGAGAGCCTGACAGCGGAATCCATCTCATGGTGAGACCTGAGAGATCAACCTGAGGGTGAGAGCCTTCCATCTCGAGGTGAGACCTGAGAGATCAAGCTTGCCAGCTCCTGGCAGCCCGAGGTGAGACACATCAACCTGACCCACAGCGGAATCCATCTCGAGGTGAGACCTTCCCACCCTCCGAGAGATCAACCAGCTAGCCTGGCGGAATGAGGAGATTCCTCTCGGCCAGCTAGGTGAGAGCCTGGCAGCAGAATCCATCTCGAGGTGAGACAACTAGGCATCAACGAGAGGTACCACCGGCCCTGCCCAGCTAGTGAGAGCCTGGGCAGCAGGACCGTCTCGGAGCAAAAGAACTAAGCATCTCAATCAATCCTTACCAAATCCTACATCCTCAAACGGGAGAAATAGATGGGTTACATGACCCCCCCCCCCCCCCGACTCAGCTGGTCAGGGGTAGCACTTGTTACAAGACAAGAAAAATGAAAAAACTACCGCAAGGCGAGGCACCCTCATGGGGCCTGGGCATGATGGTCGTCTCCCGCTTCCTTTTCCTCGGGCACTTCCATCTTGCTCAAGCTCTCCATGACCTTCTCCATCTCCTCTGCCTGAGCCAACCAAGAGATGGTGTTGACAGCCGTGACGTAGCACTGCCTTGCCATCCTGGAGTCCCCCTTGACTCTGACCTGGATCCCTCCAGAGCTGAGCTTGATGCATTGGTGGAAGGAAGATGGCACGCAACGAAAGGCGCTGATGAGGGGCCTTCCGAAGATGGCGTTGTAGCTGCTTGGAGCGTCAACAATGACGAACCGGCAGTTCCTAGAGGCCCCTCCCAACTTTACTTGGAGTCCTACAATACCTTCGACCTCCTTTCTTTCTCCTGAGAATCCAAACAGGGGTCCGTCCGAGGCCAACACCCTCCTTGGCTCTACCTTCATTTCATCAAACGCCTTCCTGAAAATGACGTTGACGGAGCTCCCGTTATCAACCAAGATTCGGGAGACGCTGTAGCCCTCGATGGCCGTCTGGATGACCAGCGCATCACAGAACGAATCCTCATGATCCGGTAGGTCCTTCACCGAGAAGGTGATCTTCTCCTCCTGGGGCGGGGTCTGGGAGGTTGAGGCGACCCTCCTTCGGTACATGACATGGAGGCTTTCCTTCCGAGTGGCCTCGATCCCCACTCCACCATGGATCACTGCTATACCTCCTCGAGGTCCGACATCGTCCCGGTCCTCACAAGCATCATCCCCTCCTTCTCTGGGCAGAACCTCTTCAACCCGCACTGGTGGCTGTGGCTGGGCAGGGTCTCTCGCCCCCCTCACTTCCAGGAACTCGGGGCAGGTAGCTGTGGCGTGCCCCTCCACCTGGTGGAAGTCACAATACGACAACTCTACCCTGACCCTTCTCCTTCCCTAACGGTTCCTCCTCTCCCTTCGACCAATCTCCATCGCTTGTTGTGGTGGGGGTAGGAGCTGCCTAGGGGCTTGCCTCTGGAAGTTGAACCTTCCTTGGCCCCCATGGAAGTTTCCCCCATCTTGGGCGTAACCTCTTCCCGGGCCCTGAACGGGTCCTCCCTGCTGCGTCCAACCTGGTTCCGGACCCTCCTGAGCTCTCCGCTCTTCTCTTCTTCTTCCTTCCTGAGGTCTCGAGCCACCTTGCTCCTTTTCCTCCATCTCTGTTAGCTTTGCCAACTTCTTGACAAATGTCGGGTTGGCTGCATCCATGGCAATCTCCTCTGCCGCCCTTTCCATCAGCTCCTCGAAGGAAAGGGGGGGCCTTCCGGGTCAAGCTCATCCTGAAGAAGCCCTCCTTTAGCCCAACGGTGAAGGCCATCTGGAGAGCATACCCTGGCATCTCCTGGACCTCCAGGATCTCCTCTTGGAACCGGTCAACGTAGCGGGCCAGTGACTCCTCCGCCCCTTGTCTTATCAGAAAGATGGACGCAGGACTCCTCTTCCGCTTCTTGGAGGTGGAGAAGCGAAGCTGAAAGCTCCGGCTCAAGTCCTCGAACCCATAGATCGACCTTGGAGGGAGTTGATGGAACCAGTCCCTTGCCTTCTCCTTCAATGTAATCGCAAAGAGGCGACACTTGAAGGCATCCGTCATCGGCCTGATGGAGACGGCATCCTCGAACCACTGCAGATGCTGAACGAGGTCATCCTTCCCGGTGTAGTAAGCCATGTCTGGCTCTCCGAACCCCTCGGGAACGGGTGCTGAGATGATCAGCTCGCTGAAAGGTGACCCCCTAAGGGGTGGTCTCGCCACCTCCACTCGCGCAACCTGCTCGCCCGGGAGGTTGGCACTCGCCGGGCTCGAGAACAACTCCCGGCCAGTGAGGTCTCGCTCGACCCCATCTCCCATCCTCTCCTTTCCTAGCCTTCTTCCTGGTGCGCTTCCTTCTCCCCCCGCTGGGGTCATCTCGCCTAGACCCCTGGGAGTCGACTCGTCGAGGGGGGGAGCTAGCTCCTGGGGGGTCGGGGTGGAGCTGCCACCCTGAGGAGCAATACTTCGCAGCATCTCCATGATACCCTGGATGGAGGCCATGAACTCTTGCCTCCCTACAAAGGGTCCTGAGCTAGGGAGCTCGCCGAGATCATAACTGTCTCCCTGACCTCCCGTCATGACTCTTTCCCGTGATCTTCTGTGCTGGTCACTCTCCACGCTCACCGCACCAAAGTGTTGAAGCCAAAATTGACCTCTGTGGAGTTCGGGGTCCCTGAAAGGGGTGACCTCACACCTACTACACTCGAGAGAACGTCACGGACCGGAGACTTAGGAGACTATGAACAGACCCTCGGCTCCAGCGCGGAGGTCCCACCTCACACCCGGAAGGCTACCTGAGCTCTTCCCCTCCCTTACCAAAGGGCTAGGCTGGGCGCCTTGGAGAGCTCTCTCTACTCTACCAAGAAGAAGCTAAGGGAGGAGGAAGCTAAGAAAAAGGCTCCTCTCCAAGGCACCCAAAAGGGTATATTTATAGTTTTCCAAATCCCAGGGGCCAAAAATGACCAAAATACCCCTACGGCCAAAAGGTCTCGGGCCAATAGGAAACCGCCACGCCGGGGGGTAGAGAAGGAAAAACGCGTCACCTAAAGCAAATAGGGGACCCACCCTGCGGGACGGGGCGAGACCCGGCCTGGGGGCCGGTCTCGCCCGGCCTACCCGCCGGGTTGGGCGAGACCCGGCCTGGGGGCCGGTCTCGCCTGGCCTACCCGTCGGGCATGGCAAGACCCGGCCTGGGGGCCGGTCTCGCCTAGCTGCCCGCGGGGCGGGGCGAGACCGGGCCCGAGGGCCGGTCTCGCCCGGCCTACCCACCGGGCTTTGCGAGACCCGGCCTGGGGGCCGGTCTCGGCGAGCTGCCCGCGGGGCGGGGCGAGACCCGGCCCCCGAGGGCCGGTCTCGCCCGGCCTACCCGTCGGGCTTGGCGAGACCCGGCCTAGGGGCCGGTCTCGCCTAGCTGCCCGCGGGGCGGGGCGAGACCCGGCCCGAGGGCCGGTCTCTCCCGGCCTACCCGCCGGGCTCGGGGCCGGTCTCGCCGGCCTGAGGGGAAAAAGGGGGAGGGGGAGGGCCTGCTGATCCTGCCTCCACACCAAAATGGCCCGGGCGGGTGCCTACCAACCTGCCGCTCTCACGCTCCAACTAAGGGGCCGCTGGGGGAGGCCGATTTCTCCTCCCCTACTAGTATGTTTCCAAGCTAGAGCCAAAATTGGCCACCGAGAGTGCAAAATACTCAAAAAGCTTAAAAACTAAGCACGCCTCATTTAGGGTCCACTCTTCGCGAATACGGGGTTGTACATTGAGATAATTTCTCGAAAGATGACATATCACCTCTCTGTTACAAGCATAAAGTATGAAAACAGTTGAAAGGAAACTAAGTCTTTGGAGCTTGGATGGGAGCACTCCAGTTGGGAAAATCGCTAAGTACTCGAACCTCGATGAAAGAGCTCTTGCTGAGTCGGAGCCTTGATGGGAGCGCTCATGTGGAGAAGAATGTCGCGCATTGGAAGTCTTGAGATATCTTCGCACTAGAGAGGGAGCAGAGCGAATTCCGACCTGCATGCCCTGGCGGCTAGTGAGAGCCCGGTCAACAGGGTCCCATCAAGGGTATTCTGGTTCAAACATGATTCTATCTCAACCTCCTACCCGGGCGACCTCCCTGCCCTGGGGGCTAGTGAGAGCCCGGTCAGCGGGGTCCCATCAAGGGTATTCTTGTTCGAACTTGATTCTATCTCAACCTCTTACCTCGAGGGACCTGCCTGCCCTGCCGGCTAGTGAGAGTCAGGTCAGCGGGGTCCCATTGAGGGTATTCTGGTTCGAACTTGATTTTATCTCAACCTCCTACCCGAGCGACCTGCCTGTCCTGCCGACTAGTAAGAGCTCGGTCAGCGGGGCCCCATCGAGTGTATTCTGGTTTGAACTTGATTCTATTTCAACCTCCTACCCGAGTGACCTGTCTGCCCTGGAAGCTAGTGAGAGCCCGGTCAGCGGTGTCCCATCGAGGGTATTCTGGTTCGAACCTGATTCTATCTCAACCTCCTACCCGAGCGACATGCCTGCCCTGCCGGCTAGTGAGAGCCCGATCAACGAGGTCCCATCGAGGGTATTCTGGTTCAAACTTGATTCTATCTCAACCTCCTACCCAAGCGATCTGTCTTCCCTATCGGCTAGTGAGAGTCCGGTCAGCAGGGTCCCATCGAGGGTATTCTGGTTCAAACATAATTCAATCTCAACCTCCTACCCGAGCGACCTGCATGCCATGCCGGCTAGTGAGAGCCCGATCAGCAGGATCCCATCAAGGGTATTCTGGTTCAGACTTCATTCTATCACAACCTCCTACTGGTCTCCCCGCCAGTCGATTACCCTGCTCCTGCACTCCCCACCCCTACTCTTGCCCACTCTGATATGTCTGAAAGCCTTGCCCCTCGGCTCATCACTTCCTCTCCCTTCCTGTTGCATATGTCCTCCTTGTTCTTTCGCTTCTATCTCTCCCAGTCTTGTTAGCTTCTTTGCGAACCTGGGGTTCGTGGCTTCCCCTTCAATCTCTTTCGCCGCTCTTTCCATCGCCGTTTTAGTTCCATCTTAAACAATCCATGGTGAAGCCCCAGTGTAAAGGCCATCATCAGGGTATACCCCGACGCTTCCTAAACTTGAAGTATTTACTATTGGAATCTATCCACATAACTTGTTAGAGTCTCTTCTGGCCCCCGCTTGACCTCGAACAAGAATTTAGCACCCTTCTTACTCTTCTTTGGCATTGAAAAGAGCAACAAGAAACTGCGGTACAGATCCTCAAACTTGTAGATTGTCCCTGAGAGAAGCTGATGAAACCAATCCCTCGCCTTGTCTTTGAGGGAGATAACAAACAACTTGCATTTGAATGTGTCTGTCATCTGCCTGCTGAAAATTGTATGCTCGAACCATTGCATGTGCTGCAGTGGATCCTCCGTACCGGCGTAGAAAGACATAACTGGATCTCTAAAGCCATCCGACACTGGAGCCGAGAGAATCAACTCGCAAAAGGGGCTACCTGAGCTTTCCTGGAACCTTGCGAGATCTCGCCTAACCGTCTCCCCAGATGGCAGGGCGATTGGCGAGACGGGAAACTGCTCGCAACCCGAAAGCTCCCTCTCGCCCCCTTCTACCCTTATCTCCTTCCTGACCTGCCGACCCGACACCTCCACGCCCAAGGAAGGCTGGGCGAGCACCGGGACCGCGAGGGTCGAGCACTCGCCAACCCGCATTGCAAGACCGGAGTGAATGGTCTCGAGCACAACCTTTATGAACTCCCCAAACTATTTTTGAGTAACAGGGCTATCTGTGAGTGGCGAGCCACCTGGGTCAGTTCCCTGCCCCTCATATCCAACCATGACACTCACTTGAGATTTTCTGGACGAGCTACGGTCCTCGCTCACCGCGCCAAAATTGTTGAACCCGAAAACGACGATTCAACGAGTTCGGACCTGGGGTAGCTTGTCTTTACTTCCCTCAAGCTAATGACTCAGGTGTGGACTTAGAGTTCGGAAACCTTCCCACTAGAACAACCTCAAGCAGACCCTGAGTCACAGCGTGGAGGTCTCGCTACACGCCCAAAAGATCTTAGATTGTTTCCCCTCCTAAACCAAAGTTGGACCGAACATCTTTGGAGAGCCAAGGGTGCTTCCGACCACCCACCCGGAGACCACAATGAATGATGAGCTGAAACTCCTGCCAACCAAATCTAGCCAAGGGAGAGGAAAACTCAGAAAGAGGTCCTCTCCAAAGATGCCCTTGGGGGTCTATTTATAGTTTTCTGGAAATGGTCTGCATATAACGAGATCCTGCCTTCTGGAAATTGTTAAATGCAGCCCAAAGTGGTCTGCCAATAACAAGATCCCGCTGTCTGAAGCAGCTAAAGGCAGACCAGGAACGAGTTATCGAAAAAAAGGGAAACAGAAATGGATATCCTCTAATGGCGAGTCAGTGCACCTCAGCCCACTCGCCTAGGCGGACGGAACTCGATGGGACTGGGCTCTCGCCACCCGCCCGGTCGGCGGGCACCAGAACACACCTGACACTCGCCACCTTGCTTCTCTCCTACAGGCGAGATCTCAACTCGCAGGTTCTGTTCTCCTATTACTACACTAGATAAGCAGCGAACACATGATAAAACTGTCTTCTTATTCCCTGCTTTTGGGCCAATCAGTCCCACTCGATAAATACGGGATTGTACAGTACATATATTTAATTATGCACAATTATAAAATTGCACATACACAAGCATGAACATCCATCGTTTTTTTGTCAAATTTTGTCTAAATTGAATTTTATGCAAAATACTTAAACAAATTCAATATTTTTTATAAGAATAATAGTTTCCAATATTTTAAATACAAGAATTTAATCATATTACAACAGCACTCAAGTCTTTATCCGGCCGTCACCGGCGTTAGGCAACTTGCTCGGGCCACCCGGCGGTACGTTCATCATTTTGAGAAAATTGGTGATCCGGGTGCCCAAAACAGAGCAACATCATACATCATCTCGAAATTCAGTCAGATGCAATTACCAACACGTCCCTTCAAAAAACTATAAACATGACCTCAAACATTCAATTAAAAACAAACAATTCCAGAGACTAGAGAACTTCAAGATTTTCCGGTGCTAGTGTCTCTATATAAACCTACTATTAATTACCCAAATCCTGGCTAGAAGTTTGTATACTTAAAAATTGCATTCCTTTAATCTTTATAAAAAACAAAATTCTAGATATTAGCTTCCGTTTCATAGGGTCTGTTTGGCGCAGCTCTGGCGGCTGGAGAATCTCTTTTCCAGCCGTCAGAGCTGTTTTTTCTGTGTTTGGGACAGCTTCTTATGAAGAGCTTTTCGTAAATCTGGAGCTGTTTTGCAGCTTTTCGGAAATCCCTCCCCCCCAGCTTTTGCTCCCGCAAAATAGCTTTCTCTCTCACAGGTTTTGGAATCTACCGGCCCCGACTTTTCCAATTCTTCCTGCAACTCGCGGGAGCCGACGGATCTCACCGGAGCTGACACATCTCGTCGGAGCCGACGCTCCCTCCTCCTCCCGCTCTCGCTCTATTTCTTCAAAGCGCACTTCTGCACAGAACACCCAAATACTCTGCAGCTTTTCAAAACTGCTCCCCAGAGATCTATTTTAAAACAGCTCTATCCGGACAACAGCTTTTCAATCCGCCAGAGCTGTCCCAAACAGACGCATAACCAACATGAATGAGCCTAAATAGCCCACTGCCCACAGTGGCAGGGCTTACGACAAAAATTGTCGACAAATTTTATTTTAGCCCACCATATATTTTAACTATTTTAACTAATTTTTTAGTTCCATATCTACCAGATCATGTATTCTTGACAGCTGGATTACTGCATCAGCAGGCTGACATTTGCAAGCTAATTTTGAGAGATGATATTTATATATTACATGCACAAATTTTATTTTAGCCCACCATATATTTTAACAATTTTTGTTTAAAAAAATTAAGATTCCAGTTCTTCGAGACTAGAGAGAGCTGAGAGCATGTATTAGACTTCACAGCTGGAGTTGTCCAAACGTCTCTCTCTCTATATATATATCTTTATTTTTATTATTATATATATTATAAGCAAACATCAAAAGAGTTGATTGTGTAACATTTAAATTCAAAAATACCTCTCATTTTTTGATTTTTTTCTACCCCTTCTCATCTGAATGGTTTTTTAGTCTTTTGGAAATTGAGATATGAATATATTAAACCTGTGAAATTTGGCCCAAAAATCTCCCGTGCAGCAAAAGCTTTTATCTCCCACTCCTCCCTCCCGCCCGAAAGCAATGAACACATCTTCAGCATGCAACAATTCCCGCCTGGAAATTCAGTTTTC
This sequence comes from Platanthera guangdongensis, assembly GCA_039583875.1. Classification (NCBI taxonomy): domain Eukaryota; kingdom Viridiplantae; phylum Streptophyta; class Magnoliopsida; order Asparagales; family Orchidaceae; genus Platanthera; species Platanthera guangdongensis. Next base: position 1,577,646 of record CM077147.1, on the reverse strand, counting down.
TGCCGATGCCGACGTCTTTCTTTCTCCTCTCCGCACGTCACAGTCGTGCCGTCGCATCCTACCTCGACTGCCAAGTCCCGCAAGATGGCCCTGGACTCCAAAAGACGACGCTCCGGCTTCGACTCTACAGAGGTTTTGAGCATCTTGGCGAGCAAGAGGATCTCTCCGATACTGAGGGGGGCGGCAAGTAGAGATCTTTTTAAAAGATGGGGCATTGTACCATATATTAAACCAGTGAAAGGAATCTCCAAATATGTCTCTGCATGGCCAACAGTGCCGATTATAGACACCCACTCCACGAACATTTTGTCTTCTCTCTTATATTGTGAGAACATGATTATATTATATTTTAATATTATATATAATATATATAATAATTATAATGATAATTATATGATAACAATAATTAAAAATTATTCAATATTAGTTTTGTTTTGTAAGTCTCAAAAAAATAATTTTAATGCTATATTATATGTCATAATTGACAAAAAATATTAGCAGATTATAAATTATTACAAAAATTTTGTAAACAAATAAATTAAATAATTAAAAAAATAATATAAAAAAATGTAAGCGCCCTGCATTTCCTCTTTTCTTTCTCTAAATTTAGAAGAGGAGAGAGAAGATTGTCATTTTTGAAGGGCCATTTGAAGATCGGTCGAAGCAAGGAATTCTGCATTTATAGAAAAATATGGTGACTATTAACTGCAACCCGTTATTGGCTAGTCGTACCCCAAAATCTCCTAATTTTTCGCGCATTTTCGAAATACTCCTTGTACATGTAATTTCAGGAAAAGCGTTCAACACGAAAGTTGTAGATATCGACGAGATCTACAACTTTTGTGTTGATCACTTTTCCTAAAAATGCATGTACAAGACGTACTTTGGAAATATGTTCAGGTTTTGCGTCATTTCAAAATACGCCTTGTACATGCAATTTCAGGAAAATGTGTTGAACACGAAAGTTGTAGATCTGTTAACAATCTCCAAAAATAAAGGCCGGTTGGAGATGGTCTAACGCTACCTTCTCTCCACAGAGCCCGCATCAACTCCACGGCGCTCCTTCTCCATCAACAGTGCGAGCAACAGCCTCAAATCTCCTCCACGACACTCCTCCTTCGTCAACATAGCTTCTCTTCCATCTACCAAACATCCCTTGCACGTCCCTCCTTTTACCGCAAAAGCTTCTCCTCCTCGACACCCTCAACAGAGCTCCTCCTACAGCTAACCTCCTTGTGGTCAGCATTACTCATATGCCAGTGCTTCTTTCTACTTCTTTTTTTCTCTGTGCTATTCTCTGTGTTCTACTTTTTAATGCTCTTAAGGTGTTTGCCATTTTGCCCTTAAGATGTTCTTATAATTTTCTTTGTTTTTTGTTCTTACTATTGTCTGTGATTGAGCAGAAATTTTCAGTGTTCTTTTGGTCTTGCCGTTCCCCTTAAGTCGTTCTTTGCTTTATTCTACTTTTTGTTCTTACTGTTATTCTACTTTTGAGTGTTCGATTTTCAGTTTTCTAACACAGAAAGTGTTCAAATTTCAGAGTTCGATTTTGAACACAAACTGCATTCACGATTTTCAGGGCTTTCTTCTCTCTGTGTTCGAGCAGAAATTTTCAATGTTTTTTTTGTCTTAGTGTTCTCTGTGTTTAAGCATAAATTTTCAGGGCACAATCTGCATTCATGTGAGTTCTATTTTGAGTTCGTTATGGTTTTGAAATTTTGAACGCCCTGCTCAGATTCACAGTTTTATGAAACCGTTTTCATATTTTGAACACCCGGCTCAGATTCCAATTTTAATCCAACCTGATAAATGAATGCAAGGAGTAATGTTCAGCTTTTGAAAACCCTACTCACTTTTACATTTTCATTTTCATGTTTACAGTTAATGCAATTCTTCGGTTTTAATTGATTTTATATTGAATGCACTTCTTCACTTTTAATTGATGTTTATTTTAAAGTTCTCCACTTCTCTCAGTTCATTTTCAAAAACTATAATTGAATGTCACAAAAAAATTGTGAACAGAAAAAATAGGCGAGGAATCATTATTGAAGCTCTCTTTTAAAGACTCATTCAGCTCTATTTGCTGCGTTGAGCTCGGGTATGCTTCATATCAGTTATTCTCAACTTTAATTGTTGTTTGAGTTTAGATATATCCGTCAAATTTCTTAATTGCTGCTGGAGTTTAGATTGATGTTGAAGTTTATATTTTGCGCTAAACTGAATATTTAGTGTTGAAGCTAGGAAAAAATCCTGACCTCAGAATTCGGATCAAGACCGACTAAGGTTACCGGTTCAGGAGTGAGAGTAGACGGCTAGGGTGACTTGGATGACTAGGATGAAAAACGAAGGCAAACAAGACCCCAGATGTTGCGGCAGGAAGGTCTCCACTACATACCCGGATGCTCGAAAGGAGCAGCACATTCTCAACCAAAAATGACCGAACAAGGTACGAGAGAGACTAGCTGATGACTAAGTCGCAAGGTCGCGACCTGGTCTCTAAGGAAAAGGAATCCAAAGGCTCGTCTAGTATCCGGAAAGGAGAGCTTGCGAGTATCCTGTAGAGGATTTTCAGTGTCTCACCTCGTACCCCTGGGGTCCTATTTATAGGGAAATCCAAGGAGAGGGGGGGGGGGGTCACATTTATACCCCACCCCTGGCGACTAGGCGACTTCAAATGGGAACTCGTACGAGCTGGACGAGTATCTTGCCTAGTCACCTACCTGGCGAGTATGCGTGGGGAGCTCGCCATACTTGCCCATGCCTTCCACGGTTTTGTGCGCTGACTCTGACTTATATCTTGATTTGTTGACCTTAACTTATGCTGATCTGACTGTGGTAGAACCTATCCTCGACGAATACGAGTTGTACATTTAGATTTTTTACAACTAACTCCTATCCAAAGGTGCTTCCTCGGATCTATGTAAAACGCTCTTCATCCGCCCTATCAATGACGTAATCTCGCCGAACAGTTCTACTTTACGCAGCCCCAATTGGGCAGCCAATAACGTAACTCCGCTGTTCTGAAAGACTATTAACAGACCCTCAAGGGCTTCCCGGTAATTTTACCTCGGGGTCCCCACGGGGTGAGGAGTTCACGAGAATACCGCTCGCCTAAGACGAAAAAGATAAATAGCATACACAAGACATCACAGACGTTTTAATTTACAGGAATATAAATTCCATACTTCAGCACGCAGGCCGGTAACATAAGCAAATTAGGCCTTCTAGGGCCGACACAAACTTGGGCTTAAGCATGCTACCTCTCGCTTGATACTGCAACACTTGTACGTCAACGTCTCGACAAGCAGCGACAAGCTAAACATCAGTTGACTAAAAACGAACTGATTATATTGCACCCACCCTTTTTTCAAGGATATGGTGCTTATTCCCTGCAAATAGATAATATACAACTTCCTCGAAGTCTCCTCTAGGAACCCCAGAACATCACCAATCCGGCTTACACGTCCAAATGGGCTTCACACAGCATGTCTAAATTCGTACTCACGCTTCAGGATACTAAATGCAATTAACTGCGGGGATGTACACATCAACCCGTCGGATATCCCCCTTCACCCACCCGCTGGTGGAGAGGGGCTTCCATGCAAATATGTTAATTGAGGGTTTCACCTGCCCAAGAAGAAACTTCGTTACCCATGACGCGTGTTTTGACGGAGCCGCGATCGCATATCTTGCATGAGGCTCGATGCCTAGTGACTGTAGCGACTGGCCATGCACAGATCCGGTCTCCACCTGAGGGTTGGAGGCTCCAGGATATTTTTTCCATGGCCGAGCTTCTCCCTAGCCAATCGTGTTCTGGACGATGCCGAGAATGAGACACCCGACTGTTCTTGCTGAAGGCGGTGCCGAGAGAGGAGCTCTTGGCTGACCTAGCTCTGGGCGGCGACGAGAGAGTAAATCCCGGCCGGCCTTGCTGCAGGCGGCGACGGGGAAGGAGATCCCGACCAGCCTTGCTCCAGGCGGCTGCGACGGGGGAGAGCCCTGGCTCGGCCTCTACAGGCCGCGATAAGAGAACAACTCCTCAGCTTCTCTCACTCCAGGCGGCGACGGGAGAGAGCCGAGGTTCGGCCGCTGCTTGATCCAGGCGGCTGCGACGAGAGATGACTGGGGATCGCGAACGGGAGCTGCCTCGCGCGCGGCCTCTGCTGAAAAAACCCGATCGGGTTTTTAGGGTTGCCCCTCCTCCGTGCTGGACCCAATCCCCCTCCACCCCCTCCATTTCTCCTTTCCCCGCCTTACCTCCGATATTCTGCCCTCCCTTCTTTTTTCCCTTTCTTATTTATTTTTATATATATAACTTAATATTTATATTTTAAAATATAAAAATTTTCATCCACTATAAATATATATATATTGACCGGGACCGTATCAAATCGTCGTTCATAGCACGCCCCGAGCCCGCTATTTGGGGAGGATCCCACTCGGCCGTGTAAGAGATTGTACAATTACCACAATCATCGTCATGGTGTAAAAATGATACTTAACAACATGTCATGATTAGACCTATTATCACAATCATCGTATATTTAGTTTCCTGTTGTTTTCAGTTATACAGTATATAAATCATTGTCTTGATCATCTTAACTTAGATATGTTTTTTGAAAATTATTGTCCATTCATATAATTGTTAAAGAATGACAATTTTCTCATTCATACAATATATTAAGAGAATCTCCTCCCCCTATCAGTGAGAGAAAGCCCCCCCCCCCCATTTAAAGTTTTCATTGTAGTTGTTGGAAACTTTAAGTTTCATAATTTGATTAGATAACATCTCAAACACATACAAATGACAAACCAAAATCAAATCGGTGCGTCATCATCGTTGCCAAATCAGGGCGGGTCCATACAACGTAAAAGAGGGCGGCCTTCAACTTCGACGACAATGCCCGAGCAGACTCGAGAGTCAACCCGAGCACGTGTTAGTAAATAGAGATAGTCATTGACTACAGAATAACATAGTGCACTAAATGCGGTGAGAAGACAATCACGCACATCTTTGACTTTACAACCAACCATGGAAGTCCAACAAGATGAAATTGTTGATAATCAACCTGCGCCAATTCAAGAATATGCCGTCGAAATATAGCAAGAGATTATCGTTCCTCCGACAACGTCAGCGTCTTTCGGCTCCCACAACCGACAACTTACCTGCACTGTGCAGCTTGATTATTCCTCAAAGAATCAAAAAATTTATGCTGCAAATTTGACAAAGTAGTTTTACCTCCCATTCCGGTACCGACACAATTCCTGGCTCTTTACACCAATCAGACCACAAAAGGGCGCAATTTCAAGCAAAATATACGTGCATACTGTACAACTCCGTATTTGCTGAGTGAGTATTTTCTCCCAGGGCAGGTGACTCAAGAGCCTTTTGCCAGGGCAGGAGGAAAGGCTTCCGCTTAGGTAGGCAAAAAGGCTTCCGCCTGTGTAGGCGGAAATCCCATGGAGTTGCTAAAACTCGTTGGGCCTTAGGCGTCGAGTGATCACCCATCACTAGACCCTCTTTGGTTCTAGGCGTCGAGTGATCACCCTTCACTCGACGCTCTCGACACTCTGTGGTTCTAGGTGCCGAGTGATCACCCTTCACTCGATGCTCTCAGTGTTTTTTGAGTTAAGACGTTGAATGATCCTTCTGTACTCAATGTACCAGTTCTTGACCGATTTTCTTGGGGGGGGGGGGGGCAGACCCGCACTCGGCTAGGCGATTGAAAAGCCTTTCGCCGGGGGAGGCGGAAGGGCTTCCGCCTGGGTATGCGGGAAGCCTCTTGCCTGGTATGGTCCAGAGGTAAATTTACCTGGCTGCCCCCTAGAGGTCTGCATTTAGCTCCTCAAAACAACGGAGTTTGGCCGTTGGCAGACCACTTTGGGCTGCATATAGTCTTTTGGAACAGCGGAGCTACGCTGTTGGAAGAACAGATTTCTGGATTCTATAAATATACCCACAAGGTACCTCAAAAGGCAAGTTTTCTCATTTTTTGAAGTCTTGTAGCGCTTTCTGAGGTATCCTTAGCTCAGTACTTGACTAAGAAGGGGAAACGCTCTGAGATCTTTCGGGTTGGTGGAGGGACCTCCGTGTTGTAGCCTAGGGTCAGTTCTTTGGTTCCTTGTGGCTAGTCAGAGGTCTGGGCTTGGGAGTAGGTGTTAGCTACGCCCCATGGTCCGAACTCTAGTTGAGGGTCGGTTTTTTGTTCTAATATTCCAGGTCAGCAAGCACTCATCGAATATTAGGGGTGGATTTTTAATTCCGAGCGTAGGACCCGCTTGCAAAGAGCGGAGATTGTGTACAATCCTGTATTTGCTGAGTGGGTCTTTCCCCCAGGGCAGGTGACTCAGGAGCCTTTCGTCAGGGCTGGCGGAAAGGCTTCCGCTTAGGTAGGCGAAAAGGCTTCCGCCTGTGTAGGCGGAAAGCCCCTGGAGTTGCTAGAACTCGTTGGGCCTTAGATGTCGAGTGATCACCCTTCACTCGACGCTCTCGACGCTCTTTGGTTCTATGTGTCGAGTGATCACCCTTCACTCGACGCTCTCGGTGCTCTTTGGTTCTAGGCATCGAGTGATCACCCTTCACTCGACGCTCACGACACTCTTTGGTTCTAAGCATCGAGTGATCACCCTTCACTCGACGCTCTTGACATTTTTTGAGTTAAGGCATTGAATGATCCTTCTATACTCAACGCACCAGTTCTTGGACCGATTTTCTTGGGCGGGCAGACCCACACTCGGCCAGGCGATTGAAAAGCCTTTCGTCGGGGGAGGCGGAAGGGCTTCCGCCTAGGTATGCAGGAAGCCTCTCGCCCGATATGGTCCAGAGGTAAATTTACCTGGCTACCCCTATAAGTCTGCATTTAGCTACTCAGAATAACGAAGTTTGACTGTTGGCAAACCACTTTGGGTTGCATATTGTCTTTTCGAACAACGTAGCTATGTTGTTGGCAAACCAAATTTCTGGATTCTATAAATAGACCCACAGGGTACCTCAGATGGCAAGTTTTCTCATTTTCTGAAGTCTTGTAGCGCTTTTTGAGGTATCCTTAGCTCAACACTTGACTAAGGAGGGGAAGCGCTCTAAGATCTTCCGGATTAGTGGAGGGACCTCTGGCTGTAGCCTAGGGTCAGTTCTTTGGTTTCTTGTGGCTGTTCATGGGTATGAGCTTGGGAGAAGTAGGTGTTAACTGTTATGACTCTGCTCAAGATAGTCCACTAAGGCTCATCGGTGTGGAATGACCTTATATAGTATCTCCAGCATAGAGCCGTTACACTCTAGTGACACGTTACTCATTGGGTCGTTCCGAGTCGGTCTCGACACGTGCGAACATATATTAAACATCCTAACAATCTCCTCCTATGTCCGTCGTAAACCCGACGTCGAAAAAAGGGTGGTGTGTGTAGTATTCAACCGAACATGAAGCACTCACAACCGTATTCATCACACTTGTCAGAATATATTGGACGTTAAGTAATGCAGTTGTATGCATGTATAAGAATAAACAGAAAATCTCGGCAGCATCATAGCGAAGTCAAAAGTACAATCACATGACAGGTACCAGAACACCAAGTGTCTCATGACCAAATAAAGAACAAGAAAGTCCAAACAAAATAAGTGAAAGAAAGGAGAGCTAAACAGTGCTCTAAACCAAAGATAAAAAACCAAAACAAACACTCTAGAAATCAGCATCCAGCAGGTCATCCTCCTCTGGATCGCAACCGGCAAGTGCTCCTCCATTAGTAGCAACTTCTGTAATTTTCAACAGAGAACAACACGCTTGATCAACGTTGGTATGAGGAAGCATGTGTAGAGTATGAGGAAGCATGTGTAGTACAGTATGAGGAAGCATGTGTAGAGTATTTAGGTTCTACCTCAGAATCCATTATCTGTTTTCAAAGAAATGATGTTATGGACTTCTGGACACCGCAGCTGTATCTGTGTTCGTATGTGGAATGTCACAGTTACTATTTTTTAAAGTCATTTGGAACTCATCAAATGTGGAATGGAACCAATAAACAGAAGAAGAGCTAAACCTAGTCAGATTGTGTTATCAAATGTGGAATAACACTCTCCTCCTAGATAAGGAAGACGAACCCAGTGAAAATTGTTAACATCAAATGTGGAATGAAAACAACTCACCAGATTCGTACTCAGCAACCTCGAACATCAGCGGAGCACAACACGCTTGCTTTGATAAAGGAAAATGGAAAAATCAAAATATTTGGACTAAGGCTGAACTAAATCGTCTATCCTTGAACTAAGACTGAACTTAAATCGTCTTGAGTCTCATTTCCCCCACTATTTTGATTGATCGGTCTTTAGACATTCCTTTCGTCAGTGGATCAGCCAGATTATCTTTCGATCGCACATCGATCAAAGCGATAATGTCTTGTTCTTTCAGATAATTCAGTAGAGCATGTCTTAGTCATACATGTCGCCTCTTAGTATTAAAAATGACATTTTTCACGACTTGAACTGCTGCTTGATTATCATAATACAGACTTAAAGAATTGACTTGAAGTCTAGATAAGGGAATGTCTAGAATCAAATTTCTGATCCAATCTGCCTCTTCGCCAGCTGAGGCTAAGGCAAACAACTCGGCTTCCATTAACGACAAAGTTATACAAGTCTGTCTTTTGGATTTCCAAGTGACTGCAGCGCCACTCAAAGTGAATAAATCCACTAGTGGGCTTGCTGTTCCCAACTTCTGAACACCAGGAGGCATCAAAGTATCCTTCCAATGTAAGAGGGTAACCAGTGTAGCACAGAGCGTGATCTTTAGTACCTTTCAGATACCTCATCAGCCGATCTAAGACATCCCAATGCTCTTTGCCTGGACTACTTGTAAAATGACTCAACATGCTTACCGAGAAAGCAATGTCTGGTCTAGTGCAACTTGTGGCATACATGAGACTTCCAATGATCTTTGAGTACTTTACTTGATCAACGTTGGTCCCTTCATTCAGACTCAACTTGACATTTGGATCGATTGGTGTTTCAACAGGCCTACAGTCTTTATAACCCCAGGTAGTGAGGATCTGCTCTATGTAATGAGCTTGAATTAAAGTGACATGTCCCTTGTCTACTCTAACTTTCATACCTAGTAGGGTATATATGGGACCAAGGTCCTTCATGTTAAATGCTTTCGCGAGAGCGGATTTAGTATCCCTCACTGCGATAAGATCTGACCCCAGAATCAACATGTCATCCACATATAGACATATGATGACTGTTTGATTTGCCATCGAGCGGTAGTAGAGGCACTTGTCTGAGAGACTGTACTGAAATCCAACGCTCTTTACCACTTGATCAGATTTTATGTGCCACATCTTAGGTGCTTATTTAAACCCATAGATCGATTTATCGAGCTTGCACACTTTGTCTCTTAGATCCTTATATACATAACCCTCAGGTTGTGTCATGTAGATCTCTTCATCAAGCTCTCCATTTAAGAAGGCTGTCTTTACATCCATCTGATGAACTATAAAATTCTCAATAGAAGCTATGACAAGAAGAATCCTAATAGTGGATAGGTGACACACATGTGAATAGATGTCAAAAAAGTCAATTCCCCATGTTGTTTATAATCCTTAGCTACTAGATGTGCTTTATATCTGCCTATAGACTCATCACTGTGCAATTTCTTCTTCAGTACCCACTTGCATCCTAATACTTTAGCTCCTTTTGGCAGGTCAACTAGATATCAAGTGTTGTTTTGTAGCAGCGAGTTCATCTCTTCATCGATGACTTCTGCTCACATTAATACATCTCTAGATCACATTGCTTCCTGATAGGAGAATGGATCATCCTCTAAGTGGTAGGTGACGAAATTCTCACCAAAATCCTTAGAGATTCTATCTCTTGTATATACTCTAAGAGGAACAGGTTCCACCTCTAGAGGTTGGGGAGCAGTGCCAGAGGGGCCAGCTTCAGGTTCTACAGTAGATTCTGAAATCATGTCAGTAGACCCGGAGACGGTCAAGCCATGATCTTTGATAAATTTGTGTTCAAAAAAAATAACATCTATAGACTCTATCACTGTATTAGTGGATAGATCCAGAAACTGTCAGCTGCACTATCTTCTGCACTACCTAGATAAACGCAGGTCGATGTCCTAGGTCTCACCGTAGGTCTCTTAAGGTCTTGTATTCTTACATAAGCGATACAGCCCCAAGTCTTTAGAATGTCATATCTACAAGGATGGTCATGCCACAACTCATATGGAGTAGAGTTGAGCTTTGAGTGAGACACTCGATTTAGAATGTGATTTGCAGTTAGGACTGCTTCCCCCCAAAAGGAATTAGGCATGCCAGCTGTGAGGAGCATAGAGTTCAACATTTCTATTAAAGTTCTATTCTTACGCTCAGCAATACCATTCGACTGGGGTGAGTAAGGAACTGTGGTTTCTAGGATTATACCCTCAGAGGCACAAAAGTCCTTAAACCCAGTTGTAGTGTACTCTCCTCCTCGATCACTTCTAAGTCTCTTAATCTTTAAATTTAATTGATTTTCTACCCGAGATTTGAAGATCTTAAAGGTCTCGAATGTATCATTTTTCGATTTCAATAGGTAAACATGACAATATCTGGAAAAATCGTCGATGAATGTAATTAGATATTTCCTTCCCCCTCTAGTGGCGTGACTACGAAAGTCATAGAGGTCGGAATATATCAATTCCAGAAGTTGTGTACTCCTATAAACTGTCTTATAAGGGTTTCTAGTGATCTTAGTCTGGGCACAAACCTCACACCCATCAAATTGTATAGAAAGATCTAATGGAATGTTTTGACTTTTAGCTAGATCTCGCATTTTCTTATAGTGAATATGTCCAAGTCTATTGTGTAATAACTTCGGATCAATCAGAGTTGAACTCACTTGATTTATGCACTCGTTATCTAAGCTAAGTCTATACATACCATTGATCAGGTAAGCACAACAAAAGTAGTGAGAATTAACAGTTAATGTCATTCTACCGTTCATGGTTGTGAAAGACATTCCAACTTTATCAAGCAAACTCATAAAAATCAAATTCTTAGTTAAATTAGGAACTACTTTAACATGTTGCAAAATTAAAATTTTACCTGAATAGAGCACTAGCTCTGCAGTCTCAGCATGAGTAACATCAGTCGCTCCTCCATTGTAATTTTCGACTGTCCTTGACCGCTGTGACCTTTGAGAGAAGACCCCTGTCATTTGTGACGTGACAGGTAGCACCACTATCCAGCCACCACTCAGAAGACGCACTGCGGTGACTACTCCCAATCATAGCCACGAAGGACTTGGGATTGGAGTTGTCGAGCACCATGTGCGCCACATTTTGTGGGGCTTCCTCCTTTTGCTTCTTCAGACCCCTGCATTCAGCAGCCCAGTGACCTCATTTGCCACAGTTGTGGCACTTGCCCTTCTTCCTTTTGAGAGAAGGTTTTTTGACCGCCAACGGTGCTGGGGTATCACCCTTAGGTGTCGGGGGCTTCCGAGAAGGCTTACTAGGGCGTGAAACGAAGTTGATAGCCTGTGAGGGCTGTGCAACCTGCTCCAAGCTTTTCCCAGCAATGTTTTGGTCCTCAATATGGATGAACCTTTTGAGTTTGTCCAAACTGATCTTCTCTTTTAGTCGGTGCATCTCGGTCTTCAAAAAGAGCCACTCAGAAGGCAGCTTGCTCAGAATCATGTACACAAAGAGGTTGTCGTCCATCTTCGAATGATCATCATCCAGCTTCTGACGCAGGTTGACCAGCTCCAAGAGTTGAGAAATGATAGAAACGTTCGCTTTGAATCTGAAGTTGAAGAACTTCTCTCCAATGAGCGACTTCAAAATCCTTCCTCCTTCTGGAAATGCGCGTTCAGGCGATCCCATATCTCCTTTGCGGATTTGCAAGCGTGGTAGGTCAACGCGAGCCGGGGATTCAGAGAATTCAACAGGTAATCCCTGCAGAAATCTTCATCCTTGTTCCACTGATACTCGTTCACGTCCTCGACGGTAGAAGCGAAATCGCTCTGAATAGTATAAAAAATCTCGCGTTCTTTCATTCCTAGTTGGACTTGAATTTTCCAACTGAGAAAGTCGGAGGCGTCGAACGACTGCAGCTTTATGGTGTCGAGCGCGCTTTTCTTCGACATAATTCTAGATTCAAACAGAAATTAAAAAAATGCTAGAACGAGGTCACCTGGGCCGTGTGGAGACGCCAGAAAATCTTCGGATCCAACCCAAGTAATTATTTGCTACTTCTCCGGCGAAGCACAGTCGGAAGTTTGACTGCAGATGGATCTTGGATCTAGCAAAGAGATCCCGGCAACAACAAAGCTTTGGCCAGACTGTTCTCCAAGTAGCTCTTGGATTTGCTGAATGAGATCTGAACAACAACAGAACCCCCTTCCTACAACAGAGATCGATGATCTTTACTGATTTCTTCCTTCCTGGATCAGAATTCAAGATCTCTTGTTCAAGAGATCTTGAAGAAGATCTGGTATACACCTCCACTGAATAGATGCAGAGTTCCACGAAAGGGAGAAGCCAACAACCGAGAAACTGACACAAGAACCAAAGAATTTGCAGATTCACAAATATCACGACTCAGATCTGGAGTTCCCGGACTCGAACCACAGTAGATCTGGAATTCCCGGACTTGATCCGCAGCAAACGCTTCCCACGGAGCAGATCTACAGATGGTGAAATCCAAATGGATATCGATCTACAGGTGGTTTCTCCTCTACACGATCGGTGAATGAAGCCGACGGGCTTGGTAGCAACGGGGTGAACCTTTCTCCTTTGTGATCTGAGCCGACGACGACTAGAAAAATCCCGATGAAAGATTTCCTTCTTCCTCGCGACGGAAGGATCTGCGATCTCCTAAAAATCGCGAAAACAGTAGTCGGCGGAATCCCGATCGGAAAGCACAGTCGGGATGAGACGGGAAGAAAAGTTGCAGCAGAAACGAGATCGTTGAAGCACTGTCCTGCTTCCTTCTTCCTTACGATCCGGCGGCGACTCAAAGAAAGCGTGATTCGCAAGCGGCGCTCGTGAAAAAATGCGAGAGCGAGAGAACGGCGGAGCGAAACCGTAAAAAAATATCTTGAGAATGTTATGGCTCCGTTCAAGATAGTCCACTAAGGCTCATCGGTGTGGAATGACTTTATATAGTATCTCCAGCGTAGAGCCGTTACACTGTAGTGACACGTAACCCATTGAATCATTCCGAGTCGGTCTCGACACACGCATTCCACTCCAATGCTTGATACTATACTTTGCAGTACTACATGCTATACTTTTCGTGCTCAACAACAGAACGCTGATAGGGCATTGGGTAATCGGCCAGCCTTAGGGAAGAGGAGCAGAGGGAGTAGAAAAGAGGGGATTGGAGAACACCAATGAAATGCCAAGCCCCAGGCTCCAAATTATTATTTCAATAGCACACATCCAATATATAAGCCCTAACATCAAGGGGACAGAATAAATATGAAAATAAAACGACTCATGCTAAAATACAATACAAATAAAGATAACTTTCTACGCCACATCCCGGCTTGTGGTTGGTGGGTCACCCCTGTCTAATACCATGTGTAGATCCTCCATGTTTACGCGCTAGTCTCTGATCCCGTGCCGTCTCCATAATAGTGAATGTAAAAAAGAAATGCTGAATTCACATAAATTGGCTTATATTGAACTCATACAAATAACTCAAATACTTGAGACCATAAAAAATTATCCGGGTTTAAGTGCTCCTTGTCATCTACCTCTTTTGGTAATTGAGAAACTTAATGGAAACACCGAAGACAAAGGTGAAGAGTAACACAAATCCTATGTGAGCCAAGGCCACATAGCCCAGGAAATCATGCTGATAACCAAGCTTCTCCTTCAAGAAGGTTTTCACATCTAAGCTAACCTCACCTGGGATCTCTACCATATTTTCCAATTCTCCAAACTGAGAATCCATAAGACCATGAATAGACCATGCGTATGGATTAGCCCAGAACATCCACGTCCACCCTCTCGGAATCATCTGTGACAAAATTATTCAGTAAGAACTCAATGACCAAGGGATCGAGTTAAGAATTTAAACAACTTCCATCAAATAGATTAAGCTATATGAAGTATGGGATCTGCAATTGGAGATCCCACACTTGGTTTTTTGGAATCAATGGTGCTTTTTTTTTCTCTTTCCCTTCAGCTTAAGGCTCCATTTGGCACGACAGTTGCGGTTATGAACACGGTGGTTGTGAACTGTCGTTTGTGAACGCCTGACCTTACCATGACTAGGGCTCCGTTTGGGGGGACTTATTTTCACCGGTTAAGCGGTCACGACCGCATGAACCGAGACTTAATTAAGGTCCGGTACATGCGATCGTGACCGCTTGACCGGTGAAAATAAGTCCCCCCAAACGGAGCCTAGTTTTATTTTCTTGGTGGTGGTCGTAACCGTTGTCATGCCAAACATACATTATATGACGGTGACGTTTTTGTCCAAACTCACCGAAGAAAAAACACCGTGCCAAAGGGAGCCTAAGTAAAAAAAAGTATAATTAATGAAGAATTACTTAGCATGATGAAGTAATCAATCATTGGAAGTTTTAATTCTTTCGTTAAGTGTTTTGTGTTGTGTTTTGGACCAAATGAAAGTAGAGTTTTACATTAACTTTCGTACCGTTCTCGGTATAATGAAACCGCAGAATAAAATCCATATACGGATGAAGAAGGAGGAGACGATGCCAGAAATATGGTGGCTTGGAGTTACTGCTACAGCCATCATCCCAAATAAAGTGAGGTAGAGGAAACACATGAAGATAATGAAGAAGAACCAGAAGAACTTATCCACTTTCCAGCCGAAATCAATCATAGAGAAAAGAAGAAGGGAATAAACAAAGCTCTGCACCCCAATGTAGATGGCTTCAATGCTCACCTGCACACAGAACGAAATCTCAGAAAATTTAAGGTGACAAGATGCATCTTATGATATACATATTTAACATGTTAATCTTCTTCCATCTAAAGCCTGTTTTTCGATCGTAAAGCACCTACGTTTAGATCCCGTAAAATGTATTTATAACTACAGAACACAAATAATATATATACATGACTATATTCAAATTTCAGAATATAACTATAAATAAATATTAAATACTTATATGTTTATAATAATTTGCTACTAATTAAAATATTTCATTATGTTAATGGACTCAAAATCAACCACTTGTGACTAGACTCTAATTCGGTAATACAATTCGAGGCTGTCGCCTAAATTTGACTCAATAACAACAAAAAAAAAAGAATATAGTCATGATTTTCTTGGGAGTAAAATCACTCTGCGTCATTAGATGAATTAATCAAGATAAAGAGCAGAAATATATTTACTTGAGCAAATGCGTAGGCCATGGATGAGTACATGCCAGCCGCTCTTTCGCGATAAAACACTATTCTCTCAAGTGCCATAACAGGCTGCACAGATGTAGCGTTGATAAATCCAAGGAAGAAAACAGCAGCATAAATTGCACCCATCAAATTGAACAGATCCTGTTGTTTGTCTCTGTTTAAAATAGAAACAAATATAAAAATGATAACAGTCAGAGTGCAAAAGTCAGAGAAGTGATTGACTCAATGCTGATTCCAAACATGGAGTCAATATAACAGTTTTTTCATTATCAAAAGCTCGGACTAGAGTATAGCAGTTTTCTATTTATGCCGGCAATCAGATCATGGTGCGACGCCGCGAGATTCCGTGGCGCGAAGTCTCGGTTTCTTTCAGTTTTCCCGTTTTCTTTTCTCCCATAACTTTACAGTCATGGAGACACGGGAAAACCGCAAGCCGCATAACGACCCTTTACGGGATTCAGCACAGCCGATTAGTCTCCTTTCTCCAGATTTGGCAGACAAACACACTTGTATCCTCTACAGGTCGACATCTCCCTCTGCTTCAATCCCGCAGTTTCATGCCAGTGCAGGTCGACTTCCCTTCTCCTTCCTTCCCCCACATCGCAAGCCACGATTTATGTGTTCCCCTTTTCCCATCCCACGAGTTATGTTTTGTATGGGTTGTTGGCCTAGCGGTATTTTGGGGACATGAAATAGGGTGAGGTGAATTGGGGGGGGGGGGGGGGGGATGGCGTGATGTAGAGTATCGGTACTCTGGTAATTTCTCGAGGCTCAGTGGCGGAGGATCGGGAAGGGTATTACCAGCGAGCTTGGGAGTTAGTGGCGTCGATCCGTCGGCGTTCGCTTGGGCTAGCATGGGCGTGTGAATCCCCTAGCTAAAGTGGTCTGCCTCCCGGTCTGAGCGGGAGGTCTGCATCATCCAGGAGGTTTTACACGGGCTGTGTTGCCAAGTCCTCTAAAGCTGTGGAGGAGTCAAGGTGGTATTTCATCTTTTTTGTTGGAAATGGAATGAATGTGAACGAAGTCAGCAGCAGTAGTTCATTGGGCTTAGATTTTGTTGCAAGACATATGGATAACTTCAAGGTGCTGGGCGAATGATTGATCGTATGCTCAGGAGGTATCGAGTTTAGTGCGCCTCAGCTGTTTGGTGAATTGCCTTAATCATTTCTGCTCCTGTTGGGGAAGGTTTGAGGCAATGTGTTACGGACCTGCACCCCGAGGAGCCCCCTTGGCGGACATACACGCGCCGCAACCGCGTTACTGACGAATCGGCTTAGCACCGATGGCGCCGTTATCTTATTTCTATTTGTTTCGTTGTTTATTTCAGTTTTGGCTATTCTTGTTATTGGCACCCCATGTAGTATAAATGAGTTAGTGTGCATAGGGTTTGGTATGGAAGATTGAATCTAAGAAACGGGCTGCTCCCGTATTGAGTTCTCTCTCTCTCTCTCTCTCTCTCTCTCTCTCTCTCTCTCTCTCTCTCGCGCGCGCGCGCGCGCTCTCTCTCTCCTTCTCAGCCGGCCGGTCCTCTTTCCCTACCAGATTCCCCCTCTCATTCCCGCTACCCTAATACTTGATCTGACCTGCAGCTCTGCCCACGCCAACGCTGCCAGAGAAGCCTTCGCAAGCTACCGTGCGCCGCTCCTGCATTGACATCGTCGACCCCGACGCCAACCGCGTCGCCCTGTGTCCGCCTCGGCCTCGCCCTGTCCCGCATCGCCCGCGCCAACGCCGGCCGTCCATGACCAGCTCCACCCAGCTGCATCCCGACAACCCCGCCGACCCCATGGACAACGACACCATCGTCTGTCGCTTCGAAGCACAGGACCAATCCATCGCCTCTCTCCACTCCTCCCTTTCCGCCATTCTATCTCGCGTGGACTCCCGGGTACCGCCGACCACCGCCTCTGCGGAGGAATCCTCCGCGATGGCGTCTATCTTAGGGAGACCCCCGACGGCTGACCCTCCACCGGCTGCTCCGCTACCCCTGCCTCTGGCAAACCGCCCCGCCCTCTCCCTCGAAATTTCGTCCTTCGTCGGCATAGAACCGATGGGGTGGATCGCCAAGGCGGAACAATATTTTGACCTGCACTTCACTCTTGAGCAGGACAAAGTCGCCCAAGTCTTCGTCGGATTGGATGGCTCGGCTCTTCATTGGGCTCGTTGGCTCCGCCAGTCCAACCCCGCCCTTACTTGGGCAGATCTGAAGCAAGGGATGATTGGCCGCTACGACTTCCGCAACACCGTCTCCGCTATCGAGCGTCTGTGCGGAGTGCGGCAATCAGCCACCTTGGGGGAATAAATTGATGATTTTGTTACGTTAGTGACCCACGTTCTGGGCCTTCCGCCGGACCACTACCTTGCCTTCTTCATGCAGGGCCTCCTACCACAGATTCTCTCGCACCTCCGCACCCACCACCCGAGGACGGTGTCAGAAGCCTTGGAGATGGCTCGCCTCGTGGAGGCGGATCTTGGTCCCTGTTCCCAGGCTGCTCCGCTCCCGCATCCCCCTGCTCGGTCGACCACCGTTCCTCCGACCCACCCGCCTCGACCACCCTGGCGGGCGGTCAATGCCGCACCAGCCCACGGTCCTCCAGCAGCAGGCCTGCCGGCTAGGGGCCCTCCTCTACGCTTATCCAACCAAGACTACAATGATCTCCGTGCGAAAGGGTTGTGTTTCCGATGCTGCCAACCCTACGGGCCCAACCATGACTGTCCAGTCAAGGAATGCCACGCCATTGTGGGCGACCTGGAGGCCGAGGTGACTTTGGCCGATTTTGAGGCTTTAGAGCTGGAGGAGAACGATGTTGGCTAAGCCGCCGCCGCCGCGTTTCTCTGCCGTCTGGAGCTCTCCTGCAGTCCTGCTTCTCAGTGGGGGGTATTTCCGACCCACAGACCATGAAGTTAGCAGGGTGTATTCAGCAGCGCCTGATCGTGGTGATGATTGATAGCGGGGTCAACCACAATTTCATTTTGGTACAGTTAGCCATGCAACTCCAGCTCCCGTTGGTGCCCTCCCCGGACTTCACAGTTTGTTTGGGGGACGGGCGACGCCGACCGACGATGGGCCGTTGCCCGCACGTGTTACTCTTTGTGGGCCCTTGTACGGTGACGACTTACTTCTATGCTTTTGGTTTGGGCGGAATTGACGTCATTCTGGGGGTCTCTTGGCTCCATACCCTCGGCGACATCAACGTCAATTGGGCCTCCATGACGATGTGTTTCCTCCAGGCGGGCCGACCATGCCGCATGGTGGGGGATGCTACTCTGCTCCGTTCTCCTATGTCCTTCCGGGCCCTACAACGCGCGTCAAGGGTGGACTTCTCATCTTGGCTATGGCCGATTACCGCAGACACCTGCCCGACCCCAGACTAGCCGCCGGCCTTGCAGGAGCTCCTGACGCACTTTCAGGACGTGTTCCAGCCATGCATTGGCTTACCTCCCTCTCGCTCCACCGATCACTCCATTCTCCTCCAGGATGGCACTTCCGCCGTTTCGGTTCGGTCATACCGCTACGAACATATTCAGAAGGATGAGATCGAACGACTGGTGCACGAGATGCTCCTGGCCGACATCATCCGCCCCAGTGCGAGTCCTTTCTCCAGCCCGATCCTCTTGGTTCGGAAGAGGGACAACAATTGGCGGTTCTGTGTGGACTACCGCGAACTGAACAAGGCGACCATTCCGGACAAGTACCCCATTCCGGTGATCCAGGAGCTGCTGGACGAGCTTCACGGCTCCACCTTCTTCACCAAGCTGGACCTGCGCGTCGGCTACCACCAGATTCGGGTTCGCCCCGAGGACATTCCCAAGACGGCCGTTCGGGCTCATGACGGTCATTATGAGTTCCTCGTCATGCCGTTTGGTCTCACCAACGCACCGACGACGTTTCAGGCAACGATTAACGACATTTTTCGAGCGGTACTTCGCAAGCATGTATTGGTTTTTTTATGACATCTTGTTGTACAATTTGACTTGGCAGAAACACTTGGAGCACGTCCGTAGTACTTTGGCCACTCTACGGCGCCACAGCTTGGTGCTGAATCAGAAAAAGTGCTCCTTCAGCGTTGCGGCAGTCAGCTACTTGGGCCACACCATCTCGATGGCGGGGGCGACAATGGACGAAGACAAGGTGTCGGCTGTCCTCCATAGGCCGACCCCGACGTCTCTCCGCGAGATCCGCGGTTTCCTGGGCTTTACAGGCTACTATCGGCGCTTCATTCAGCATTACAGGAGCTTAACATGCCCCCTCACTCAGCTTTTGTGGGCCTCAGAGGAGGGACCCTTACAGTGGACAGCCGCGGCGGTCGCCGTTTTTGCCGCCCTGAAGTCCTCAATTGTCCAGGGCCCGGTGTTGGCCATGCTTGACTTCGGCCTTCCCTTCGAGGTGGAATGTGATGCCTCCGACACCGGCGTCGGCGCGGTCCTCATGCAGAAGGGCAGCCTTATGACCTATTTCAGTTGGGTATTCTCGAGCACACTTCGTAGCCCTTCGGCCTACGAGTGCGAGTTGATGAGCTTGGTTTTGGCGGTACAACATTGGCGGTCGTACCTTCTTGGTCGACCCTTCGTGGTCCGGACCGACCACCACAGCTTACGGTACCTACTTCAGCAGAAGATTGTTACTCCGGCACAACAGCTTTGGACGGCCAAATTGTTGGGCTATGACTTCACCATTGAGTTTCGCCCCGGTCGGACGAACCGGGTGGCGGACGCTCTCTCCCGACAATTACATGCACCAGAGGTTTCAGCCCTTTCTCGCCCATTTTGGGAGGAGGCCGCCGTGATTCAGCAGGAGGTCGAGGAGGACCCCACCCTTGCCGCTATTCGGACAGCCTTGATCGGCGGCCAGCAGAAGATTGTTACTCCGGCACAACAGCTTTGGACGGCCAAATTGTTGGGCTATGACTTCACCATTGAGTTTCGCCCCGGTCGGACGAACCGGGTGGCGGACGCTCTCTCCCGACAATTACATGCACCAGAGGTTTCAGCCCTTTCTCGCCCATTTTGGGAGGAGGCCGCCGTGATTCAGCAGGAGGTCGAGGAGGACCCCACCCTTGCCGCTATTCGGACAGCCTTGATCGCCGCCGCCGATTCGCGCCGCCCCTACTCTCTGATAGGCGAGCGCCTTTTCTACAAGGACCGCCTCGTGATTTCTTCGACGTCTCCAAGCATCCCCCGCCTGCTGGCCGAGTTTCACGCTTCCCCAACTAAGGAACACGACGGGGCTTTCCGGACCTACTGCCGCCTGGCCGCTTCGTTGTACTGGCCACAGATGTTTCGCCAGGTGAAGACCTATGTCGTCGCGTGCCAGACTTGCCAGAAGGCCAAGTATGTGGCGATGTTTCCGGGGGCGGGGGACTCCAACCACTTCCCATTCTAGACCACATCTGGGAGGATATTGCGATGAATTTCATCACGCGGCTTCCGCGCTTTGGATGGTTTGACTGCATTCTGGTCGTTGTGGATCGACTGTCCAAGTATGGCCATTTCATTCCCCTCTGCCACCCGTACACGGCCGCCTCCATCGTCGATAGCTTCATCATCGGCATCGTCCGCCTCCACGGTTTTCCCCAGTCCATTGTCAGCGACCGGGACCCCATATTCTTGAGTACGTTCTGGACGACACTATTTCGCCTTCAGGGGACACGTCTACACATGAGTATCGCCTACCACCCTCAGACAGACGGGCAGTCCGAGGTCCTCAACCGTTGTTTGGAGACATACCTTCGGTGTTTTGTTGGAGAGCAGCCCCGAACTTGGGCGAAATGGCTTTGTTGGGCGGAGTATTCATACAACACCGCCTACCATTAGGCGGCAGCCACCACGCCGTTCGAGACAGTCTACGGCCGCCAGCCCCCGACCCTTGTTCGCCACCTTCCCGGATAGTGTGCAGTAGCCAGCCTCGCCGGCCATCTGCAGGACCGTGATACCGTGTTGGAGCAGTTGAAGAATCATCTTCGTCGGGCCCAGGACAAGATGTCCTCATTCGCCGACCGGAAGAAGCGGGACTTGAGCTTTGCGGTGGGCGAAAAGGTCTTCATCAAGCTCCACCCGTGCCGCTACCTCTCGGTGGCCCGCCGCCCGTGCCCCAAGCTCGCTCCCCTCTTCTTTGGCCCGTTCGAAGTTCTGGCACGTATTGGTGCAGTGGTATACCGCATCGCCCTCCCACCCGGCAGCCGGGTACACCCGGTGTTCCATGTTTCCCAGCTGCGTCGGGTCGTGGGAGATCACCCAGTCGTGGACCATATCCCCGCCGACGTCGAGCTGTCCGACGACCCTCCCCTCTACCCCGCCAGAGTTCTCGATCGCTGTCACCACCATCCGGGCGATGCGAACCAGGACGAGCTCCTCATCGCGCGGGTGGGTCAGGCGGACTCCGACGCCACATGGATACTTCGTGATGATTTTCGTCGCCAGTACCTAGACTTTTGTCTTGAGGACAAGACAAATTTTCCAGACGGTGGCATCGTTACGGACCTACACCCCGAGGAGCCCCCTTGGCGGACATACACGCGCTGCAACCGCGTTACTGACGAATCGGCTTAGCGCCGATGGCGCCGTTATCTTATTTCTATTATGTTTCATTGTTTATTTCAGTTTTGACTACTCTTGTTATTGACACCCTATGTAGTATAAATGGGTTAGTGTGCCTAGGGTTTCGTATGGAAGATTGAATCTAAGAAGCGGGCTGCTCTCATATTGAGTTCTCTCTCTCTCTCTCCCTCTCCCCCGCGCGTGCTCTCTCTCTCCCTCTTAGCCGGCCGGTGCTCTTCCCTACCGGATTCCCCCTCTCATTCTCGCTACCCTAATACATTGTTGCGGAGCCCAACGCACGGGTTCTCAACAATTTGGTGCTCCTGTTGAGAGAAAATTCTATTCGGTGGGGACTTAAGAGGTCATCGGGCCTATTGATCGAGAAGGCGCCCCGAGATCTAACCGGGCCAAGTTGGAGCTACTGGAGGGGGGACAGAAGGAGAAATTGACAGAGATAGCAGATCAGAGCTACGGACGACGCTAACCCAGTTGACCACAAAAAACCAAAGGAAGAAAGAAAGAGATGGAATGACGAGCCAAAGCAAGTAACACAACGCCTCCAAAAGGGAAACTCAGGGTGACTCAGATTCCGAGAGGTCGAGGCCGGAGGACGAACCACATTGAGAAAGAAGAAGAAGAGGAGGAAGGATTGAAGGTGGAGAAGTAGTCGTGGAAAGGTGGCTCAATGAGACAGATTATTCTCGAGCTTCAATCCAAAGACTAGGCCACCACAGATGGGATTACCAAGGTGATGACAGTGAGGGGTTTGAGGTGGAACGACCGTACCGTCGAAGAGGACCGCACATGGGAGAGTATCATGGTGGGCCACGACAGGGACAAAGAGGGCATTGGCTTCGAGATGGTGATTATGGAAGAGGGAGGCACTACCAGGATCAGAGACTTAGGAAACCACAAATTGACTTCCCCACTTCAATGGAGGTGACCCCATGAGTTGCTAGACAAAGACAAACATTATTTTCACGTGTATGAATTACCCCGAGAAGAAAGAGTGGCTGTAGCATGTTTTTCCTTGATGGGAGAGCTAGTGAGTGGTGGAGATGACTCAAATTCAGATTTGAGCAAGATGGAAGGTGGCTTGGTTGGACAGCTTTCGAACAAGAGTTTATAGAGCAATGAGGACCTTCACCGTTGGTGAACCACCATAGGCAGTTGGCAAAGCTTAAACAAGAAGGCAAGGTACAAGATTACACAACAACAACAACACTCAAGCCTTTATCCCACTATAGTGGGGTCGGCTATATGGATCATTTGTCGCCATTGTGCCCTATCTTTTGTCATAATCTCACTAATGCTTAAGTACATCATGTCTTTCCTTATAGTTTCATTCCAAGGAAAGGTATATGATTATATTGAAAAATTTCGGCGGCTCCAAACCATGGTGCGAGGTTGGTCAGAGGAGGTATTAATGGGGACCATTTTTGATGGACTCAAGCCATGGTTGTCTCGGGAGCTCAAGTCGAGACATCCTCAGAGGTTACAAGAAGCCATGAAAATTGCGGAGATTTTGGAGGAAAGATACCACGCGGATAAACGCCAAAGCAAGGAGATAACCAGAGGAAAAGGTGGGAACCCATCGTGGAAAGGACAGGAGGCCACAAAAGACACGACTAAAGGCAAGAAAGAAAATGAAGAAACGGCTCAAGATGAGTCTGCGAATGGGGCTGATCACCATGTAACGTCGGGGAGCGACACAGCGGAGTTGTCCCTTAATGCCATGTCGAGGGGCAAGGACACCGACCTTAATGCCATGTCGGGGGCAAGGACACCGACCATGATGAGGCGTATCGCATGGTTATAGAAGTATAAGGTTACACTATTGGTGGATAGCAAGTCCTCCCACAACTTCATCAATGCTGACATCACAAAGAAAGTGAGGCTTAAAGGGGTGGTCGTGGAACCCTTTGAGGTAAGGGTGGCAAATGGAGAAAAGCTCAATTGTGAGGAGGTTATGTGGGATGTGAAGCTTAATGTGCAAGGGGTGCAGATTTGTGTGAATTTGCATGTTCTCACGATTGTGGGATTAGACGTGGTACTTGGTAATGCTTGATTGAGAACCATTTGGAGGGTGTTGAATGATTATGAGGCCATGAACATGGAGTTCAAATTGGGCGGAAAGAAGAGACAGTGGAAAGCATTAACTCCTACTGAAATTCAGCTGTGTGCAGCCAATGTGATGGAGAGCATTTGGAAGGGTGGTGCGAGTTGTTTTGGTGTGGTCCTAGCAAGTGCAACCCAAGAGAAGGAGGGTAGAAGACAGGGAGAGGAAGCCTTCATAGAAAAATTGCAGCAGCTGCCCCCATCTTTTCTGTGTGTAGTAGAGGAGCACAAGCATGTGTTGGAGATGCCGAAGGGGTTGCCACCCCCACGCCCGTTCGATCATTGAATCGTGCTCCATGATGCGGCAAGACCGGTGAATGTACCTCCCTACCTATGCTCATTTCCAGAAAGAGGAGATAAAGCGACAAGTGGATGAGATGTTGTCCCAAGGGTTGATACGAGCCAGTACGAGCCCATTCTATTCTTCGGTGTTGTTGGTAAGAAAGAAAGACGACTCTTGGAGATTCTGTACGGGCTATCGAGCCTTGAACGAAGCTACTGTCAAAGATCGTTTCTCCATTCCAACAGTTGATGAGATGTTGGATGAGCTGCATGGTGCAACGGTGTTTACCAAGCTTGACTTGAGGGCGGGCTATCATCAAATTAGGATGAAGGAGGAAGACGTGCACAAGATTGCCTTTAGGACACATTCAGGACATTGCGAGTATTTGGTCATGCTGTTTGGGCTGTGCAACGCTCCCTCCACATTCCAAGCCGCCATGAACACCATATTCAAATCCTTGCTCCGCAAGTTCGTGTTGGTGTTTTTGATGACATTCTTGTGTATTCTACGTCCATGGAGGAGCACATTGGGCAACTCAAGGTAGTGTTGGACTGCTGGAACAACACCACTTTTCATCAAGCTATCAAAGTGTGAGTTTGTACAAAAAGAGTTGGAATACTCGGGCCATATGATTTCGGGCGACAGGGTAGAGGTGGATTACAGGAAGATTGAGGCCATGGTAGATTAGCCCTTACCGGCCAACATTACTTCTTTGAGAGGTTTTTGGGGTTAACCAGCTACTACATGCGTTTCGTAACAAAATTATGGGTTGATTGCCAAGCCATTGACTTCCATGTTGGGAAAGATACTCTTGAATGGAATGATGGGGCAAGAAGAGCCTTCGAAGAATTGAAGAGGGCAATGACTCAAACTCCGGTGCTTGCCTTACCAAATTTTGAGAAGCCATTTGAAGTCTACACGGATGCCAGTGGGGAAGGTATAGGGGTCGTGTCGGTGCAAGAGAATAAGCCATTAGCTTATGTTTCCAAAGCATTGGGGCCTATGAAGAAGACTTGGAGCACGTATGTCCGCGAGATGCTACCGATCATACATGCGGTAAAGGCACGGCGACCCTATCTTTTGGGCCTTAAATTCACCATCGTGACCGACCAACAACCATTGAGACACCTATTGGAGCAAAAAATTGTCACCCCGGAGCAACAAAAATTCATGGTGATATTGCTTGGGTTTGAGTATGACATAGTCTACCAACTGAGAAAGGAGAACAAGGTGGTCGATGCACTTTCTAGAAAGGAAGGGAGCCCACTGCTATGGACGGTTTATGATGAGACGGAGGCTGGGTTGCAAGATTTGAGTGGTGCTGAGTGGGAAATCTAGGATAAAATACGCGGGGCGATCAAGCTTGACAAAAGGGCATTGGAGATTTGTACCAAGTTGGAGAAACATGAGGTGGGGGTGGAAGGCTACAATATATGGGGAGGCTTGATCTATTACAAGGATGGCGTATACATGCCAAGAGTACCAATGCCGCGCGAAGAGATTTTGGGCCACTTCCATAATAGCAAGGAGGGAGGACATTCCAGGTGGTTGAGGAATTATATCAAGGTAAAGCAATTCTTTTATTGGGAAAACTTGAAGAATGAAGAGAAGGAATGGGTGGCCCGATGCGACATATGCCAAAAAATAAAGTACGATCAAAGGACTCCAATGGGGTTGCTACAACCGCTGCCAACACCGGCAAGGATTTGGGAGGATTTGTCTATGGACTTTGTGGAAGTAAGGGGTTCGAAGTGATATTGGTGGTGGTGGACAGATTGAGCAAGGGAGCTCACTTCATTCCCCTTCGGCACCCATTCACAGCGAGTAGCGTGACCAAGATATTTGTGGAGAGCGTGGTGAGGCTGCATGGAATACCAAGGAGGATCGTGACGGACCGAGGGGCGCTGTTCATGAGTTCGTTTTGGCAGGAGCTTTTTGCTTTACAGGGCAACAAGCTGAAGGCAAGTTCATCCTACCATCCCCAAACGGATGGACAAACGAAGGTGGTGAATAGAACGTTTGAGAAATACCTCTGGTGCTACTATCATGAGGAACACACAAGATGGAAGAAGCACCTACCATGGGCCGAGTATCGGTACAACACCTCGTATCATGCTTCAATCAAAACGAACCGCTTTGAGGTGACTTATGGGAGAAGCCCCCCTAGGTTGAGCAGTTATGAAAAAGGGACGACCGAAAATGAAGAGGTGAAAAGGAGTTACTAACCCGAGACAAAATCCTCACTAAGGTGAAGAAGGCATTGAGTAAGGTGCAGGGGAATGAAGAGATACAATGATCAAGGAAGAAGGGATGTAAGTTTCGAACCGGGAGACTTTGTGTACTCAAGTTACAACCTTAATGGCAAAAATCATTGAAGAAAATGTTTAACGCCAAATTATCTCAGAGGTATTATGGGCCCTTCAAGGTGTTGGAGCTCGTGGGAGAAGTTGCATGAAAACTTGAATTACCCGCATCATCACTTCTACATCCGGTGTTCCATGTCACCGCCTTGAAGAAGAAGGTTGGGGAACCGGGGCAGGTGATTGAGGAGCTGCCGAATTTTGATGAGGAAGAGAACATGATGTTGAAGCCTAAAGAAGCTCTCCGCTACCGGCAAGGAAGCAAGGGAAAGATAGACAAAGGACATGACAAGTGTTAGTACGTTGACAATGGTTGTCGTTGGAGGAGGCAACGTGGGAGGAATATGAGGAAGTGAAGACTACTTTTCCAAACCTCTCCCTTGAGGACAAGGGAGTTCTTTAAGGAGAGGGGAATGGTGAAGTTCCACTAAGGAGAAGCACTCGGGTTCCGAAACCAAATCGACGACATAGCCTTAGGGACGCGTGAAGGAAGGGCTCGAGTGATGTCGAGGATCCTGTTTAGGTTTTGTTTTTTTTGGGTTATCCTATATTGGATTATTTTTTGGTTATGTTTTGTATGGGCTGTTGGCCCAGGGATATTTTGGGGACATGAAATAGGGTGAGGTGAATATGGGGGGGGGGGGGGGGAACTAGTGTGAGTTAGGGTATCAGTACTCTGGTTATTTCTCGAGGCTCTTTGTGAGGCTCTGTGGCGGCGGACCAGGAAGGGTATTACCGGCAAGCTTGGGAGTCGGTGGAGTCGATCCGTCGGCGTTCGCTTGGGCTAACAAGGGCGTGTGAATCCCCGGGCTAGAGTGGTCTGCCTCCCAATCTGGGCGGGTGGTCTGCGTCATCCAGGAGATTTTGCACGGACTGTGTTGCCAAGTCCTCTAAAGCTGCGGATGAGTCATGGTCGTATTTCATCTTTTTTGTTGGGAATGGAATGAATGTGAATGGAGTCAGCAACAATAGTTCTTCGGGCTTGGTTTTTGTTGTTTAGTTGCGTGAAGTTTGGAAGAAATTTATGATAAAAAACTATAAGATTTCTATAGTTGGATGTGCTGGACATATGGATAACTACAGAATGCTAGGAGGATGATTGATCGTATGCTCAGGAGGTAACGAGTTGAGTGCGTCTCAGGTGCTTGGTGAATTGCATGCACCATTTCTGCTCCTGTTGGGGAAGGTTTGAGGCATTATTGCGGAGCCCAACACACGGGTTCTCAACACATCCCCTCAACGTATGCTCACTGCCGTTGGCCACTTGCATGCTATATAGCAGCAGGACTTATAGTCAGTCCATGTCCGACCCGAACCTTATCGACGAGAGAAATACCAACTTCAACTCCGAAATGACACTGCAGAATTTCAACGGCTGATGATAGATTGGTTCGATCAAATGAATGATCAATTTGACGATCAAATGAATCCTCAATTTGACGATCTACGCACCCGCATCGACATCTTTGAGGATCAACAAGAGCAAGCCACTCCCCAGGGGAGGAAAAAC
Source organism: Platanthera guangdongensis (assembly GCA_039583875.1). Classification (NCBI taxonomy): domain Eukaryota; kingdom Viridiplantae; phylum Streptophyta; class Magnoliopsida; order Asparagales; family Orchidaceae; genus Platanthera; species Platanthera guangdongensis. The sequence goes on along the minus strand of CM077147.1, from coordinate 1,549,470 downwards.
CCACTCACTCCACCTGACATTCTCTTTGAGGAAGAATGGGATGCCCTCCCACCTCAAAATTTGCGTGCTAGGAATCAGCCACCACGAGAGCTCGCCCCACATCTGAAGCAACCCCTCGATCATATTCACAACCACTGACCTGGACCTGCCCCAAATAAACATCTCCACCCTCTGGAGGATTATCCACCTCAGCACCTAGCCTCTCATGATCGAGTCCAGGGCCGTTTTGACTATGGGAGGGATGATTATTTTTACGAGTATCCAAATCCATGTAGAGTATCACATGTAGAGGATGACATCACTCGTCGCATACGCATTGACGCTCCTACCTTCGACGGTCTCCTTGACCCGAGCCTTTGGTGATTGGCTTCAAAAGATGAACCGTTATTTCTACTGGTATGATATGACCAATGAGTGTCATGTTAGATTTATGAGGATGAAGCTGGTTTGCTCAGCTAAAATTTTCTGGACAATCCTAGAGAGGTTACTTCATCGAGATGGATAACGTCCTATTATCCTTTGGGAGTACACAAAGCTACAATTGAAGGATAAATATCATGCCGCTTCTTATCTGAACCAGTTGCTAGATCAATTTTATGTGTTGCGCCGGGGCACGCTATTTGTGTTGGATTACATAACATGATTTGACAAGTTTTCTGTGAGGAGTGATTTACGAGAGAAGATTAGTGTCACCGCTTCCTAATTTTGTTCTGGTTCTAGATCTGAGTTACGTAGGGATCTTATTCCTCATGAGATGGAGGCGGTAGAGCAAGTTTATCAGATGGCCCTCGTGTATGAACAGTATTTGCGACTAGCTGGTGTTCGTTAGGCTCCTTCCGGATCAGACGGGCCCCATTTAAGAGGCCACCACTGGCCATTACCACTCCTGCAAGACCCTCTTATGTTCCCATGGCCACGAAGGTCAAGGCCGTCACCATTGGACCTCCCATAACCACAAGATTACAGAACTTGGACAAGCACGGATGGCGCGGGAGGCCCCGACCACCTCCCTCGGCCGCCCAGGTATGGGTGGAGTCAGCCGCCACTAGGCCACCCGGCGAGGGGCGGCCGCAGCCGGCCTCGCCAAGGACGACCGCCTCGAGGCCAGTCTCGGCCACGGCCGCCCTTGGCCGCCCGTCACGGGTGGCCTCGGCTTAGGCTGCCCGGTGAAGGGCGGCCTGGGTCGATCCTGGCCGCGACCGACCACGCCGAGGCCAGTCGCCTCGAGGCCGGACTCGGCCACGGACGGCCCCGCAAGGGGCCGGCCGCCCTAGGCCCTCGACACACGGGCGGCCTCGACCGTGGGCGCTCTCAAAGGGGAGGCCGTCCCGTCGTGGGCGGCCTCGGCTGCGGACTTCAAAGGGGGCAGCCGCCTCACCGCAGGCGGCCTTGGCCACGACCCCTGCAAAAGGGGACGACCGCCGACCTTGAGAGGGGCGGGCGGCCCTTCGCCTCCCGGGCTAAGGGCGGCCTCCATCGGCCCCTCCAAGGCCGTCCGCCCCCTCCTGGCCGTTCGTCGTGGAGGGAGGGCGCGACCGCCGCTTCGGCCGCCGGCCCAAGTTCCCTGGGCAGTCTTTTTTCCGGCCCAGGGGAGGGATCGTCTTTTCCCTAAAAGTGGCGATACATGTGCCCAAATCCGAGAGTTTTTATTAGTCGATCTGGCAGTTACTGGGTGAAATTACCGGATCGCCCCCATAAAAGCTTATAAATAGAACCGCTTTCAGCATTATTTGGATCCTTTTTTCAATTCGCCAACTCCGCCTACTTTCCTGTATTTCTCTCTCTACACCCCTATTTCTACAGGAAGTCCGCTCACAAGGAACTTGGATAAGCATTGCCTAGGCGAACAAAGTTTACCAGAAGCTAGACAAGAGATCAAAAGTGAACAGACACCTAGACTTCGACAAAGTCCCCGGTCGTTCGCAAGGCGGAGGAGAGAGTGACTAAACCTCAAGTTGCCACCAGAACGGTCCAGGAAGGAGACAACCGAGCTGGCTAACTCTCCCGAAATTGAAAGGAGTGAGATTCCCGAAAGAGCGCGGAGATCCTGAGGCGCTCAGAACTATCCCTAATTCTCTCGTCTCTCAAAGTGTAGCGAGGAGCGGCATGTCTCCAACGCCTTCATCTTAACATCTTTGTAACAAGCTCTGGAATAGTAGAAGTTAGGTTGACAGCGAATCGACCACATGGTTTTTCACCCCGATTGCGGGTTTTCTACGTAATCAAATATCTCTTGCACAAATCAGAGAACCTTTGACTGTTTGCACGTTCGACTGCTCTGCGGGTTAGGATGTTTGAAAGTGCCTGATCTACCAGGAGCTTCGAGCGGACCACAACAGTTTGACGCCATCTGCGGGAACACGTACCCAGAAGTTTTAATGGTTCAAGGAGCAATGGTTCACGTTTCAGGGAAAATGCAGGGCATCCAGACCATCGCAGGATCCCCCAGTATAGCAACCAACGCACCTCCTGCCGTCGAGCAGGGCCATGACAGAAAAAGATCCCGTCAAGACTCTACCATCACGTTGGAAGAGGAGGACCCTGCTAGTGATCAACGCCGAGATCGGAGACCCTGCTTCCGTGTAAAAAGAATCTTGTTGGACACCGACAACTCCGTTGACATCCTGTTCCACTCCACCCTTAAGAAGATAAAGCTCGCAGGAGGACACCTGAGCCCAGCGTCAGGTTCAATTCATGGTATTGACAATCGACCGGTATCAGTCCTAGGAGTTGATGGGGTTGGCCCCAATTTATAGAGAAAGGCGGGTTGCGGGTAGCGGTTTTCCCACTCCCCCCAATCGCAGAGTGGGACGTAACACACACAAACCACCACACGCACGATCCACGTGCCCGATAACTACCACGCACGGGATCCCAACCGTCGCGATCCCATGCGCTAGCAGCCCCTCTTCTGCCGCCCGACGCGGGAGGCCCCGACAGCCTCTCTCGGCCGCCCAGGTATGGCTGGAGTAGGCCGCCCGGTGAGGGGCGTCCTCGGCCGCGGTCGACCTCGCCGAGGCCAGCCGCCTCGAGACCGGTCTCAAACACGGTCAGCCCCACAAGGGGCCGGACGCCCTTGGCTGCCCCATCACGGGTGGCCTCGTCTTAGGCCATCCGGTGAAGGGCGGCCTCGCCAAGGCTGGCCGCCTCGAGGACGGACTTGGCCATGACCGCCCTAAGCCGCCTGCGCACGGGCGGCCTCGGCCGCCCTCAAAGGGGCGTCCACCCCTCGGCCGCCATGTCGGGGGCGGCCTCGGCTGCTCCCCCCCGAAAGGGAGCGACCTCCCCGCCGCGGGCGGCCTCGGCCGCGCTTCTGCCGACCCCGCCAAGGCCGGCCGCCCCCTCCCGGTTGTTCGCCGCGGAGGGAGGGGGCGGTTGCCGACCTTGGGTCGACGGTCCCCTGGGCGGGCTTTTCTCCGGCCCAGAGGCGGGATCGTCTTTTCCCTAAAAGTGGCGATCTACATGCCCAGATCCGAGTGTTTCTATTGGTCGGTCCGGTAGTTACTGGGTAAAATTACCGGACCGCCCCCATAAAAGCCTATAAATAGAACCACTTTCGGCTTCATTTGGATCCTTTTTTTGGTTCGCCAATTTTGACTGCTTTCTTGTCTTTCTCTACACTCCTCTTTCTACAGGAAGTCCGCCCACAAGGAACTTGGACAAGCATCGCCTACGCGAACGGAGTTTGCCAGAAGCTAGACAAGAGATTGGAAGCGAATGGACTCCCAAACTTCGACAAAGTCCCAGGTCGTTCGCAAGGCAGAGGAGCGAGCGACTAAACCTCAAGTTGCCACCAGAACGGGTCCAGGAAGGGGACAATCGAGTTGGCTAACTCCCCCGGAAGCGAAAGGAGCAAGATTCTTGTAAGAGCGCGGAGATCCTGAGGCGCTCAGAACTTCCCAAATTCTCTCGTACCTCAAAGTGTAACGAGAAGCGGTATGTCACCCTTGCTTTCATCTAAACATCTTTGTAACAAACTCTGAAATAGTTGAAGTTAGACCGACAATGAATCGGCCGCGTGGTTTTTCACCCCGATTGCAGGTTTTTCACATAATAAAATCTCTCTTGCGCAAATCAGAGAACCTTTGACTATTTGCGCGCTCGAACACTCTGCGGGCTAAGACGATTCAATTGAGATTATTAGTTTAGTATTAATATTGATCTATTAGTATGTGAGTGAGTTTAGTCCCACATCTTGAGTCAAGTTGTAAGTGTCAATGTATTTCCTATATATTATCCCCTATATGGATGAATAAGATCACTCAAGTATTTCTCCTCTTCCTTTCCACTTGGTATCAGAGGGATAGGGTTGGCTCCCGGTTCGGGTTTTGCTCACCGCTTCCGCTCACGGGCCGCACTTTCGCCGCTTCGACCGCTCTCGCCTGCCTGCTGCGTTGAAGCCCTAATCCCGCGACGCTCATGCCGCATTCTACTCCAACGCCTCACCCGCTCCTGTCGACGAAGTCTATCGCTGATTCCGTCAACAGGAGCGGCTCCGATCTCGCCTACTTCCGCCGTGTGCCGTCCAGATCCCGTTCATCTCTGTCGCTGGAGCTTCTCCCGGCGTCGATCATGTTTTTACTCTGCCGCTGGAGCTTCCTCTGACACTGTCTGCTATCTTCTTCTCCAGCTCCTGGCCAGCCTTCCTGATTTCCCACCGCAGCAACTGCTTCCTCTCCCGTGTGCTGCTACGCTCGTTCCCGTTGACGACGACGACTGCTCTTTCATCGACTCTGACGCTGACGCCTTCTTCTTCCATCCACCCTGACGTCTGTTGCCTCCATCAATGCCAGAGACTGCGTCTCTGTTCCTAGACGCAGATCTCGCTGTTGGTCGTGATTCCTCTTCTCCGTTGACAGCGGCTGGTGCTGTTCCTGGAGGATCCCTGTTCCGGACGGATTCTTTCATCGATGCGTTGACTATTGCTTCTTCCGTAGTCCCTGTCCGATCCTCTACCGCCACAGATGTTTCTCTGTCGTTGCTGCTGCTATGTCGCTGTTCTGCGTAGCTTCTTACTCTGCTATCTCTGCGTAGCTTCTTCCCGCTGCTCATCAATGATTCTCCAACCACTGCAGCTGTTTTCGAGGGTGCTGGTATCTCGCCGGTGCTGAAGTTATGTTGTTTATCGGTCGTGTTATGTGATTTTTTAATTTTCTGTTGTTAGTAGTTGCTTCCTATCATTGTGTTATGCCTATATGCACGTGAGTTTCACGTGAGGGGGAGTGTTTGGGATGAGGGCGGCCCGGGTGATCTTTCCCGTTGTTCGCCTTAGTCCCACACAGCCTCTAGGCGTATGTCGTGTGTTGTTTGTGTCTCCCCAAGTTTTTTCTTGATGATTGGTAGGTGGTATGGCCTTTGGTGGTTGTTTTTCCCCTTTCTCTCGTATCCCCTCGGTCACGTAGATCTGTGTGTGAGGTATTATCCCCGCAGTCTCGTAGATTTGTGTGTGTGGTGTTATCCACGCGGTCCCGTAGATCCATGCGCGTGTGGTGTTATCCCCGCGGTCTCGTGGATTCGTGTGTGTGGTTTCTTTCCTGTGGGTGTACCGTGTGTGGGAGTATCCCCGGTCGCCCGTCTATCCCACCTTTGCCTACCACATTTACCATTTCTATTGATGCTGTCAAGCTTGAGGTTTCCCCTCCAGCTTAAGAGGAAGAGTTGAGATTATTAGTTTAGTATTAATATTGTTCTATTAGTATGTGAGTGGATTTAGTCCCACATCTTGAGTCAAGTTGTAAGTGTCAATGTATTTCCTATATATTATCCCCTATATGGATGAATAAGATCACTCAAGTATTTCTCCTCTTCCTTTCCACAGGTTCAAGGGGACCGGTCTGTTGAATTTTTTGAAGTGGAAGTGGGCAGCCTGAGTGGCCTTGGCGGTCTGTCCGTGCGGCCTGTGCGGACAGAGGGCGGCGACATGTCAGGTTGACTTGAAATGGTTGGCGGTCTGTTTCCTGGGGTAGTCGGGCTGATAGGATGGTTATCCCCTCAGTTTGCCAGTTTGTGTAGACTGGTTTTGGTGTCTGCCGGCTTTGTGTGGACTGGTCTTTGTATCTGCTGGTGTTGTGTTCGCACCAGGGATGACTGGTGGTGTGGACTTGGTCTGTTTTTATACCAAGTCCAGGTGAGCTTAGTCCGGGAAGTCGCACGGTTTGTGCGGACTGTTTTCTCTGTCCGCCGAGTTCGGCAGATAGCTGTGTGCTTTGGCTGCAGGCTCGGGGTATGCGGACTGGAGTTGTGTCCGTAGGCGATTGCGGACTGGAGTTGTCCGCTGGAGTGCGGACTGATGTGGTATCCGCAGTGTCCGACGTTGGTGATACGTTCTCGGCGGACAGTTTGACTTAGGCTCCGTTTGGGAGGACTTATTTTCACCGGTCAAGCGGTTACGACCGCATGAACCGGGCCTTAGTTAAGGCCCGGTTCATGCGGTCGTAACCGCTTGACCGGTGAAAATAAGTCCTCCCAAACGGAGCCTTAGTCGCGGCAGACTGATATTGTGTCCGCAGCTTGACAGATACACTGAGATAGGGCGGTTATCCTATCAACTAGGGCGGTGATCACACTCCTCTCCGCGCCTATAAATAGGACCCCCATGTCACATCAAGGACACATCGAGTGAACAGTAAGTGGACTTGGGCAGTTGCCGCGGACAGGGTTTTCTATCCGCGCGGTTTGAAGTGCTTGACCGGTTTGTGCTGTGCAGGTTGTGCGGAAAGCGCTGAGAAGCCAGAGACTTGGTTCTGACTTCGGTTAGGGACAATACAGACTCTGCAGTTTGCAACCAGCGGTTAGCAGCAGGTCGCGTATTGCAACCAGGAGGTCTTCTCTTCTGCAACTTGTTTCCCAGTTCAATAAGCTGTCTAGTCTGGCGGCTTGTTCAGTTCGGCAACAGCAGTTCACGTGATCTGGCGGCTAGGCGAGCTCGCGGTCAGGCGGCTTGCAGTTCAGCGGACAGAGTTCTTTTCAGCTTTGGAATAACGGGTAGTCCGCGCGGCTTGGTAGCGGTCTTTCGACTAGGTGGCTTCAGCGGACTCCCTAGGCAGCTCGGCAGGGTCGGCGACTTCTCCTTGAGACCGCGCGGCTTGTTCTTCGCCTTGTAATTTTTTCCACTTCCATTAGATACATCGACGAATCATGTATTTCCATATATGCCTTGCCATGTAAAGATTTTTTGATATTACAAGTTTATTGCTCTTCTATTGACATTTGGTTTGCTTGAGCTCAGATAGGTTGAGTTTTCCGCAAATCACTAATTTTTACACGGTCTACCGGGAGCTTTGAGCGGAGCACAACATTTACTACTTTATTATTTTATTATTTAAAAGATTATTGTCGATTAATATGAATAAAGAAATTTCACTACCCTCCCTCTCTTTCTCTATATATATGTATGCATGTGTGCATGTGTGTGTGTGTGTGCTTATATATATATGTATATACATGTATGTGCTTATATATATATGTATATACATGTATATATGTTTATATATATGTATATACATGTGTATGCATATATATATATACATGTGTATGCATATATATATATATATATATATAGACACACGTGTATGTATGTATATATAATGATTAATTAAAATTATTTTTCTTCAAAGCTTTAGCATTTTTCAACTTAATTAGTTTCTTCTGACATTTTGTTCAGCATATTAAGGTTCAATATCAAAACTCATGCCGTGCCATTAAGCCTTTATATTTTCAACTATATTTTCTTCCTTTTCACTAACCTGACTACCTGAGTAACAGTTTTGTTATTTTCATCAGATCAGATGTTAAACTGAAAATATAAAATGTTACATTACCTACATGAAAATATTACTTCAAGAACTTAAGAACTTACGTATCCTTTCCCTTTCCCCAAAAGATGGTGCCAAACAGAAGACCAATGACAACAGTTGAGAAGAACCGGATGGCATTATATTGCGGGTTTCTCCAATATGACCAATACTGTTTCCAGAAACAAGCAACGCATTGGTCTATAAAATTCAGTGCATACTTTGTAGAAAAAGCCAACTCCATGGAACCAGGTGCTGGAAAGCTCATCTCCTTGATCATCTCCTGATTCTTCCTGTTAGAGATATGTATTAATTGTGAAAATTTACCTTAATATGATTATAACTCAAGCACACGATCATTTCCGTTACCCTATGAAGGAAACAGGGATTCAAACCTTCAAATGGTTTGAATTTTGGTTAAGAATAGCAAATATCATAGTACTTTTAAACAGAGAACATGGAGAGTTGGAGACTGGAGAGTAAAAAGACATAAACAAAACAAATTAGGTTCTTACATGTAAAGAGAAGAACGAGAATAAACTTCAGCAAAATCCAGTTTCAACTGAGCTTCAATAGAAGGAGAAGTAATTTCCAGCATCCATGTTGCAGGATTCTGGTCTTGAGTGATTCTGGGCACCCCTGGAATTGACTGGGAATTTATGAGGTGAGTTGACGGTAAGCAAAAGTCATGATGAACTTAGTGTTAAAAAACTAAAAGATATAAAAACCCAAGAAGATAATGGTATCCAAATCCTCGTGTATGTTTTATTGATATTGGTATTCTACATCTGGCTAAAGACGAGTTTCTCAAAATTTTATCAGTTATATTTTAGATTTGTGCAGTAGTCTTTATATAAACTTGAATTGTGCTGACATAATAAGCAATAAGATACAGGATATGCTATAGTTATATCCAATTGATATATGATGGATATCTGATTACAACTGTTTATCTTTATCTTCCCAGACTGCACGTGTTTATCTTCAGACTTTGCTTTTCTCTGCAGGTGTCCCTTCAGCTTATGCCAACATCGCCCCTTAAGCTGAAGGCGTCCAACCCATATACCTTTTACGCTGGGTACTCGGGTTATTGGCAAGGAAGAATGTTGAATTTTATCCATGTTGATTGGCGTTGCTGTTTCTTCATCTTTACCTTGAAGTTCTCTGAGAATCCTTCGCTATCTACGAAGTACCCTTGTCTGTGGATTAACTTACATAATAGATAAACATCCAGATCTACATGGATATGTAGATTCAGATAGGGGATCGATGTGGATGACTAATTTCTTCTTGGCTCTTGATGAATCTTGTTGGAGGAGGTAGGAAGATGTTGTCGGGTAGGTGACGTGGGACAAATCATATACGAGCTACCGTGGATTTTTTGCTTTTTGTTGATCCCTCTCATCGTGGTCTTGCTTGAATCTGCACTCCATAGGACATCTTCGCGACATAACGACACAATCTACACACGACCTCGCGAGGTAGAACTTTGAGAGAAAAAAACAAACTCATACGAGCTACCGGGGAATACGTATTTTCCGGCCCCTCTTTTCGACATAGACACGATGAACTTTGAGATGCTCCAAGTCTTCACAGCAAGATTGACCACCAACTCAACTTTGCTCTGATACCACGTTAAAAAACTAAAAGATATAAAAACCCAAGAAGAAATTGGTATCCAAATCCTCGTGTGTTTTATTGATATTGGTATTCTACATCTTGCTAAAGAGGAGTTTATCAAAATTTTATTGGATATATTTTAGATTTGTGCAGTAGTGTTTATATAGACTTGAATTGTGCTGACATCATAAGCAACAAGATACAGAATATGCTATAGCTATATCCACTTGATATATGATGGATATCTGAATAAAGCTGTTTATCTTTGTCTTCCCAGACTGCAAGTGTTTTTCTTCAGACTTTGCTTTTCTCTGCAGGTGGCGCTTCAGCTTATGCCAACACTTAGGCATTAGTGAGACTATGACAAAAGATAGGGCACGATAGCGACAAAAGATCCATATAGCCGACCCCACTATAGTGGGATAAAGGCTTGGGTGTTGTTCTTGTTGTTAATTGACGGCAAGAAAACATGGATATGTAAAGGGTACAGTTGCCTTTTGACAGTAACCATCAAACTGCTGTTATAAAAAATTAATATTGTTGTTAGTTTAAGTATTAGGTTATATAAAAATTAGAAGAAAAAAACTTGTTTTTCTTCTCTCCAATTTGTTTTATTCCCTCCAATTCATTTGCTTCCAATAAATGAAAGGCATGGTCTTATTTTGGGATTGAGGTCCTAGCCATCGTCATTGTTGCGGGTCACTTGGTTTTCCTAGCTTGGAGTCGGACAGGGCGCGCAAACAGTCAATGAAAATCCAACAACAATTACGGGAGGTTTTTTTTTTTACCGTGAAAAACCCGGAAAGGCTGAAAAACCACATGGCCGGATTGGTGCTGGGCCAAATTCCACTATTTAGTTTTGATTTTATAAGTATCGGGAGTTCCCTCGGAGGGTGACAGACCACTGTTCCATTACAAGCTTTGAGTACAGAAAAAGCAGAAAATAAACCAAGTCCACGAAGCTTGGACGAGAGCGTCCACGAAGCTTGGATTAGAGCGTCCACGAAGCTGGGATGAGAGCGTCAATGTGAGCGTTCCTCTGCGGGAGCATTTTCCAGTGCCATTTCCTGAGCTCACCGAAGCGTCCAAGTAAGCGTCAGGGATTGTGCAAGCTAGAGAGGGAGCATAGCGAATTCCAAGCGAAGAAACGATTTAAGTCTCGCATTCTTGCCGGAAAACCTCAGAGCTCTCTCTAATCTCTAGAGTTGCTTGTTTTCAAATGAAGGTCTGGGGGCCTTTTTATAGTTTTCTGGAGGGATATGCCGGTAATTGCTTCGAGCTGGATCCTGAGTTGGCGATTGGCGTTGCTGCATTCCGGTCACCTAGATCACCAATTTTCATGGAATAACGGGCGTGCCCCCGGGGCGGTTCGGGAGATCCGTGCAGGTTGCCCGGCGATGGCGGTGGCTGATGGCCGCCGGCGCGCGCGCAAGTAATACGAGAGGCGTGTGCGCGAAGTCCGCGATTGTTGCGCACGCGTGCTCGCTGTGCGCCCGTGTTGCGTGTGCGCTGTGTGTGCGTTGCGTGTTCAGGTTGTGCGGCTGGCTCCATCCTCATCTTTGAGGTGTTTTTAGTCCCTTCGAGCGTGCGCGACTTGCGTGCACGGTATGTTCGATCGGATTGTCTTGCTTGAGCATTTTGGTCGAATTCCTTCGGATTTAACTGAGAAATCTTCAGGGGGAACCCCATCAGTCATCAATATATAGCTTTACCCCATTTATTTAGGGTCAAATTTATGAAAACTCATATTTCGTTCATTCTGGTGAGTGACGTTCGAGGTGCTAAACTTAAACAATCCAAATCATGGTGACCAACTTACATTCGTATTATCGTGTGATGCAGGACGGTCCTACGATGACATGATCACTGTTGTGGGTCGCTCGAGACTTCTGGTAGACCGGACTAATATGGACCGCATTAGCCCGTGGAGCGATCGAACACGCAAACAGTCACAGAAAAAGAAGAACTGGAAAGACAATTTTTTAACGTGAAAACCCTTGAATAGGGTGAAAAACCACGTGGTCAGTTTGTTGCTGACCAAACTTCACTATTTGTTGGTGGTTACAAAGCTTTAAAGAGAAGGCGAGGGAGACATATCACATCTCGTTACAATAGTTGGGGGGAGAGAGAAGATGCTCGGAGGGTGACAGACCACTGCTCACAAAGCTCTTTTCTTTGTCTTTGTCGGCGTTGAAAGCAAGCGAACTGGAGACTTGGATGAATACTTTTTGTGCTTGGAGGCGGGAGCAGGATGTGCTTGGAGGCGTTGAGCGAGCAATAATTGCTAGGTGTTGAATGCTACGCGAGCAGAGTGTTGACAGGGGAGAGTGCGGAGCACTTTGCACGTAGGAGAACGTGGCCTTTGAAGGATCTTCAAGACACTCGAAGATCTTCACGGGGGGTGACGAAGATCTCTGAAGAGCTCCGTGTAAGGGGAGAAAGTTGGGAGGAGAAAATGTAAGAATGATATTGGCAAACTTGACTCCAGCCCTTCGACTCGACTCCATTTCGAGTCTTCCCAGCTCAACTCCAGCTGTGGTTCACCCTATCCAGCCCGCCGAATTGCTCTCACATACCTTCGACGAGCCTCACAGCCCTCGCACGCCGCTGCTCTACTACTTCCACACCCAGCAGTGTGCCCAGTCGACAATATCTGGGCTGGATACGATGCCCACATACCTCCTGCGATCATGGAAGAGGGTGATCTTATCCTCTCATACATCACAGAGACCATGCAACAATTGATTGTTATTCAGATTCAACAACATGCCTCGATAGCGACATTGTCTAACAGTTTAGAGGGCTTTACTCTACCGGGGGCCTCCCATCCGTCCCCCCACCTCACGACGAGTTCTAATCAGGGCGCACTAGTCGTGCATACCGACTCCCATGCATTTCGGTCCACATGAGGCAGTGTCCAGCGTTATGTGAAGTTGGATCCCCCTTTGATGGCAAGAGCGAAACATTCGCATGGCACACACGTTGTGAGCACGTTTTTAGCCAACCAGGTCACGACATTGGTGTAACAACCCGTGTTTTACAAAAAAATAATAATAATGTTATGATTGGCAATTCCGTAATATTCTGATTTTAGGTTTTGTTTTCCCCTCTCTTATGAATCTGACCCAGCCCTGGTCCGGTTAATATCCCCGCAAGCCGCGTATCGCCGCATGTATTCTCTCCTGATTCCCCTCCTGCGCCGACTCCCGTCCCCAGTGATCCCGCACTCGACGACCTCTCCTGCCTTCCGTTGGCGCCCCTCCTTTCTCTTCACTTCTGTTGTTCGACAATCCTCGCCTCCCCCCTCTTCTTCCAGCAAGGGCAGACGACGACAATGCTCCTCATTCTTTCTCCAAGAATCTGACAGTGGTTTCTTCTCCTAGAGGCCGGCAACAGGAGCCTTTCTCCTTCTCTAAGGGCCTGCTGTCATTTTTCCCCTCCTCCTCTTCATCTTGGCCGGTGGAATCAAGAAAGATTCTTAGGGTTTTGCTCGAAACCTCCTCTCCTCGGATTTTTGAGCCCAGATTGGGTCTCCTTGGGTAAGAAACTCCTCTTCTCCCCTTTAATCAAATTTTGTTGGCATTTATGTGATGATTTGTTTTGCGCCCCAATCAATGTAATTGTGTCGATCCATCATGTGTTCGTCATATAATCGAATAATCTCGTATTTATTTGTGTTTTCCGGCACCGCTCTTCGGTCAAATTTGTGGAATCTCTCCAAAGCCCTCTCCGATTTAGGGTTTCCGTCACCTAAGCGCTGTCAAATTCTCGAACCCTTATGGTAGCTTCCTCTCCCCTCATCCTTGAGGGAGGTAAAACTCTTAACTCGCTCTTGATTTCGTTATGCGATGGAAATGCATGTATCAGCGTAGAAAACTTCGTTAATTCAAATATTTTTTTAAATATGGATCTTGAACAGTTCAAAAGCGCCTTTGACCTCGCTTGCGCCGCTTATCTGTCGCTGGCAGTTTCAGTTTCACCTTAAGGCAAGTGGAGAATTTCCTCTTGCTTGCAACCATTGAAATTTAGATTTCCCTTACATGTTTCTTAATCATAAATAGTATATGACAATCTATGAATCATAACTCCTAAGTATGTCATAAGGTGATGGAAGTTTCTAACAATATGAATCACTTAGGTCCTGTGTCATAAGCAAATCTTGAAAGATAGGATTTAGATGGTGCATCGCCTTATTTGCATGGTTACAGTAAGCATGAAATACTCTTTTTCTAATAAGACTTACACTTGAACTTGAGTGTGAACCATGTGCACCCACTATAAACCCCTACGCATTTCATCGATTATTGCTTATGTTGTTTGCCAGAACGATTATATTAAACTCCGGAGTAAGCTAATAATTTCAAATTTTTTTGTTTGACTCAGTCACTTGCCTGTTTACTGGCTTGCTATAAGATAAATTGGTACTCTAATATTTTAGTTTACCTCTATTTGTACTTTAATCTATTAACTTGCTTACTGTTTACACCTATGTTCTGAGACATTTTCCTCCTTGTTTTGAATTTTGACTTAAATTCCGTGATTGCGCTGTCCGCCTCTTGAGCTGTTCTGTGACAAGATCATGTGTTTTTGGAGGTTCATTTTGTTGTTGCCTAGTAATGTTCTATGTATTTTGTTCTTGTGTTGTCAGATTTTATCATTATGTACTAGTTATGTCAGCTATGTTTTTGGAGGTTTATTGTTCTAGAATTCAATATTAATGACATGTTTCAATTCTGTGATTTATTACATTTACATTTTTACTAGTACTGTGTGTGACATGAGATTTTATTAAAGTGCATGTACATCAATTTTAACACAAAAACCGTATGCATTAAAACAAACTATTTTTTCTCAAATCAATTATTTTAAAAATAACATAATTTCAGCTCCACCCTAACAAACATGGAATTTTATTTGTTCATGTTTGTGCCATCACGACCCGCCCGTAACGCACTCTGATAGTTGTTATTAGACGGGTCGTGACAGTTGGTATAAGAGGGAGGTTGAACATCTAAAGATAAAATAGTTATAATTTCTACATATTTTGAATCTTATTATACAAGTATACATATGCATTTATCATTTCTTCACTCAACTTATCGTTGACTGTTATTATGTAAGGCTGAAGCACTCATACTATATTCATAAGCATGAGTAGTATACACACGAATGTTAAGGGTTATGAGCAAACTTAACATTTATGTGCATATAAATTTTCACTAGAATATACACCACTTGCGAATATTAAATAGATATCGTCAGTTTAATATTTTCAAGTGCAATGACATTAGTATCATAATATGCATAACATGTTAAGCGATATGAGCACTTAACATGACATGTGCATTCATTCATGAACATTCGTAGGAATGTATTTTAGGCACAATTGCATTGCATGCACAACATAAATCATTGCACAAGTGTTAAGCTAAGAACAATAGGTGACGATTGTACACACATAGATTTTACAAATCATTTTTTATCGAAAGTCATTTTATTGCCGCATTTGCATTTTCACGGTCATTACCTAGAGTTGTCTAAGAAAAATTTTGTAACTATTACATGATTTACATATCCGACAGTACTAAGATACTAGAACCTCTAATCTCAATCCTTTCTATTTACCTTGACTGTTCTCTTACTCGATTCTCTTGTGTATCCTTCTAGATGTCTCCCAAGCGAGCGCAACACAAGCATGCTACTTCTTCTGCGGAAGACGCTTTTGGAGATGCCACTACCCAGTTGTTGAGGAAAATTTTGGATCGTCTCACTCTCCTGGAGGAGGATCGTCAGACTCCTGATCCAACCTTTGGTTCCGGCAGCGCAGGGATAGCTGGAGTTGCTATCACCACTGCCCCTCCTAGAGCCACCCTCCTACACCTGGTTCTGGAACCGGCTCGCCTGCTGGCACTCTGGGGGCCCTGCTCGTGTCAAGTCCAGCTACTCCTATAGTAATGGCAGATACTCTGGCGTTCAAGACGCTGAATCCGCCGTCTTTCAATGGTGGTCAAAACTACTTTGTCATTTCTGAGTGGCTCTCCCAGATGGAGAAGCATTTCAAGTATGTTGGAGTTCCTGAAGATCAAAAGGTTCTTCTTGCGGCCTATCAGCTGACCGAGGATGCATACACCAGGTGGCTTCAGCGCCACAGCCTCCCAAATTCTGCCACCTTGACCCCGAGACAATTCAAGGATGCGCTCATGGAGAAGTTTCTCACTTCTATGGAGCGGGACAAGTTAGCTGAGAGATTCTTGTCCCTTTAGCAGCCCGGCAGGTCAGTGACTAAGTATGAGAAAGAGTTCTCCAGCCCATCTCTTCTTGCCGCAGAGTCTGTGCCAGACGAGTCCAAGAAGATCAGTCGTTTCGTGAAGGGACTTCGACATGATTTCCGCCAGCATGTGGTAGCTTATGGCGCCACCACCTACACTGAGACTGTGGGAGCCGCCTTGTAGGTGGAAGCTATTGAGCTAGACCGTACTGCTAAGAAGGTCCAACATGGTACAAGAAATGTCGTTGCACTTGACCACAAGCGCAAGGGTGCTCCATCTCAAGAGCAAGACCACAAGTCTAAAGAGGTGTGTGTCTTCTACCACAAGTAGGTCATGTCACCCAAGTCTGTCGTTCCCTCCTGAAGAAGCAGAAGATAGTTGTTCCTGCACAATAACCTCAAATGATGCTTGCCTTTGCCTCCTCAGTCCGTGCCTACTGCAAGAGGGCAGGTCATTTGGTGAAGGACTGCCGCCGTAAGCAGAATGCCTGCTACAGATGTGGGCAAGTTGGGCACCATATTCAAGACTGTCCTATGAAGAAAGACCCAATTATCACTCAGCCTCTGCAAGCCGTTTCTGGAGCTCAGGAAAAGGGCAAAGCTGCGCTGAACGTCATCTCTCAGGGCGAGGAGCTCGCATCTACCAAAGTCATCCCTGGTATATATGCGTCGTTTTTAATCTTTTGAATCTTAATTCTTCTGCCTTAGTATCGAATAATATTGAAATGTGTCTATGATTTCCTTTTCTAGGGAGAATTAGAGTCAAGAATAAGTGGATGCAGATTCTCTTTGATTATGGTGCATCTCACTCTTTTATCGCTCGTCATATTGTGGATCTTCATGGCTGGCCCACTTTACCTCGGGAGGTCCCTTATGAAATTTCTATGCCTAGTCATTTGCACCTTTCGAGTAGGGGCATTCTCAACTGTCTGATCTTGCTTGGCAAGTTGCGAGTCTCAGTCGATCTTATAGTTCTGGATATGACAGAGTTCAACGTAATCTTGGGCATAAATTGGCTGGTTGTGTATAGAGCAAAATTGGATTTTGTGGCAAAGAGGGTCAATCTCAACAATGATGACAAGGACTACAACGTTCATATTCAGACCCGCAGCCACCAGAAGGTAATTCTGCTATGCGCACCCGCCACTCGCCTTCTTAGTCAAGGGTGTTCTGCATGTTTTGTATATGCCTCTCATTTGAGTTCTGCCTCTCATCAACTCGAGTATCACGAATGCTTCCTAGTTTCCTGACGTGTTCCCCGCCGAATTGCCTGAGATGTCTCCTGATCGAGATGTGAAATTTTGCATTGATTTGGAGCCTGGGGCGCGCCACATATCTAAAGCTTCGTACCGTATGACACCGCGTGAACTTGAGGAGCTTAGATTGCAATTGGATGAATTGCTTGTGCGTGGGTACATTCGTCCTAGCTCTTCTCCTTAGGGAGCCCCTGTCCTCTTCATGAAAAAGAAAGATGGATTCATGAGATTATGCATGGATTATCGGGATCTGAATAAGATTACAATCAAGAATAAGTATCCTCTCCTACACGTGGATGATCTATTTGATCATCTTAAAGGCAGTACCATCTTTTCCAAGATAGATCTCAGATTGGGTTACCATCAACTGAAGATCAAGGAATCCAACATTCCTCGAACTGCTTTCAGAACTCGATATGAACATTTTGAATTCTTAGTTATGTCCTCTGGTTTGACTAACGCTCATTTTGTTTACATGGATATGATGAATCGTGTCTTCCGTGAGTATCTGGATAAGTTCATCATCGTTTTCATTGATGATATTTTGGTCTACTCCAACACTCGTGACGATCATGCTGCACATCTTAGGCTCACACTCTCCACTCTTTGAGCATCAACTTTATGCCAAACTGGCGAAATGAGAGTTATGGCCGGATGGTGTCGCTTTCTTGGGGCATGTTATTTCAGGAGATGGACTTTCTGTGGATCCTGCCAAGATCTCTGCAGTTTTGGACTGGAAGCGACCTACCCATACTGAAATTCGCAGTTTTCTTGATTTAGCTGGCTACGACCGACGTTTCGTTAAGGGTTTCTACTCTCTTGCTACCCCCTGACCAAGCTAACTCAAAAACATGTCAAGTTCGAGTGGTCAGATCAGTGTGATCATGCCTTTTCTGATTTGAAGCAATGTCTATGTTCAACGTCAGTTTTAGCTCTTCCGTCAGAGGGGTTAGACTTTTCAGTTTACACTGACGCTTTCAGAGTTAGCTTGGGTTATATCGTGATACAAGAAGACTGTGTTATCGCTTATGGGTCAAGGCAGTGGAAGATTCACGAACGCAACTGCCCCACTCATGATCTGGAGTTCGTTGCAGTGATTTTTGCTTTAAAGCTTTGGCGACATTATCTTTATGGCGTGAAGTGTCACTTCTTCACTGACCATCAGAGTTTGAAGTATATTTTCATTCAAAAGTATCTCAATCTTCGTCAGAGGCGTTAACTCGAATTCATAGCAGATTATGACTTGAAGCTCACTTATGTTCCTGGTAAAGCCAATTCAGTGGCAGATGCGTTGAGACGGCATGCTTCTGTTGCCGTTTTTGCGCCCATGTCAGCTACTCTTGCAGCCTTGATTGATGACCTCGATCAGATGGGCATATCCATCTCAATCGAGGGCCATGAAGAGGTTTCTGGTCCGTTATGGGTGAAGCAAATGAAGGATTTGCAGTCATATGATCCCGCACTCCAGCGCATCCGCCAAAGGGTTGAACTTGGGTCTCTTCCGTATTTCTCTATCTCTGACGATGTTCTGCGTTTCCGAGGCCGCCTCTGCATTCCCGATGTTCCCGAATTGCTTGATAATATTTACCGAGAAGCTCATGAGTCCCGCACCTCTGCTCACCCGGAGAACAATAGGATGTATCACGACTTAAAGCAGATTGTGTGGTGGTATGACATGAAGAATTATATTGCTCGCTTCGTCTCTCGATGTCTGACGTGCTAGAAGGAGAAAGCTTACCGTCAGCATCCTGGTGGTCTTTTGCAGCCTCTGCCTATCCCAGATTGGAAGTGGGAAGACATCTTTATGGACTTCATAACTTGTTTGCCCCGTACTCCGAGAGGGCATGATGCGATTTGGGTTATAGTAGATTGCATGACTAAAGTGACTCACTTCATTCAGTATAAGGAAGGTCATTCCACCGAGAAGATGACTCAGATCTATGTTGCAGAGATTGTTAGACTCCATGGGATTCCTTCGTGGATTGTATCTGATCATGACTCGAGATTTGTATCGCACTTTTGGAAGGGCTTCCAGCAAGCTCTAGGCACCAATCTCAACCTGAGCACCGCTTATCTTCCAATAACTAATGGTCAGATCAAAAGAGTTAATCAGATTCTTGAAGACATGCTTCAGTGCATTTTGGATTTCAATGGAGCTTGGGATGAGTACCTGCCTTTGGTTGAATTCGCTTACAACAATAGCTATCAAGAGAGTCTTAAGATGGCCCCCTTCGAAGCACTGTATGGGCATCGTTGTAAGACCCCTCTCTATTCGTCGGAAATTGGTGAAAAAGTTGTTTTGTGATCTGAGTTACTGCAGGAAATGGAAAAGGTCACAAAGAAGACTCAACTCCAGCTTAGTCATGCCATCGAGAGACAGAGAAAGTATGTCAATCAGCGCCGTCGTCCGTTAGAATTTGTTGTGGGTGATCAGGTGTTCCTGAAGGTTTCCCCTACTCCTGGGGTGAAACGGCTTGGTCGACATCATAAACTCAGCCTGAGGTTTGTGGGACCGTATGCTATTTCAGAGCGTGTCAGAAGATCTGCTAATCGACAGGAGCTACCTGCTTCTTTGGCTAGTGTTCACAATGTCTTTCATGTTAGCCATCTTCGGAAGTACATTCGTGATCCACCCAGCGTCATTGAAGAAGTTCTAGTGATTCCTGAAGTCAATCTTTCTTATTCGGTCGAGCCCACTAAGATCGTCGAGTATCAAGAATGCAAGCTTCGCAAGAGAACCATTCCTATGGTGAAGATACTTTGGACGCATGACAAGTCTGAGGAGTACACTTGGGAACTTGAATTTGACATGCGTAGCAAGTATCTTGTATGTCTTCTCTTGATCTTAGTATGTCTTCGCTCTTGTGCTCCTTCTATTTTAAGTATATTCATGGTTAGCTTTCATGACTTATCTGCAAATCTTGTTGGAATGAATGATATCTGAATCTTCACCTTGTGAGACCCCATTTTATGAATCCTCAAATATTTCGGGGCATCCGTATGTTTTACAAAAAAATAATAATAATGTTATGAGTGGCAATTCCATAATATTCTTATTTTAGGTTTTGTTTTCCCCTCTCTTATGAAGCCGACCCGTCCCGGTCTGGTTATTATCCCCGCAAGCCGTGTATCGCCGCAGGTATTCTCTCCCGATCCCGCTCCTGTGTCGGCTCCCGTCCCATGTGATCCCGCACCAGACGACTTCTCCTGCCTTCCGCCGGCGCCCCCTCCTTTCTCTTCACTTCTGCTAGCAGACAATCCTCCGCCTACCCCCCCCCCCCCTTCTTCTTCCAACAAGGGCAGACGGCGGCAATGCTCCTCTTTATTCCTCCAAGAAGCTGACAGTGCTTTCTCCTCCTAGGGGTCGGCAACAGGAGCCTTTCTTCTTCTCTAAGGGCCTGCTGTCATTTTTCCCCTCCTCCTTTTCATCTTGGCCTGTGGTATCAAGAAGGACTCCTAGGGTTTTGCTCGAAACCTCCTCTCCTCGGATTTTTGAGCCAAGATTGGGTCTTCTTGGGTAAGAAACTCCTCTTCTCCCCTTTAATCAGATTTTGTTGGCATTTAGGTGATGATTTTTTTTTTGCGCCGCAATCGATGCAATTGCGTCGATCCATCATGTGTTCGTCATATAACGACTAATCCCGTATTTATTTGTGTTTTCCGGAACCGCTCTTCGGCCAAATTGGTGGGATCTCTCCAAAGCCCTCTCTGATTTAGGGTTTCTGTCACCTAAGTGTCGTCAAATCCTCGATCCCTTGTGGTAGCTTCCTCTCCCCTCAACCTTGAGGGAGGTAAAACTCTTAACTCGCTATTGATTTTGTTATGCGATGGAAATGTATGCGTCAGCATAGAAAACTTTGTTAAGTCAAATATTTTTTAAAATATGGATCTTAAACAGTTCAAATAGCGCATTTGACCTCGCTTGCGCCGCTTAGCTGTCGCCGACAGTTTCGACTTCACATTAAGGCAAGTTGAAAATTTCCTCTCACTTGCAAACATTGAAATTTAGATTTACCTTACATGTTTCTTAATTATACATAATATCTGACAATTTATGAATCATAACTCCTAAGTATGTCATAAGGTGATGGAAGTTTCTAACAATATGAATCACTTAGGTCCTGAATGTCATAAGCAAATCTTGAAAGGTAGGGTTTAGATGGTGCATCGCCTTATATGCATAGTCACGGTAAGCAGGAAGTACTCTTTTTCTAATAAGACTTACACTTGAACTTGAGTGTGAACTATGTGCACCTACTATAAACCCTGACACATTTCATCGATTACCGCTTATGTTGTTGCCGGAACGATTATATTAAACTCTGGAGTAGACTAATAATTTCAATTTTTTTGTTTGACTCAGTTACTTGCCTGTTTACTGGCTTGCTACAAGATAAATTGGTACTCTAATATTTTTGTTTACATCTGTTTGTACTTTAATTTATTAACTTGCTTACTATTTACACCTATGTTCTGAGGCATGTTCATCCTTGTTTTGAATTTTGTCTTAGGTTCTGTGACTGCGTCGCCTTCCTCTTGAGCTGTTCTGCATCAAGATCTTGTGTTTTTGGAGCTTTATTTTGTCGTTGCCTAGTTAGGTTCTATGTATTTTGTTCTTGTGCTGTCAGATTTTATCATTATGTATTTGTTATGTCAGGCATTTTTCTTTATGTCATGGACAACTGCTAGGCGGTATTATTGTTCTAGAATTCAATATTAATGACATGTTCATTTCTGTGATTTATTACATTTACATTTTTACTAGTACTGTGTGTCATGAGATTTTATTAAAGTGCATGTGCAACAATTTTAACACTAAACCTTCCGATTAAAACAAACTAGTTTTCCTCAAATCAATTATTTTAAAACTAACATTATAATTTCAAATACATCCTAACAGACATGAAATTTTCTTTGCCCATGTCTGTGCCATCACGACCCGCCCGTAGCGCACTCTGATAGTTGTTATTAGACGGGGTCGTGACAATTGGAAGATTGGATCGGGCTGTCTTCCTTCCACTTCTTGGGCTCGACATAGCAATGGTATGGCCAACTGACTCAAGAGACCCCTACTTTGACTTGGGCCACCTTCAAGCACGCTGGCAATCTATGTTTTGGGCCCCCTCTCCACAACAATCCCTTGGGCGAGCTCCACAATCTCAAGAAATCTGGATTCGTGGATGGACACTTGGAGAGCTTTAGGATGTTCACTATCTCAAGTTTGTAAGTGGAGTTTTTAAACATTTTTGGGTGATTATCAGTTGTTTGTATGCTGGTGAATGTAATGATGTAATAGAGTTTCTACAACTCTCGTTTATGTTTCTAAGAAAATATGGGGTAGCTTTAGTGTATTTCCTGTAGAGTTTTGTGATCAATTCTGGCATTCTTTGCTGGACAGATGTCTGAGCAGCTTCCATTCATTGTTCACATGTATTTTCGCTGCCTACTTAATTAATATTTCTGGAACCTCAAACTAATGCCCGGGATTTTTTGTTGCTGTCATTGAATGATTTTTTTTTGAAAAAAATAGTCTTAATAGCGTTACAATTATCCTGACTTGTAATGGAACTTGCATATTCTTGTCGTGGGTATTCTGTAAGTTCTGAGGGATTGCAGCAATATTAGTAGAGGCGTGAGTTTTTTTCAGTTAATTTTTAGTGAGGAGTATGGAAAGTGTGGAATATTTTGTGAATCTCTGAAGTTGTTTTATCTTCTTAACCATGCAACAATTTTATTATTAAAAAATTTCAATTTGTCAAGCTAAATACAAAAAAATTTGTTCGCCGTGTAGCTGAATAAAAGCAATGCATGATTCTAGAAGATATATTCCAAAAAATGTTTTTTAATAACCAAATCCCATCACAGAAGAAAGCTTTTTTCCATAGAGAACTTGCAGTAAGTTCTCATGGACAAGGAAACTTACTTCAAAATAGTCTACAAGCTTTGAAGATTGATGCCCAAGTTCTCCTGCATATATGACTTGTCCTCCCGTTTTCATCAAAAGTAGCTGGAATAGAAAATATATTTACCTCAGAAGGCCATCTACTGTTTTACAGCATTAAGATGGTATTAAGGAGCAAAAAAGTAAACCTCATCAAATGTTTCAAAAATATCAATGCTTGGCTGATGAATTGTGCACACCACCGTTCGTCCAGTATTCACTGTATTTCTCACCACCCGCATAACAATTGCAGCAGCCCTAGCATCTAGACCAGATGTTGGCTCATCCATGAAAATGATGGATGGATTTGCAACCAATTCTACAGCAATTGTAAGCCTTTTTCTTTGGCCTGTTGATAGGCCATCTATACCTGGAAGGCCCACGAGAGCATTCCTCAGAGGATTAAGCTCAATCAAATCCATAACTTCTTCAACAAACATCTATAAATAATGTACAACGATAGCTATATGTTAGAACTGGTCATTTGAAAAGTTAAATTATTGGTAATATAAAATAATAATTTTAGCAATTAGGTTCAATGTCATTTAGATGGCAGTGTTATTAAATGTCAATATTATTAAGATTTCTGTGCTGCTGACTTCAGCGTTATTAAGATTTCAATGTTAGATGCCAATAATATTAAAATTTCAGTGTGATTAGATGCCCATGTTAATAAGACTTCTGTTATATGTCAAAGTGTTTGTAACATACCGTGTACTTAATCTAGTAATATTATATAAAGACTTGAAGGCAACTTAAGATATGATTGTATGTATTTATAAGCTGTCATAACATGTCTAGATGTCATCCTAATTCACCTGAGTTCTAGATGTCACTCTGTTGAATATAAATGCCATGTAGTTATATGTTAAAAATATAAGAAAATTAAATAACCAGCATCTTCAAATAGCATGAAATTACATTATAATATACGTGAATCTGTTATGGATCTACTTCCGTAACAGCGGTAACTCGCCGGAGTAGTGGCTGGAGTCAGAGAAGACGGCGATGGTGGAGGATATTGTGGAGCCGGAACCGCGGCTGCCTATGCGGGGCTTGCTCGTTAGAGGAGAGAGCTACCAATATCTCACAATAAGAGGACAAGAAAACTAGACTTTTCATTCATGTCCATACAAGATCCCTTGGGTCCCTTAAACAGAGGATACAAGGGTGTTACTGTAAATATCCCAACACTAAAAGACAAAATGCATAAATATAGAAATATTAAATAAAATACGACAATTGATTGGGCACATTGCCCAAAACAACTCTCTCACCTTCCAAAATGAGTTTGTCCCCAAACTCGAGGGAGATCACGTTAGGGCGAGCATCATCTGATGTCCTCCTCGTCTGAGTCCTCGACGTGCAGGTAGAAAAGCTTTTTGCACTCGTGTCCATGAGTGTACTGCTCGTTGCAATTAAAACATAAGCCCTGAGCGTGGCAGTCCAACATCTCGGTCTGTGATAAGCGGCAGACCGGCGGGGCGGGAAGACCCTCGATATGTCCTTGCTGAGTGCCGATGTTGGTGGGCAAGGAGGCCTCTCGAGCCAACAAGAAGCGGCCTTCGCATAGTCGGGCCAGACTCATAATAGTCACTAAGTCTAGAGGGACCTCAAATTCGACATCCAGTTGTAGGGGATCTTGAAGTTCGACTGTGAACATGGCGACGTGCATCGCTGGAGGAAGCGTGACGTGTGCCAGAAGGAGCTGAAACTGTTCCAAATAATCATCCACTGTTCCCCATTGACGGAGTGTCGTAAGAGCACCAAGGGGGTTGATGCGGATGGGAGGGCCGAAACGCAAGTTGCAATACCGCTTGAAGTCGTCTCATGTCATGCCTGGTTGGTCGGTGAGGAGACGAGTGACCCAAAGCAGAGCTGAGTCGAGTAGGTGGAAAGAGGCTAGAGGAAGTCGATCAGTGCCCAGAGTTTGTTGGTGGCCGAAGAAATGCTCGCACCATGTGAGCCAGGCCAATGGATCAGTTTTGTCGTCGTAGGTGGGGAAGTACAACCTCGTGTAGCGCGGCAGCATAGCCACTTATGGGTCGATGAAAATCGGTGGCTTGTGGCGGATTAACAGCGGTGGCGCCTGGCTGTGTTGGTATGATTCGTAGGTGGGATAGTAACAACAAGAAAGGTGGCGGTCAACTCATTAAGCTTGATTGTGATGGCGGTCAGGTTATCCTGATGACGTGTTTCAGCTTCCGAAGGTGGCCCTCTATGGACGTCAGGAGTGCAGCCATGAAATCTTGTGTGTTGTCCATAGTGTGGCTTGAAATAGCAAGCGAGAAGGACCGGGTGACTGGACGACTGGATTCCTCTAAAGAGTCTGTTTGGGAGTTTCCGCGGGAGCCACATCGTCGCCCAATGGTGACACAAATATATATGCTCCAATCCTTCGCTCTCCCTTGCCTTGGAGGTACCGGAATAAAATACGTCCAAAATAATGGCGTGAGACAGGCAAAATAATATGGTGAGCGAGGCTTGCTGTGAGTAGGCAGTCATATTTAGGAATTATAAAATAAAAATAAGGAGAAGTGGCACAAGATAGAAATAAAGTTGTGTGGAGTAATGAAATCGGCTGACAGTGACTAAAAAGAAAAATAAAATAAAACTAGATGGGGTCCAAAATAGGAATGGGCGGCTTGATGGGGAGCAGTGGAAGGCTCTGCGGGCTTTTACTGGCGCAGGGTTTGAGAAAATGGGGATGAGGGCTCGAGGAACAGTTCTGCTTTAAGCCTTAAGGAGTGTTGGGCACCAAAATAGGAATGGGCGTCTTGATGGGGAGCGGCGGACGCGTGCGTGCAGAAGAAGAAATGTTAGGCGTCTCGGGGAAAGCGATGCATGGGGATTGAGAAGGAAAGACGCATGAAGGAGGCTCAAGGAAATGAAAGATGATCTGGCTGGAGGCGGATTAGACGGACGAGGATTAGACGGAGGCGGAAGTGGAAAAAGCGAAAACATTGTTCGATGCAGGAAGTCGACGAAAACGTCGGTGGGCAGTTTGATGAGGAAAAGGTGTGAGGCGTCGAGGAAGTTGAAGCCCTAGAAGACGCATCACGACACTGCTGGGATCGCTCGTGTTGTTGGATGTCATGGAAGGAAGGACATCGGGTTCTCAACATAGAAGACACGGCGAGGTGTTAGTCGATCAAAGCAAAGAGGCCCGCAGGAGATGGGCTCGACGTGGATGATGCAGAAGGGCCCAATTGCGTTGATCGGGATGACGAACGGTGTGTGTTCTGGACAAGGAACAAGCAATTGAAATTTTGCTAGAATGAAAAAATAGAGGACTGAGCTGGGTGGGGCCGTGGTCGCAACGGAGGAGATGTTGGCGTGCTTTGGCGGGAGAGGACAGAGAGTTCTGATACCAAGTTGTTATGAGCATACTTGCGTAACAGCGGTAACACGCCAGAGAAGTAGCTGGAGTCAAAGAAGATGGCGATGGTGGAGGATACCGTGGAGCCAAAACTGTGGTTGCATATGTGGGGCTTGCTCGTTAGAGGAGAAAGCTACCAATATCTCGCAATAAGAGGACAAGAAAACTACACTTTTTATCCATTCTCATATAAGACCCCTTGGGTCCCTTAAATAGAGGATACATGGGCGTTACTGTAAATAGCCCGACACTAAAAAACAAAATGCATAATATATGAATATTAAATAAAATATGACAATTGATTGGGCACGTTGCCCATTACAAAATCAAACAACATAACTTTTGGAAAGTAGATTGCTTAATATTAAGAGAAGTAAAATTAAGAGAAAAGATTGTCTGAAATGACATATTTAAGATTCTTCAAGAAATGGGGATCTGCAATGTATCAAAAGAAAAAAAAACAAAATTCCACATTAAATTAGCATGCTAAATCATATAGGCATTAACTGGTTAGAAAAATTTAATACTCAGTCAACATGAAACGTTATTTTTCTCTGTTACCTTTCTAGTTTCTAGATCTATTTCTGGGGAAATTCGAAGCCAAGAAGAATATGTTAGGGATTCATGCACTGTAACGTAAGGTGAGTGAATATCATTCTGTTCACAATAACCACTAATCCGAGCGAAAGTTTCTTGCTTTTTGGGATATCCAGAAATGTTAATACTTCCATCAATATATCCTGCAGTTTTCCTTCCTGCTAATACATCCATTAATGTCGTCTTTCCGGCTCCACTTACACCAACAAGAGCTGTCAATATGCCTGGCCTAAATGCACCACTAGCATTACAAAGTAACTGAAGATGTTTATCCTGAACTCCTTTTCTTCCTATTTCCTGAAATGAGAAAGTATGGGTACGTTATTCCACACACACACACACACATATAATGGGTAAAATCTGATGCTAAGATGAATAAAAAGAAAGCTCAAAAGCTTTAAATTGCTGAATATGCAGTTAATTGTGATATGATGTTAGAAATGAGAATTTTTAGAATAGATTCCGCCAAGGAGATAAAGTCAAGCTTTATCAACTAACATGGTTTCTTCGTAAATCGTAAATCAAAAAACTTATCAACTCTAAGAGCAATATAACTAAATATAGTAAATCTCATTCAAACTTTTGGAAACTACCTAGGTCAATGATTTGGATAATGCATATATGCAAACAAAATTTGAGTTCATAATACATTATATTTGAAAGCAAAAACATAGTATTCTAAGAAATATATATGAGCAGATGAAATAATTCAAACTTAAATTTAAACAATTTTGCATTGAGAACCATCTGGCTACCAAAGGCATCCAGAAAGTATAGAAAAGCTCAGGCTCTTGAAGGAATAATTCTATTCATGCACCTATAATGAAAAAGAAAATTCCAGAACTAACAAAAATTAAGGTATAATTAAATTCTTAGCTGAACCGGTGAGTTTTAAATTTAGTGTGAAAAATGTAACTGAAGAAATATTTAGAGTTCGCTAAAATTGATTCTTGTGATAACTGACTTACAGAGGGCATGCCAACAAAGTAATTCACATTGTTGAACGTAAGAGATAGAGGCTGGAAAGGTAAAATCATTCCCTGCATGACTTTTTGGGCTATGTTTTTGGTACTGCTCCCAGAATTCATTTCTGAATCCTGCTTTTCAGTATCTAATAAAATAAGACAACATATGATTAGTAGTTTTTTGATAATCTAAATTAAAATAGCATAAACTCTCTAAGTAGAATTATGAAGAGAAAAATTCAATATGAAGTAGCAATATTGACGAAGCTACATTAATTTCTTCATACTGTTGAGCACGAGCCATTCTTTAAATTTATGATTGTTACTTTCATATTTTGTTTGTTGACTGCTTATGCATTAGAGCATCAATCATCCACAATAAAAGCATTAGCTGCGTATCTTTCTACCCCCCCCCCCCCCCCCCCACAAGCCTAAAACTAAGCCAGATAAACATTCATAAGTTAAGAAAACATAAAATACTACCACGCAGACCCGTATGAATAGGTCTATCAAATTCTTTGAGCCTTTTTGCTAGTCCCGGCGCTTGTTCCTTTTTCCTGGTTTGGTTCTTACTTTTAGCTTCATCATCATCATTTACGATAACAGTATGAGGATCCCCAATAGCTGAAAAGGAAGAGGAACGTGAAACAAAAAAGGGTTTGCTACTCTTTTAAGTATCAGAATGAAAGTTGATGTGCTTACGATTCAGATAAGTCAATGCCAGAATGAAGCATATATTATATAGAAAAGTAAATCCAACCAGGACTCCAACAGAAATCCAATACCAGTAGCCATTTATGAACATTCCTCTTGACTTGAGAATTGCTTTTCCAATTGTTGGTTGATTTATGCTCTTGTCATTGTTTGGCTGTGATAAAAATTAATCAAACAACCAACAGGGCAACATAAATTTTTAACGAGGAAAATAAGTTCTTCTTGCAATCTCAACACAAAATACCTTGCTCCATCTAGGATCAAAAAATTCATTTATAGCAATGGCATTTTGTCCGTACATCATTGGACAAATCCAATAAACCCAGATCCACCATCGAGGAACATCATCTGCTCAGCGAAGAGACAAGGCTATAGTGAAGATTGCAATATTCTAAAGACAAACTACTGTTGAGAGCAAAATATATTCCTCAATCAGGCCGAGAAGTTCATATTTAAATTGGAATAAAATGTTGACTACAATTACTATTGTTAATTAAAATTATTGTTTTTGGGTTTCATTAGCACAAAAAATCACGTCAAAGTTTTTCACTTAAAAATCTCAATTTCTTACCAAATAATCCTCCTATCTTGTTAGAGATTTGTTAGGTCTTGTTGCTATAAATACACGCCTACATAATTTTGTTAGATGTAGTGTACTTACTGTGTAGTAGAGTTGCCTTATGCTCCCCATGGGTGTTGTGAATACCCTCCCATGCACTTATATATACCTTACTCTTGTGAATACATCATATTGATTCTCTTCTTTCATGGTACCATAGGGATAATAACCCTAGCTGAATCCCTGATCCCGTCCTGCTTCCGCACGACCTCACTGATCGCTGCTTCCACCGTCTCCCTGATCCCGTTTTGCCGTTTTTGGTCGATCGAGCGACCTCGTCCCCTTCGCTACTGCCGGCCTGTTTCCGATCGACTCGATCCCGTCCCATTCGTTGTTTCTGATCGACGCGATCGTTTCCCCCCGCCGGTCTACTTCCGTCGGTTTCTCTCTATTCCTGCTGGAGTGCCTGTTTCTGCCGGAGTTCCTGCTTTGTTTCCCGTCGGCTTGTGCTGCAGTCTGCTCCCATTGTGCTGCTTTCGATTTTCTTCTATGTTGTCGGTCTCCTCCGCTGATTTCTGTAGCCGACATATCTCCTCTTCTGGCTGATCCTGCAGCCCTGATGGCTTCGTCTTACTCCTCTGCCTTTCTTCAGAAGGCGGATGTCATTCTTCATGGACGAAACTACAAGACACGTTCTGCCACTGTCGGCGTGATCCTCCACGGTCTAGATCTGTGGGGCGACGGCTCTGAGTCTGCTCCGCCTCCATCAGCAACCCCTTCTGTGGATGATTCTTCCACGGTTAGCACCGCTGCTTCCGTCCAATGTTTCGACATGGCAGAGTGGAGCTCTGCCGACTCCCGTGCGATAGCCGTCATTTGCCAGTCCTGTGAGCTCCCCATTCGCATGACCGTCTACCAGCTACCTACGGCCAGGGCGATGTGGGATCACCTGCGTCGTCTCGACCTGCCCTCCAGTCAAGCTCTGCGCTACTCTATATTTCAGACCCTTAACACTTGCTATCATCGTGATCATTCTATTCAGGCATTCTTTGCTGAGCTCCTTGACCTCTGGCGTCAGTGCGATGAGATGGCTCCTTCCCCCTGAATTAGTTGCCCTCAGTGTGTTGCTACCTCTCGGGATCGCGACTTTCAGTGCACGTATGAGTTCCTCAAGCGATCACGCCCCGAGTTTGAGCTAGTTCGTGCCCAGCTTTTGCACTGGGATTCTCCACCTTCTCTTAGTGATACGCTGGCTTTGGTAATTGCTGAAGAGACTTGTCTTCACTCCTTAGACACTGATGCATCTTCTAGTGTGATGCCTCATGCTGTACTTGCTGCTCCGGAGTTTTCACCGCAGTCCTCCCTTGTGAGTACTTCTTTGCTGGCTTCACCGGGTTATAGTGCGTCGGTGCGGTCTGTTCCTCGTCCTCCAGTGTCATCTACTGCTCAGTCTGGTGCTCCATGTCTCCATCCTGTCTGTTGTCATTACTGCCAGTGCATTGACCACGTCAAATCTGAATGTCACAAGCATCAGAGGGCTCAACAGTCTGGTAAGCAGCGTGCTCTTGGTGCTCTTCCAGCTCATTTATCTGCTATGGCACAGTCACTCTTTGTGTCTGAGCTTGCCCAACAGCTATCTTACGATTCACTGCATCGCTCCTCTGCCTCTGTGCTCTCACCGGATGCTTCTGGTGCCTCTGCTTCTCAGTCGGCTGCCTCTGCCCCAGCTAGTATCACCTCCTCTAACTGGTTGCTTGACTCTAGAGCATCTTTTCACATGACCCATGATGTCACTCACCTCCTGCCCTGTCAGCCCGTCTCGTCTGCCCTCTGTGTTATGGTTGCAGATGACACTATTCTACCTTGCACTAGCCGTGGGATTGTTCATACCACCCATTTCCATATTCCTGATGTGGCATACATACCCAAGTTATCCATGAACCTTATATCCGCTAGTCAACTCATCTCGCACGGTTGCCTTGTTATTTTTGATGAGTTTGTTTATTGTGTGCAGGATAGTCTAACAGGGATACTCCTTGAAGGAGACCAATACTGATGAGACGGGCTGACATGGCAACCAGTTAAGATGAAGATGTTCAAGGATGTTGACTAGCAGATATAAGGTTCATGGATAACTTCATCTTTCATCCATTTCATCGTCACCAACAGCCTCTTCTTTGTGTCTTTCCTCAACGGGCTTCTCTCAGTGGCATCACTAACTTGGTCATCTTAGTGGCTCGCGTCTTTCGTCCCTCATCAGTACTGGTCTCCTTGGTCGTGTTTCTGTTGATAGGTCTCACTCTTGTACGGGTTGTAAGCTTGGAAAACAACTATAACTCCCTTATCAGTCCAGCGAGTACAGGTCTTTCCATTCCTTTGATTTAGTTCATTCAGATGTATGAGGTCCCGCAACATTTGTATCAAAGGGCGGACATCCGTACTATGTTATATTTATTGATGATTATTCTCGCTATTGTTGGATTTACTTTATGCACTCTCATTCTGAGTATTTTCAGATTTATGTTGTTTTTCCACTATGGTACGCACCCAATTCTCTGATTCCATAAGTATTTTCCGTTCTGACTCTGGGGGGGGGGGGGGGGGGCGAGTATCTCTCTCATGCTTTTCGCAACCTGCTAGCTACCCACGATACTCTTTCTCAGCTTGCTTGTCCTGGGGCTCACGCTTAGAATGACACTGCTGAATGAAAGCATCGTCACATCATTGAGAAAGTCCGCACTCTCCTTATCTCTTCTCACGTTCCTCCTCATTTTTGGGTTGAGGCTGTCTCTACTGCTGTCTATCTCATTAACCCGCAGCCCTCCGCTTTTCTTCAGGGTCGGTGTCCTAGTGAGTGTTTGTACTCCTGACCCCCGCGTTATACTCATCTGTGTGTTTTTGGTTGTCGGTGTTATGTTCTTCTTCCTTCACGTGAGCATACCAAGCTCTTTGCTCAATCTATATCTTGTGACTTTCTCGAATACAGTACTGAGCACAAGAGCTATCAATGTTATGATCCTGTTTCACGTCGACTTCGTATCTCACGTGATGTCATCTTTGATGAGTCTCACCCTTTCTGTGTCCTTAATCCCCTCGACCTCGCACTCATCGATGACTCCCTCTGATGTGCAGTTCCTCACTCTTCCCACACCACCGCCTCATGTCTCCTCCTCTCCACCAGTTTGTCCATCTCCTCTCTTCTTACCACCGCCTACACCATCTCCTCCCTCTTCCCTTCCACCTTCTACTTCTCCCTCGGACGCGCTCATCGTCCCCCTTCCATATCATTACACTCGTTTTCCTCCTCCTCCTGCTCTCGTTCCCTCGCCTCCAGTGCCCCCGGACTCGGTGTCTGCCTCCTCCAGTGAGTGTCCTTTGGACAATCCTCCTGTGCGTTGCAACGCACCTCGTAAGCGACGTCCTCCCGACCGCTTGAGCTTTGCTACACTTACGCTGGACCTTCTTGTCCTTCCTGCTATTGCTTGTAGCACTCCAGAGCCGATTACCTACCATGAGGCTTCTCAGATACCTTTGTGGCAGGTTGTCATGTCTGCTTAGTTAAATGCACTTGAACATACTCGTACTTGGGAGCTTGTTTTTTTCTACCTGGTGCTGTTCCTATTACTTGCAAGTGGGTTTTTAAGGTCAAGACTCGCTCTGATGGTTCTGTGGAGAGGTACAAGGTTCGCCTAGTTGCTCGTGGTTTTCAGCAAGAGCAGGGGAGAGACTATGACGAGACTTTTACTCCAATTGCTCTCATGATTACAGTCCGGACTCTTATTGTTGTTACCGCTATTCGCCACTAGTCTCTATCACAGCTCGACGTGAAGAATGTCTTTCTTCATGGTGATCTTCAACAGGAGGTATACATTCTTCCTCCTCCGGGACTATCCTCTCCTCCAGTCCTTGTATGTCACTCGAGCCGAGCTCTTATGGGCTCAAACAGGTGCCCCGCGTGTGGTTTGCACGTTTCAGTTTAGTCATTATAGCCGCCAGATTCCAGTCATGTCCACATGATCCAGCCCTGTCTGTGCACTCCTGTGGTCGGGCCCTTTTGTTACTGTACGTGGATGATATGATTATTACTATTGATAATCCTTCTCATGTGGCCTTCGTTAAGCACCACCTTCAGCAGCAGTTTCAGATGACCGACCTTTGACAGCTGAGCTATTTTTTGGGTCTTGAAGTCAGCTCTACAGACATCGATTTTCAACTCTCTCAGCAGAGATACACATCAGATCTCCTAGCTCGGGCTGCTCTCTTTGACTCTCGCATAGTGGACACCCATATGGAGCTTCACCTTCAGCTACGTCTGGATGATGGTTTTCCACTCTCCGACCCCACTCGCTACCACCACCTCGTTGGGAGTCTTGTCTACCTCATCAT
This sequence comes from Platanthera guangdongensis, assembly GCA_039583875.1. NCBI lineage: Eukaryota > Viridiplantae > Streptophyta > Magnoliopsida > Asparagales > Orchidaceae > Platanthera > Platanthera guangdongensis. Next base: position 1,515,992 of record CM077147.1, on the reverse strand, counting down.
TACTCGGCCAGACATTGCCCATGCAGTCCACGTGTTGAGTCAGTTTGTTGGTGTCCCTACCTCTGTGCATTATGGTCACCTGCTGCGGCTTCTACACTATCTCAGAGCGACGACTTCTTATGGTTTTTTCTTCTCTAGCAGCAGTTCTCTGCAGCTCTGCGCTTACTCGGATGCTACTTGGGCTAGTGATCCTGTTGACCGTCGCTCTGTCACCGGTTCATGTTTGTTCCAGGTTTCTTCTCTTATTGCATGGAAGTCCAAGAAACAGACTAGTGTTTCTCGATCCATCACTGAGGCTGAGCTTTGAGCCATGGTTATCACTGCTGAGAACATTATTTGGCTTCGTTGGCTTCTTGAGGATCTTAGTGTTTCCTCTCCTGACCCCACCCCACTCTACTGCGATAACACCGGTGTCATTCAGAATACTCTGAATCCGGTGAAGCACTCACTCTCCAAGCATATTGGGGTTGATGCTTTCTTCCTACGTGAGAAATATGGTCATGGTACTCTTGCTCCTTCCTATGTCCCTTCTGAACAGCAGATTGCAGATTTGATGACTAAGCCGCAAATGAGGACCCAACATGCCCATCTTCTGTTCAAACTCTTGGTGTATGATCCCCCATGAGTTTTTGAGGGGGGGTGGGTGTTAGATGTAATGTACTTACTGTGTAGTAAAGTTGACTTATGCTCAACATGGGTGCTGTGAACACCCTCCTATGTACATATATATACCTTAATCTTGTAAATACATCATATTGATTCTCTTCTTTCAAATTTTACTTTGGATCAACAAAATTTTTTATTTTAATCATCCTTTATTAGATGAAGTTAGAAGTGAGGAAGAGTCATTAAGAGTAGAGTCATGTAAAACCTACATAATTTGTCTATTCTTCTTGTATCCTTTAAGAGATTTTGGTAGCTCTCTCAATAGAGCACACCTCGCTTAGCAATCGTGGTTTCGGCTCCATAGTATCGCCCTCTGTCGTCCCCGCCTCCGATCACTCTTCTGACGACTCTACCGACATTCTACGAGCATGTAATCAACTCTTGAAGAGCACCGAAGTTCAAATATGTGTGATGTGCACGTGGAAGCAATATGACCGCGTACATGAGTGCATATTAAGTCACAAAGTAACATAAAAAAGAGCAGTAATGTGTGAGTGCATGCATATCTGCGAGAGAAACCAGTTGGCACTTGTGAGTGTGTATTAATGAAGTATGATAGAGCTTACGGTAGCAAAGCACCAAGCTGGGTGCAGTATGTGCGGAGCAAGGGGAGGGGAAAAACTATCTCAGATGGGTGTGCAAATGACCCATCTAACAAACGAGCTTGAGCCATCTGATGAGTGAATTTCATATAGTATTTTAGGTCATATTTTAGCTTAGTTTTCCTTTCTTTTCTCTCATCCAATTGTTGTTTTCATCATAAAATCGTTAATAATCTAATTATATGTCATGTGAACACATGTGAGCTAGATATGGCATATTTTAGTCATTTCATGCATGAGGGAGACCCTTTCTCCCTCTAATTTCATTTATATATCTATGTGGATGTGTTCTTCTTGTGGTTTTGGTTGTTTTTCTGCAGGTACAGTGGTTGTGCTATTAACCCCTCACGCCTCGGTCCCTTTCAAATGAGGAGGCCACTATTCGTGTGTTTTTCTTCCTGCACGAGCAGTGACCCTTTTTGCGCACAACCATTGGTCATGCGCGGTCATTTTGCGCTTGTTGGCTTGAGTTCCTTAAGATCGACCGGAGGAGCCCACTACCAGTGCATTTTCCTTGGCGCACGAGGAGTGGACCCCTCTACGCACGACCACTGGAAGTGCACAGTCTTTTTACACATATTGACGAGTCTTGAAATCGGTGAGAGAAGGCCACTATGCGTGCGTTTCCCGTCTCGCGCGAGTAGTGGACCCTATCCCTGTGCACGACCACTGGTCGTGCACGACTATTTGCAAAATCTGACCCGACGCCCCCGATTTTCGCACAAGGAAACGCACGAGGATAATAACACAACCACTAGTCGTGCTCTGTCAATATTTCTCCCCAAAACCCAAAGTTTTCCCTCCATTACAGGTTCTTTTGCGCATGAGCAGTGGACCTTTCCTTCTCGCACGACCGCTGGTCGTGCATCGGCTCGTACGCTGGTCAAAATACTGCTCCGCTTATAAATAGGTAGGTTCGCGATTTCAACGGGGGATCCGTCTTTTTTCTCCAAAGTTCCGTTGTTTCTGTTCTCCAAGGGCTAGGGATCATCCCGTAGGTTCTCCCCGTCATCCAAGATCTCAAGGTTGAAGAATAAGAAGCGTCTATTTCGCTGCAAGCTCGGGAAACAGAAGAAAAGACGTGGGTGGCGCAAAACCCTTGAGAAGATGGGTCAACTGGGAGCTGGTGACAGCAGCTCATCTGCTCCGGATGATAGTCGACGAGCAAAGCGTTCACGGAGTCACGATATGGAACCCCCTTTGTCTCCACGGAAGAGTCTCAAGCGCCGTGTGTATCTCTTTTCTCTTCTCCTACAATCTAGGTTGATGTGGCTTGTCTTTCTTTTCTTATTTTGATGATGGTTGAATAGACGTGAGTTGTATAAATGTTATAAATATTTTATAGAAGAATTCTACTCTGGCGTGTATGGACAAGTAGTTTGATGTTGGATTCCCTGCAAGGACAAGTACTCATCAAACACACAAAATACCGAAATCAATGAAAGACACAAAATACCAAAATCCATTCACTGTAGGTGTGGGATATGACCCCCAAACATAAGAATGTACTAGATTAAACGGATAAGAATACCTACTACCGGAACCAAAATAAGGGTTTCTGGTATGCTTTTCCAGTTCACATGCATCACATACAAGTTTATTACAATTAACTTTCTTAAACAAATTGGGATACATTTGTTTCAAGACTGGAAAGAAAGGATGACCCAGACATCGGTGTTGAAGTAGGAGTAAGTCTTCTACACATCTTCTACCCTCTTGATGCAGGACGACACGTAGGGTTTACGCGTCTGTCGGCTTTTTACTAGGAAACCCTAAATGCATGCGACGAATAATTAATTTTGTCAATTTTAGAGCGGGCGCAGTACTAAAAAAATTACGCAACTTGGATTTTGAAAGCACAAATTTACTTCTTAAAAAAATGAATTTTCTTAATTAAGGTTCGATTTCAAATCCGGGGAAGGAAGCTCGCAACTTCGTTCCGTTCCCTTTGTCGCAACAAAACGGAAATCGTGAACTTCAAATACGTTTCCGTTTGGAGTTCTCGTCGTAGCGTTCGCTGACAAAATTCGGCGAAAACCCAGCAATGAGTCCAAAAATCCTAAGAGAAAATGTAGACACACGCAAAGAGAGGATAGAAGCAAATTACCCACGAAAAGAACCGTCTTTCCGTATCCGAAGTCGATGGCGATCATGCGAGGAGTTTCTCGTCACCTTCAATCTCCGCTCCGAGGTCGGCCGTTATCGCATACAGGCACCAAGGAATTAAGTCACTCCCTCACACGAGGTGGTTCCACGGAATCACTCCACAACGTAAGGAAGCCACAAACTAACAACCTAAAAATTCACTCGCTCTCACGCTCAGAGAGGATCCACGAAATCTCAATCACTTAAGGTGGATCCACGAAGTCTCTAAGCACTCTAACCAGTTGACCTTCCCCTCTTCAGGAAGCAACAACTCACCTAAAATAAATTCCTCAAAGGAAGCAACCAAGCACTAATCAAACTAATACTAATTCCACTCAACTGGTCATAATAGCAACACAACTCACACCATTGTTTATCATCTCACAAAACCATAACAATGGCAAAGGATTTCTTCAACAGTCGTCCAATTTGAAGCAACAACAAACAAAACTTCAAACCGGGATTCAACACAGAACAGTTCTCCCACTGGAGAGCAAATCAACAACAAATCCTAATAGGAAATCTACAGCAAGCCAAAATTCCACTATTCATCGTCTTCATCTAACTTCTACAGTAAACAAAATCTTCATTAACCTCCTAACTTCCTACAACAACATTAACATCTACCTCCTACAGTACTCACACAGAGCACCTCACACGCACATCAACAGGAAACACAGCAATTCATTTTAACTCTTCAATATTTTCACCGTCCATCCCCAATATGTTGAACCCCTCTTTCCCTTTTATAGGGTTACAAGAACTGAAGACGCAATGGATCGGCCATGGATGCAGAGCTCCGGTCCGGCACAGTCGGGACGCACCTCGGCTAAAATGGCGGTTAACATCTTGAGAGGAGGCTGGCGGTTCGTCGTGGGCTAGAGCTGGGGGAGGAGCGCGATTTCCGGCGTCGTGGGGCTGGGCGTGGGAGGAACGGGAGCGGCACTTCGCCATTTCCTTCCGCCGAACGGGAATGTGAACAGTAGATCGGATGCTGAACCGGCTTCTCTTTAACTTAAACCTAAATATATATATATATATATATATATATATATATATATATATATATATATATATATATTCATATTCTTATTCTTATATATATATATAAACTCATACTCCCTTACAGCACACTCACACAGATATATATATATATATATATATTTTATATATATATATATACATTTATACGTATTATGTATATATACATATTCCGTACAATAAAATGCAACACAATAACTAACACAAATAAAGCATGCAAGACATAGGGTTGATTGAGGTCCGGACTGGTGTGGCGTCGGGACTTCTTCGCCGACCTAGTCGGGTCTGGACTCCACCAACTCTCCCCCTCTCGAAATCACTCATCTCTGGTGAGTGGTCCGAGTGGTAGACAAGAGAAGATCAACATCTATGCCAACGAACCAAAGATCTCTGAAAATCATCATCAGTAGTGGTTACTGTCCAATATGTGCTCGAAAACTGTAATAGAATATTCTCCTGGCGTCTCATGCTCAACCTGAAACTGGTAGTGAAAAACAGAAGGAACTACAATGAAAGTGTTAGTAGCGAAATGAATACTGGTATGTCCTGAATGTGGCTCCTCACTCTCACTCACCACCCAGAAGAAACAAATGGAGGAGAAGGCAATGGAGATTCTAAATACTCATGCGAGGAATCATCGAATTAAGTCAGATTGGCTACGTTAAAACAGGATTTGCTCCCCAAACGGAAGACATCTCAAGTTCATCCGCATTTTGCCCAATCCGATTTACTACTTGAAAGGGTCCAGTTCTACGGTTGCTAGCTTCTTTACGTTACCAGAAGGTAACCGTTCCGGATCCAGCCGAACCATAACCAAGTCATTCATTTTAAAATTAGTAGCTCTTTTATGCTTTAATATGAGTTGCATAAAAATCATAAGTGTTATGCAATTTTCCGCTCAAAATTTATTTTTATACAAATCATGCAAATGCAAAAATGACTACTAACACAACGAACGCCACAAACCGATGGTTTCAGATATCAAGAGCAACTCCTGAGAGAGGTGCATGATCAGGAGGCTCAGAGGGTGGCTCATAAAAGAATTCACCGCGGGGGCGATGAACACTCAAGTGCAAATCAGAGACAGTAGTGGTCAGATGTGTCAACATGGTGTACGAACTGTCTCTGCAAGTGCAGGCGATAAGATATAACATCAACGGATCAGTGAGTGCACCCTCAAACTCGACTGTGTCACTAACGATGAAAACATCTCAAATGTGCGGTGAACCCATAAGTTTTTTCATCTGGGGGTTCACCGGGAGGGATATAGCAAAATTCGTCGCAAACGCGACGCGTGCAAACGTAGGCTCCAACAACAGATGAAGCGCTCTCAGATAAATGTGCACGAAGTTTGACAACCGTAAGAAAGTTGCTAGGGGAAAGTGAGGCATCAGAAGGCTCACCCGGTGGGACATATGAAAACTCATCGTAAAGACGATGGTCAACAGGTGGTACGTCCCATAACTCATCTAAAGTGCGAGCAACCAGATGACTATGCACAAGCACTATCGACATCACGTAAGACAATGGAGCACGTATCCATGTCTTAAAATTCGCAAGTGTATTACTTAGAATAAGCTCCACACATGGACGTGGTGGTTCATCTGGAGGCTCAATAGGAGGGTCGTCAAATGACTCATCAGTCGAGTGATGGTCCTCCAAGAATGAACCATCAGAAGGGGTCCTACTCCCAGATAGGGTAGGGGTGACTACCTCGAGATCACTACTAAGTTCTCGACTCCCGATCGTAATGTCACTCAGTGCACCATCAGGTGTAGTGATGTGGCTCGATGCGCCATCAGGTGTGGTGATATGACTCGGTGCACCACCAGGTGAAGTGTGCAAGGAATTTACACTCAAAGAAGAGCTAGTAGATATAGCATCACAGACGGGGTCACTTAGTGGAGCAGACTCATATGAGGTTTGACTCCACACATCCTGTACTAGGACATCAGAAAGTGTGGGTGACGTCTCCCTGGTGGGGGCAGTAGAAGGTTTTTGCTGCCCCTCAATATCTATCATCATGTTCACCTTCGGAACACTAGGAGGATCACTAGGTGCGATGTACTCTTGACGATAGTGACCTCTATAGGACTCGTGAGTGTAGTCGTGACGATCGTCCATAACATAATCATGACGTGCTCGTGGATGATCATGTGTCCTATGATCGTACGGTGGTGGTCGCACATATGCAGTCTCAGATTCCTCATATAAAGGAGACGTGTAGTATCGATAACTAGAGGTATACTGAACTCTATCCTCATAATATGGTGTCGAATGACCACTAGGATCCACTCGAGTACGAGGATAATAACGATGATAGTCATCATACTGATCGTCCCTAACATATTGTGAACGTGTTAATAGGTCAACACGATCTCGGGAAGTGGTATATGATGCTCGAGTATAATCATCGTGGTATCGTAAAGATCTCCGTGACTGGGCACTATGGGTGTGAGTGTAAGGGTAGTCATGATCCTCAAATAAAGGATTCCTCCTAAAGGTAGACCTTTCTACATAGTGACGTGGAACATCACAATGTGCACGGACCGAATGCTCATCTCGAATTTGAGGTGACATTGACGCTCGACGGGGTATTTCAAAACTACTCACCCTACCTCTAAGGTTTTCCAACCTTTCACGCATCTGACATGTACTCTCAGTTAATGCCGTCATTTGGTAGGCGAAAGGTATAAACCACTGGGGCGGTTCATTCCCTTCGTGTCCACGACTCGGGTGACCACATTCAATTTGACGCATTCTATCACTACGCCGATACATGCTAACAAAAATTAAATGTAATGATGATAAAAATAATCTCTTTTTTTTTGAAATTTTTTTTAAAAGCTATGCGGGTTCCTATTCTACACAGGGTGGATCCCGAAATTTAGAAAAATTTTGGAACCTGGCTCTGATACCAATTTGATGCAGGACGACACGTAGGGTTTACGCGTCTGTTGGTTTTTTACTAGGAAACCCTAAATGCATGCGACAAATAATTAATTTTGTCAATTTTAGAGTGGGCGCAGTACTAAAAAAATTACGCAACTTGAATTTTGAAAGCACAAATTTACTTCTTAAAAAAATGAATTTTCTTAATTAAGGTTCGATTTCAAATCCGGGGAAGGAAGCTCGCAACTTCGTTCCGTTCCCTTTGTCGCAACAAAACGGAAATCGTGAACTCCAAATACGTTTCCGTTTGAAGTTCTCGACGTAACGTTCGCTGACAAAATTCGGCGAAAACCCAGCAATGAGTCCAAAAATCCTAAGAGAAAATGTAGACACACGCAAAGAGAGGATAGAAGCAAATTACCCACGGAAAGAACTGTCTTTCCATATCTGAAGTCGATGACGATCACGCGAGAAGTTCCTCGTCACCTTCAATCTCCGCTCTGAGGTCGGCCGTTATCGCATACGGGCACCAAGAAATTAAGTCACTCCCTCACACGAGGTGGTTCCACGGAATCACTCCACAACGTAAGGAAGCCACAAACTAACAACCTAAAAATTCACTCGCTCTCACGCTCAGGGAGGATCCACGAAATCTCAATCACTTAAGGTGGATCCACGAAGTCTCTAAGCACTCTAACCAGTTGACCTTCCCCTCTCCAGGAAGCAACAACTCACCTAAAATAAATTCCTCACAAGGAAGCAACCAAGCACTAATCAAACTAATACTAATTCCACTCAACTGGTCATAATAGCAACACAACTCACACCATTGTTTATCATCTCACAAAACCATAACAATGGCAAAGGATTTCTTCAACAGTCGTCCAATTTGAAGCAACAACAAACAACACTTCAAACCGGGATTCAACACAGAACAGTTCTCCCACTAGAGAGCAAATCAACAACAAATCCTAATAGGAAATCTACAGCGAGCCGAAATTCCACTATTCATCGTCTTCATCTAACTTCTACAGTAAACGAAATCTTCATTAACATCCTAACTTCCTACAACAACATTAACATCTACCTCCTACAGTACTCACACAGAGCACCTCACACGCACATCAACAGGAAACACAACAATTCATTTTAACTCTTCAATATTTTCACCATCCATCCCCAATATGTTAGAACCCCTCTTTCCCTTTTATAGGGTTACAAGAACTGAAGACGCAATGGATCGGCCATGGATGCACAGCTCCGGTCCGGCACAGTCGGGACGCACCTCGGCTAAAATGGCGGTTAACATCTTGAGAGGAGGCTGGCGGTTCGTCGTGGGCTAGAGCTGGGGGAGGAGCGCGATTTCCGGCATCGTGGGGCTGGGCGTGGGAAGAACGGGAGCGGCACTTCGCCATTTCCTTCCGCCGAACGGGAATGTGAACAGTAGATCGGGATGCTGAACTGGCTTCTCTTTAACTTAAACCTAAATATATATATATATATATATATATATCATATTCTTATATATATATAAATATATATATAAACTCATACTCCCTTACAGCACACTCACACAGATATATATATATATATATATATATATATATATATATATCATATCTATCTATCTATATATATATAGATATATATATTATATATATATATATATACATTTATACGTATTATGTATATATACATATTCCGTACAATAAAATGCAACACAATAACTAACACAAATAAAGCATGCAAGACATAGGGTTGATTGAGGTCGGGACTGGTGTGACGTCGGGACTTCTTCGCCGACCTAGTCGGGTCTGGACTCCACCACCTCTACAACGCTCTCTATAAGTTTTGAAAGAGCAGAGTCCATGTTCTCCTTATCTAGGTAGCACAAGCCACTATGTCATGTGTCAGTCCCAAGTCTCCTGTCAGTCTCCTTTTCTTGGAAGATCACCTTTAGGATATCAAACAAGACACAATTTAGTTGAGATATGATTGCACTAATGGATAAGAGATTCACAGGAAGGACAGAGCATGCAAAACATTGAGCAGAGTTAAAGTGTTGACACATTGCACAGTACCCTTACCAACCACTGGTTGAGCAGTGTCATTAGCAGTCTGAATGCACTCTGGGACTGATAGGGGAGTGTACGAAAGGAATTCTTTCACATCCCCAGTAACATGTTGAGAGGCACCCGAGTCGACTATCCAATCTAGTGAGCCAGTGGTGGATGTAGATGCGAGAGCATGAGTATTATAAGTACATGTGGCTATGTGAGCAAAATATGCAACATTACCCCTAGGCACAGTTGGAGTGGGTGTGTCATCCATCACACCTTTCTGCTTCCTTTGCATCAGCTGGTGGTATGCATCCAAAATCTCCTGTTCCATTGAGTGATCCACATCAGCAATACCTTATTCTGCCACTTCCTTGCTTATCGTGAAATTTGCCCGATAGCCTCCTCGTCCACCACCTCTACCACCTCCACGACCGCGCCAACGACCTCCAAACTATCCCCGTCCACTGCATCCCTGTCCTTTGGTGTCATGGGGCAAGTCAACCGGAGATAACCTATTTCACCACAATTCTAACATTATCGCATCTCGCTCATGTATCCCTCGTGCTCTTGATTGGTGACCACTAGGGCCGATTTCTCTCTCAAAATAGTGGTTCCACCAATCTGGAGCCTGATCCTACTTTCCTCCTACATCATGACTGATATCGTCTCATCCAAGGAAGGAATTTTTCGCTGAGCAAGCAATATTGCACACCTCGGCTCAAATGTCGGGTGCAATCCTTTCATAAAATGCATAGTCCTTCGTTGGGCATCTCACTCACCTTTCGTGCATTCAGGATCTTTGCAACATGCGACTGGTGAAAAATAATCATAGTCTGTCCATAGTCGCTCTAGATATGCAACATACTCTTGAATCGAACAATCTCTCTGCATTACGGTCTCAATCTCTTGTTTATTTGAAAAACACGCATGTTATTGTTGACTCCTACGTAACGCCTCTGTAACTTTCCCCAAAAATAGCTTATAGTCTTTATACCGTCCACCGTGATGGCGAAAAATGTGACCATTGAGTTTAAGAACCAAGTATGTAATAGACTGCGCGTAGTCTTCCATTCGTTGTACCTATATAAGTGCTTCTCTAGCTCCCTCTTCTCTCCAGTTAGATAACCCTCCAGATTCCTTCTGGAGAGTGCCCTTTTCACCCAACGCGACCAACTTAAGTACGTAGCTGGTCCGCCGAGCTTCAGCTCCACGGGAAGGATATCCGGCTTTACCAGAGGCGACGACGACTGAGTTAATCCCTCGTCATTTGACGACCAACTTCACCATGAGCGCCCACAACTCTTGACTATGAATGTGAGTTCTCCACGCAACACCCTCATGCACAAAAATAATAATAAAACAACCGCAGTGACAAGGATGCCCGCACAAGATCTGTGGCACTTCCTTATGCATCAGTGCCAACGACGTTACACCTTCTGTACGTGAGCCGCAAGGGTCGATACGTAAGCCCGACAAGCAGAGTCATGCGCGATCCTTCTCCTCGCAGAGCCGCACGCGCCTGACGATCCTGCGCGATGTGGCTCCGGCGTGATGCGCATATCTGCCCTGCTTCCTGCGCACTATAAGCTTTTCCTCTCCTGCAAAGGGCCGCGCCCTATGTCTGCGCACGCGAGAAGCCTCCCCGGACTGGAGTATTCTGCGCGAGTTGGAATTCGGCGTGCGATTCTTCTTCTTCCGTTAGTGCTAGAAATGCCGCACGGAATGCTGGTCCCGCGACCTTCCTTCTCCCGCTGCGCTCACTGCGGCCTGTGCCCGGCCTCCGTGCCCTTCCGCCTTTCTCCTCCGTCAAATCCCTCCATGCTCCTTCCTGTGTAATTCCCCCTACACAGTCGCAGGCGCTCTGTCTCCCGTCGTCGATGTCTCTCCCGCAATCGATGCTTCTCCTACAATTGATCGGAGCAGGGCGCACACACGTCTGATGCTTCTCCCGCAATCGAGCGCTCGCGGCAACTTCTTCTGCGCTTTGCTCTTGTGCGTTGTGTGATGCCGCGTCGGGCTGCTGCGTCTCCCGACCAAGAGCAACACTCCTATCATACGAAGAGTCGGACGATGCTTCTCCCCGCTACGCTCCTTCCACCGCAACACTCTCGTATATTTCCTCTGTGATGTTCCTTTCCGCACACCACCAGGAAAGGAAAGAAGAAAACACCCGAAAATCAAAGTTAAGATCACGAAAAAAAATATTTTTGGGACCCATATCTTTGCAAACCGGACTCTGATACCAAGTAGAAAAATAAGAAATAAAAATATTTTATTATTCACACTTCTAAATCAATACAACTCTCCCCTATCTATACACACACAAGGGAAACTCAAAACCCAAATCTGAGATGTGAGACTAATCCCAAAAAGAAGGAGACCGCTAATTGCACACCAAATTCCACCAATTATAGTTTTCGTTAAATTATTGCATGTGCGTCACACAATCTAGAATCCTCTTGACACTAAATTAACACCAAGTCCTTAGGATTTCTATTAGGGCGCAATTGCAAATTCACTCCATAATCATCCTGTGTCATCTAGTTTTCTTAGTTTAGGACATCGAGCAGTGTGCAGTGTTATTTAAGATGGCTAGAGTCGTACAAGGTCAAGTTAGATTGAAGGCAGCTTCATTGAGTTAGGCTTGATTGTTCGGAGCAAAATAAGTGAGAAAAAGGATAAATGGAGAAAAGAAGTCATACATATTGGTGAGAGAGAGGATATTTTGGGGTATGCAAAATTGAATCATAAAACTTGGCTCAGAACTAATAAAAAGCAACTCTCATTGCAGAGCGTCTCTGATTTTTTTGTTATTTTGATTCCATTATTTGTTTGTCAGCATCAATCGATGTATTTTCCCCCAACAAGTACTGTAGAGCAAGTCCCATTTTTGACTGCAAGTACTTGTTTGGTAAAGTTGTTCAATGTTGCAAGCAAAGGATTCATTGATGGGCAAGTAGCTTCTTCAATGAACTCACATGATCAGGAAGTCATGAGGGTAAAGCAAGTGTGGAATAGAATTTATGCTATGCACTTCCGCACAAATCAAGATTTAAGATTTCGTACAGTTAAAAAGTGTTGCCAGCAAAAAATCAGCACCTTCATGAAGTTCTTTATTCTAAGGGAAAAAGAAATTACTAAAAAAATGTAACTTGTAAGTAAAATAGTTGTATACCTTTGGAGACAACAAATCCGCCTAGAACAAAGACAACAAGCAAGACAAACATTCCGAGTGAGTTAGCTATGACCACTGTCCTTCCAACTGCAGCAATAAACCGGAAAAGGGCAAAAGCCACCTGGCTTACAAGGAAGTATACCAAGAATTGTCTAAAGAACCTGTTAAATGTTAAGAAATTAGAACAAAACTAAAACATGCAATCTTTATGCTGATCCTATATTAGAAATATAATCGAAGAGCATAAGCACTGGAATCCTGTGCATATAAAATAATAACTATGAGCAACATAAAATAATAGATAATAATAACTACTAAGATATTTACCGGCTAGCTGCAGGCGCAAAGCCAATACCGTAATATGTAATGACTATCCAAATTCCAGCTTCTAGAACTGAGATTGGGATCTTAATAATTACACATGATAATCCAAATGACCAAGGAGAATAAAACAAGCAGTCCCTTTGTTTATAGAACACAGGAAGCTTTAATACAGTCATGGCCAGTTCTAACATCCCACTGAACATCACACTGAGTAAACTAAAAAACAATGCACGAAAATACTTTCCGCCGTCGCTGATACTTTCAAGGTGCATATTGGTTCTCGGAAACAAAGTCAAGGTAATCAAAGCAATAATTGTTATCTGTGTAGTCTTAAAAACATAGATAGACAAACTGCGCTTCATCAGCAACCACTCTCTAGAAAAGCATGCCTTGCAGACCTCCCAGTTGGACATGCCATACTTATCCACAGCCAATGCATCAGGATGGGCTAGGGATTTATCAAATGGAATCCTAAGATCTTCTGCAGCCTCTTTTCCAATATAAAATGACTTGAAAGAGTTAGAAAACTCAGTGCAGGGGATATAACGGTAAGGTTGGCCTTCTCTAAACCAGTACTGCTCTTGATCCTTTCTTGATACAACCTCTTGAAGGAAGTCTGCAACTCCTTTTCTTTCTGGGCATTTGAAGCCCATATACTCAAAGAACTCGAGGATATGCTCACGAGGTCCCTGATAAAGAATCTGACCCTCCGACAACAAAATCAGGTCATCAAAAAGTTCAAAAGCCTCAGGTGCTGGTTGAAGGAGAGAGAGTAAGACTGTCCCATCCATAACATGTGCCATATGTTTAATGAACTTCACAATTTGAAAGGTGGTGGAGCTATCGAGCCCGGTGGATATTTCATCCATAAAGAACGCCTTTGCAGGTCCAACCAACATCTCACCTACAAAATTAGACATTTGAAAGGAAAATAAATATGTGAGTAAAACAAGCACAAGTGGTCATAATGAGATGATCCTTTCCACTCATCTAGGAGCATTAACAATTTGTAACAACCCGGTTTTTTTATGTTATTATAATAATAATAAATAATAATAAAAACCTAAATTTTTACCTCTTCAAACCGACCTCTATTTCTTCCCAAACCTAAACCTTCTATTTCTTCCCAAACCTAAACCCGCAAGCCGAATTCCCCCCGACCTCCCGTTTCCGCGTTTTCCCTCAAACGCTCAACCGAAGCCGCTACTCCCGCTCTTCCCGTTTCCGCAAAGCCGCAGGAAGCCTGTCTCGCTCCCGCTCCCTGCGCCTCTTCCTCGACGCCTTCTCCTCCCTCCATGGTCGTCGCTCGTGCCTCCTGCTCCTCCTGTCGTGGACGACGACTCCAACCCCGCCTTCTGCCGTCGATGACTCCCTCTCCTGCTTCTGCCGGCACCTCCTCCTCTATAAGGGCCGGCAGCTTCCTGCAGCAACTCCTCAGGCCATCGGTTCTTCTTCTAAAGGCCTGCAGCAGCTACCCCCTTCCTCTGGCAGCCCTTATCTCTCTGTCTTGATCGAGATTTGTGGGAGAGAACATCTAGGGTTTTCTCCCCTCTCCTCCTTGAGCTCGGATTGGACTTCCCGCAAGCTGAATTCCCCCCGACCTCCCGTTTCCGCGTTTTCCCGCAAACGCTTAGTCGAAGCCGCTGCTTTCGCTCTTCCCGTTTCCGCAAAGCCACGGGAAGCCTGTCTCGCTTCCGCTCCCTGCGCCTCTTCCTCAACGCCTTCTCCTCCCTCCATGGTCGTTGCTCGTGCCTCCTGCTCCTCCTGTCGTGGACGACGACTCCAACCCAGCCTTCTGCCGTCGACGACTCCCTCTCCTTCTGCTTCTGCTGGCACCTCCTCCTCTGCTAGGGCCGGCAGCTTCCTGCAGCAACTCCTCAGGCCACCGGTTCTTCTTCTAAAGGCCTGCAGCAGCTACCCCTTTCCTCTGGCAGCCCTTATCTCTCTATCTTGATCGAGATTTGTGGGAGAGAACATCTAGGGTTTTCTCCCCTCTCCTCCTTGAGCTCGGATTGGACTTCCCTTGAGTAAGATTCCTCCTCTCTTCCTCTATTCAGATTTCCTTGTTTTGCTTTGAAATTATTTATCTCCAAATTTTGTACAACTTGTGATTCATGAGTTTTTCCCTCTCGTTTTGGTCTAACCGTGTAGTGTTTTTGATTTCCGGCATAGCTCCGCGACAAAAGTGATAGAATCTCTTCAAATCTCTCTCCGAATTAGGGTTTTCGTAACCCAAGCGCCGTCAAGCCTCCGTTTCCGCGTGACAGTCTCTTCTCTCCTCTCTTTTAAGGGAGGTAAATTTCTAACCCCGCTCTTGTTTGACTATTGCGATAAATGAATTAGTGTGCTAGCGTTTGGTTTTTCGTCATGTTAAATTATCAAGCATTGTCTGTGATTGTTCTGAACAGGTCCAGTTAGGGTTTCTGATTTCGCTTGCGTCGCTTAGCTGTCGCCGCCAATTTCAGCTTCTTTAAGGCAAGTAGAGATCTCTCTCTCTTGCAATCATTGTGTTTAATTTAATGTCTCTGTTCTTTGATTCATGACTACATTCCTATATATATTTTGATCTGTCAAATGGATTGGTATTTTAATTGTTGTTTGTTCTTATGATTTTATGATTTCATCCTGAAATGTCTGTTTTGTCAAATGAATTTAAAATCTTAAATGTCCAATCTGATAAATTAATAATTTATGGTTTGATATGTTGGATTTACATGAAATTGTGATCGTGGATGATTTTTATTTGGATATTCGCTTAGATGAGAGATTTGCTCAATTAAGATAAAACTGGAAGAACGATAGATTGTTGAACATGTGTAATAAGTGTCTTAATTGTAATTGATAATAATTCTGGATAGTAAACAAATTGATGATCTGTGATTTTATATAAATGTTCGTATCGAATACATGTTTATTTGGAAGACGATCGTGCATTGAAATGGATTATTCTAATTAAGTATTTTGGTATCCGAGAAAAATGATGTATAATAGTAGTCATATGACTCGTAAATACTTGAACCCGCAAAAATATTGCTCCCTATCTACTTTTGCTTGTGTCACCGAATCTTGTGTCATCGAATCTTGTGTCATCGAATCTGGTGTTATTGAGTCTGATTTCTTAGGTCTGTCTGGTTTCATAACTTGAGCGAATGTTGCTCTATAACTCAATTCCTCTCTTGACGTATTTATGAACTCAAATCTTATGCAGCTGAATCATTAAATTTGTAACATGTCTTAATATATTAGGAATCTCCTAAATCATGAATTTTTTAATTCATTAATATCATAAGCAATCAACGAAAAGTAGTATTAAATTGATGTGACGCTTTAACTCGAGTTTCTGCTTGACTGACAATGGAAACCAACAAATGGCCATAGCAAGCACAACTATTTTGATAAGACTTGCATTTAGACTTACATTAGGATCACGTGCATCAAATAAAACACTTACACCTTTCACTGATTACAGCTAATGACATTTCTTGACCTGTCAATATGTTATACTCCGGAATAGTGTAATAAACTAATTTGTTCTGTTTAGTTTTTTTATTTGCTTGTCTCAAATAGTTTTGCTTCATGAGAAACTGGTACACTCATACATTACTTTAACTTTGCTCACCTGTTTGTTTCAATGTTCTGAGACTTTTCCTTCTTATTTTGAAATTGTCTTAGCGTTCGTACAGTGCCGCCAGGTCCTCGATCCCGATCTACTTAAAGTTTCAGGTTTTATGCTTACATTTTATTTACAGTCAGATATTTCTTTTATATAATAATTGCGATCAGACATTTTCTCTGCTATCATGGACAACTGCTACGCTATTTAAATACTTTATGTACAAAAATTTGATATTAATGTATGTGCATGCTCTTTTGAATCATAATTACATGAAATCTGTAGCAGTGCCCTATAAAACATGATTTTATAAAATACATGTGCATCTAAAATTCTCACTATTTTAAACTCTAAAAGCTTCCGCATAAAAATCAAATTGTTTTTACTTAAAAGTAACTATTTTTAACATATAACCAGTATCTCTGCATACGCCTTAGCATGCATGGTTTTCTTTCCGCCCATGCCTGTGACATCACGACCCACCCAAAGCGCACTCTGACTTTAATCGAGACGAGTCGTGACACAATCCAAGCATAAAAGAGGGAACAATAAAATTTATTTTTTGAAGGTACAAAAGGGAACTTATGAGTTGCTGTAAAAACTGTCTTTCAGGATGAATGTTACAAATATATACCAGCAGTGACACGTTTCTTTTGCCCACCAGAAATCCCTCTTCTCATCTCATCACCAACAATAATATCTGAACAGATATTTAAACCAAGTACCTATTGTGGTATTTCACAAAATCAGCATTCCCAAATGAGCCTTGCCAATTAAAGTAACTTAATGAAACAAATAACGACCAACAAACTTTTGAATCAGACCTGAAGTACAAAATCAGTTGCTAAGCTTGAGTTTTGCCCTTCCACTGCAATTGCTTTCATGAAAGCAACAATTTCTGGGTCTGGCCTAATGCCTGCATCACTCTCTCTCCTTGATATTTCTGTCATTAGTTTATACCTGGTTCCTACTCCCATGCAACGCCCCGAGAAATCGAAGGTTTCTCTAACTGTCATCTCACCGATATGAATATCATGTTGACTGATGTAGGCAGAAGTTCTCTGGGGGAAAAATTCAGAAACTTCATGGCCACAATATGTGATCCTACCGGATACCTGCTAGGAAGTAGTATTAGCACTCTAAGCAACATGTACATAAACATCTAGTATGAGTTACGGGCAAAATAAAAAGAAAAACTTTTAGATTAAATGCAAGTACATAAAGAACTAAAATAACATACTCTACATGTGCACATAGACTGATTTAGAGCATGATTAATTATTCCCTAAAATTTTGGACAGAGGCTTGTGGTGATGAAATACATCTTCCATAGAGAAATTAGGATTTTTGGGATCAAAAATCCTATAGTTTAGATTTACTATAGTTTAGATTTATTTCAAAATTAGCACATTTAGGTGTCATAAAAGAAAATTAGGGCATTTGACCTTCGAAAATCATTGACTCAAGCCCCAAAACTATTACTTCACCTCTCTGAAAATTTTTGTGAGAATATTTGAGAATTATTCATTGTGCAAAAGTATATTTACAATTTTATCATTATTGTGATTTTGATTTAAAACAGGACTATTAATTCTTGGAAAAATATGATAAAATGTTTAGACCTTTATTTTCTGTATTGTGAATCCCTGTAAATTTTATTAAGATTTTTGGATAATTTATTTATGGTGATTTATTTAATAATGACATTTTCGTAGATATTTTAAATCATGGATATCTTAGGTCAAATCACTGATTAGAATTATGAAAATTTGTGTTGAGCACTATTTTGACAATCTTAATGACCAGTAATTTTTCCTGAATGTTTAGTTGAATATTTGAGGTACTTCATTTGAAAAATGGAATTAATGTGATTTTAGTCATAAATAGGAAATAAGGGTCAAATCACCTTGGAAAATTAGAAAAATTGATATAAAGATCTGTTTAACCTAGATGAACTTCAGATAATTTATTTAGACATAAAGGACCACTGGTTGTAGTAGTTCATGTTCAATGTAACCTAGGTCACTTAATCAAATAATTTTAATTATGGTCCAAAATGATTAGAAAAATCATGAAATTTTGAATGATCAATAATATCCACATGATAAACCCATGATAAAAATTTAGAGGCCTTTGGCCCAAGGAATCGGAAGTCATCTCATATGGGTTAGAATTAGGTCATGGACTGCGTTTAGTAAAATGACATGTAGCATTATGTTACACAGGGTGATGAGACAGAGTTAAATAGAGAGATGCATTGCGAAGTTTGAAACCCTGGTCAGGACCATAATTAGGTCATTACATAGTATATAATGTTGGAGTGCAAGTCACCAAGAAGAACAACTAAGTTTGGATGAACCAGTTGAGGAAAAAGATTAAGAGTTCATCAAGATCACAACTCCAACCCCAATTGGAGAGGTTGATCACCATGATGAAGATGTCATTCAAGCTGATGAAGTCACTCCAGTGGTAGAGGAAGCTCCAGATGCAAGGATTTTATAGCTCAGACACTTGAATGATCACCAAATTGATCAAATCATAGGAGACCCTCGTGATGGTTTCAGAACTCGTAGAGATACAGCTAATGAGAATTTGTATTTGAGTTTTATCTCGCAGGTTGAACCAAAGAAATTTGAGGAAGCAAACAAAGATACATCTTGGGTAATGACAATGAAAGAAGAACTAAATCAATTCAAACGTTGCTGAGTCTGGAAACATGTACCAAGACCCAAAGGAAAGAATGTGATTGGAACAAAATGGGTCTAACGGAATAAGATGAACGAAGATGGAACAATAATCAAGAACAAAATCAGACTTGTCACCAAAGGGTACAAACAAGAAGAAGAGATCAACTTCGATCAGACATATGCTCCAGTGGCAAGACTTGAGACAATCAGGTTGTTCCTAGCATATGCTGCACTCAAAGGCTTCACTGTCTACCAAATGGACGTGAAGTCAGATTTCCTTAATACTGACATAAAGGAAGAAATGTATGTGGAACAACCTTTAGGTTTCGTTGATCCTGAACATCATAATTTTGTTTATGTATTATTTAAAGCGCTATACGGTTTGAAACAAGCTTCACGAGCTTGGTATGAAATGTTGTCTAACTTTCTTCTTGAGAACAAGTTCAGAAGGGAAAAGATAGACAATATATTATTTCTTAGGGAAGTAAAAGACAAGATTTTGCAAGTGCAAATCTATGTCGATGACATCATTTTTGGCTCTACTGACGACAACCTTTGCAAGAAGTTTTCCAAACTTATGCAAGGGAAGTTTGAAATGAGCAGCATGAGAGAGTTGAAGTATTTCTTAGGACTTCAGGTGAAACAATCTGAGGATGAATTTTTATCTCTCAGACGAAATTCACCAAAGAGTTGATTAAGAAATTTGGAATGAAGAGTGCAGCCTCTATAAAGACTCCAATGAGTTCAGTTATGTCTCTGAACAAGGATGAGAAAGGGGAACCTTTTGATGAAACCAAGTACAAAAGCATAATTGGATCCTTGCTCTACCTTACCGCTAGTAGCCAGACATCATATTTTTAACATGTGTGTGTGCTAGATATCAGGTGAACTCTAAGATATCTCATTACATTGCTGCAAAGCGGATTTAAGAGACCTTAAGGGCACACCAAATCTTAGCTTATGGTACCCAAAAAATAATGATAGCGAGCTAATTGGATTTTCAGCTGCAGATTTTGCAGGTAGTAAAGATGATAAAAAGAGCACTTCCGGGACTTGTCAATTTCTTGGAAGGAGACTCATCTCATGGAGCAGCAAGAAACAAAATTGTGTCGCAATCTCAACGGCCGAGTCAGAATACATTTCTGCCGGCAGTTGTTGTGCACAATTACTCTGGATCAAGAATCAAGTTGAAGATTATAACTTGAAAGTCAAGGGCATCCCACTATTCTGTGATTCCTCTAGTGCAATTGCAATAGCCAACAACTCAGTCTCTCACAACCGGACAAAGCACATAGAGCTGAGGTACCATTTCATCAGGGGGCATGTGGAGCATGGAGACATCAATCTCCAGTATATTCCAACTGACATGCAGGTTGCAGACATATTCACGAAGCCACTGGACGAGGCCAAGTTCTCGTTCTTCGAAACAAAACTTGGCATGCTCAACAAGGAATGCTGAAGAAAAGGGCCACACAGCAAAGTTCAGAATCTGATTACTCTTCAAAAATCAAGAATATCCTAAGTCAGGAAGTCAGGTCTCGAGACAACTTCATTACTCGAGAAATTGTATCTATACTCGAGAACAACTTTATTACTCGAGTAAAGACTTCATTACTCGAGTCCCTACCTTGTTCTCGAGAACATCAGGTCTTGCTTCTCGGAAAATTTATCCCTACTTGAAAAATAATCTTTCTCTCGAGAAATCAGATGCAATTTTCTCTCAAGTTCAAACTTTGATATTGACACTCGGGCACTCCAACCGCCTTACTTCAGGTATTTTAATGATTATTTCTTTCTTTAATCATCAAGATTTAGGGTTTATATAAATAGATTAAGTCCAGAAAATAAAAATCCCGGATTTCAAAATTTCTTCTTGAGAAAACCCTTTGTCTTCCTCATCACCGCCGCTTCTCCCGCGAACTACCCTGTTCATCTTCTCGCCGGCTAGAAGTCTTATAGTTCTCAAATTAATGGCTCCCACATCAAAGTTAGACATCGACAGCGAACTTATTTCAACTGGAATCGCCGACATTTCTGACGACTTCAGAAATGTCCTTATACTGCTCGACACCGTCGGACTATCTTTCATTCTTCAACACACTTGCAGAGTTCTTATTCCTGATGTAGAAGAATTCTTCCAGAACGCCAAGATCAAGCGGAATGGCAAAGTGCTGAAAACCAAGATTCGGGACATCAAGGTCAAAATGACTTCAACCTCTGTTTCACAGTTTCTGCGACTGTCGCTGATTGACATGGAAGATGATCTAATAAGTACGGACTATGAAAGGGCTTATGGCTTTTGTGGCCTTCCCAACTCAACGGTCACAATCCGCCGCCAGCACAAGAATGCAGAGAGCAAACTTCTTGCAGATATTCTGCACTCAAGATCAAGAGTTCATCAAGATCACAACTCCAACCCCAATTGGAGAGGTTGATCACCATGATGAAGATGTCATTCAAGCTGATGAAATCACTCCAGTAGTAGAGGAAGCTCCAGATGCAAGGATTTTATAGCTCAGACACTTGAATGATCACCCAATTGATCAAATCATAGGAGACCCTCGTGATGGTTTCAGAACTCGTAGAGATACAGCTAATGAGAATTTGTATTTGAGTTTTATCTCGCAGGTTGAACCAAAGAAATTTGAGTAAGCAAACAAAGATGCATCTTGGGTAATGACAATGAAAGAAGAACTAAATCAATTCAAATGTTGCTGAGTCTGGAAACATGTACCAAGACCCAAAGGAAAGAATGTGATTGGAACAAAATGGGTCTAACGGAACAAGATGAATGAAGATGGAACAATAATCAAGAACAAAATCAGACTTGTCACCAAAGGGTACAAACAAGAAGAAGAGATCGACTTTGATCAGACATATGTTCCAGTGGCAAGACTTGAGACAATCAGGTTGTTCCTAACATATGCTGCACTCAAAGGCTTCACTGTCTACCAAATGGACGTGAAGTCAACTTTCCTTAATGGTGACATAAAGGAAGAAATGTATGTGGAACAACCTTCAGGTTTCGTTGATCCTGAACATCATAATTTTGTTTATGTATTATTTAAAGCGATATACGGTTTGAAACAAGCTCCACGAGCTTGATATGAAATGTTGTCTAACTTTCTTCTTGAGAACAAGTTCAGAAGGGAAAAGATAGACAATATATTATTTCTTAGGAAAGTAAAAGACAAGATTTTGCAAGTGCAAATCTATGTCGATGACATCATTTTTGGCTCTACTGACGACAACCTTTGCAAGAAGTTTTCCAAACTTATGCAAGGGAAGTTTGAAATGAGCAGCATGAGAGAGTTGAAGTATTTCTTAGGAATTCAGGTGAAACAATCTGAGGATGAAATTTTCATCTTTAACACGAAATTCACCAAATAGTTGATTAAAAAATTTGGAATGGAGAGTGCAACCTCTATAAAGACTCCAATGAGTTCAGTTATGTCTCTGGACAAGGATGAGAAAGGAGAACCTTTTGATGAAACAAGTACAAAAGCATAATTGGATCATTGCTCTACCTTACCGCTAGTAGCCAGACATCATGTTTTTAACATGTGTGTGTGCTAGATATCAGGTGAACTCTAAGATATCTCATTACACTGCTGCAAAGCGGATTTAAGAGACCTTAAGGGCACACCAAATCTTGGCTTATGGTACCCAAAAAGTAATGATAGCGAGCTAATTGGATTTTCAGCTGCACATTTTGCAGGTAGTAAAGATGATAGAAAGAGCACTTCCGGGACTTGTCAATTTCTTGGAAGGAGACTCATCTCATGGAGCAGCAAGAAACAAAATTGTGTCGCAATCTCAACGGCCGAGTCAGAATACATTTCTGCCGGCAGTTGTTGTACACAATTACTCTGGATCAAGAATCAACTTGAAGATTATAACTTGAAAGTCAAGGACATCCCACTGTTCTGCGATTCCTCTAGTGCAATTGCAATAGCCAACAACTCAGTCTCTCACAGCCGGACAAAGCACATAGAGCTGAGGTATCATTTCATCAGGGAGCATGTGGAGCATGGAGACATCAATCTCCAGTATATTCCAACTGACATGCAGGTTGCAGACATATTCACGAAGCCACTGGACGAGGCCAAGTTCTCGTTCTTCGAAACAAAACTTGGCATGCTCAACAAGGAATGCTGAAGAAAAGGGTCACACAGCAAAGTTCAGAATCTGATTACTCTTCAAAAATCAAGAATATCCTAAGTCAGGAAGTCAGGTCTCGAGACAACTTCATTACTCGAGAAATTGTATCTATACTCGAGAACAACTTCATTACTCGAGTAAAGACTTCATTAATCGAGTCCCTACCTTGTTCTCGAGAACATCAGGTCTTGCTTCTCGGAAAATTTATCCCTACTTGAAAAATAATCTTTCTCTCGAGAAATCAGATGCAATTTTCTCTCAAGTTCAAACTTTGATATTGGCACTCGGGCACTCCAACCGCCTTACTTCAGGTATTTTAATGATTATTTCTTTCTTTAATCATCAAGATTTAGGGTTTATATAAATAGATTAAGTCCAGAAAAATAAAAATCCCGGATTTCAAAATTTTCTTCTTGAGAAAACCCTTTGTCTTCCTCATCACCGCCGCTTCTCCCGCGAACTACCCTGTTCATCTTCTCGCCGGCTAGAAGTCTTATAGTTCTCAAATTAATGGCTCCCATATCAAAGTTAGGCATCGACAGCGAACTTATTTCAACTGGAATCGCCGATATTTCTGACGACTTCAGAAATGTCCTTATACTGCTCGACACCGTCGGACTATCTTTCGTTCTTCAACACCCTTGCAGAGTGCTTATTCCTGATGTAGAAGAATTCTTCCAGAAAGCCAAGATCAAGCGGAATGGCAAAGTGCTGAAAACCAACATTCGAGACATCAAGGTCAAAATGACTTCAACCTCTGTTTCACAGTTTCTGCGACTGTCGCTGATTGATATGGAAGATGATCTAATAAGTACGGACTATGAAAGGGCTTATGGCTTTTGTGGCCTTCCCAACTCAACGGTCGCAATCCGCCGCCAGCACATGAATGCAGAGAGCAAACTTCTTGCAGATATTCTGCACTCAAGATCAAGAGTTCATCAAGATCACAACTCCAACCCCAATTGGAGAGGTTGATCACCATGATGAAGATGTCATTCAAGCTGATGAAGTCACTCCAGTAGTAGAGGAAGCTCCAGATGCAAGGATTTTATAGCTCAGACACTTGAATGATCACCCAATTGATCAAATCATAGGAGACCCTCGTGATGGTTTCAGAACTCGTAGAGATACATCTAATGAAAATCTGTATTAGAGTTTTATCTCGCAGGTTGAACCAAAGAAATTTGAGAAAGCAAACAAAGATGCATCTTGGGTAATGACAATGAAAGAAGAACTAAATCAATTCAAACGTTGCTGAGTCTGGAAACATGTACCAAGACCCAAAGGAAAGAATGTGATTGGAACAAAATGGGTCTAACGGAACAAGATGAACGAAGATGGAACAATAATCAAGAACAAAATCAGACTTGTCACCAAAGGGTACAAACAAGAAGAAGAGATCGACTTCGATCAGACATATGCTCCAGTGGCAAGATTTGAGACAATCAGGTTGTTCCTAACATATGCTGCACTCAAAAGCTTCACTGTCTACCAAATGGACGTGAAGTCAGCTTTCCTTAATGGTGACATAAAGGAAGAAATGTATGTGGAACAACCTTCAGGTTTCGTTGATCCTGAACATCATAATTTTGTTTATGTATTATTTAAAGCGCTATACGGTTTGAAACAAGCTCCACGAGCTTGGTATGAAATGCTGTCTAACTTTTTTCTTGAGAACAAGTTCAGAAGGGAAAAGATAGACAATATATTATTTCTTAGGGAAGCAAAAGACAAGATTTTGCACGTGCAAATCTATGTCGATGACATCATTTTTGGCTCTACTGACGACAACTTTTGCAAGAAGTTTTCCAAACTTATGCAAGGGAAGTTTGAAATGAGCAGCATGAGAGAGTTGAAGTATTTCTTATGACTTCAGGTGAAACAATCTGAGGATGAAATTTTCATCTCTCAGACGAAATTCACCAAAGAGTTGATTAAGAAATTTGGAATGGAGAGTGCAACCTCTATAAAGACTCCAATGAGTTCAGTTATGTCTCTGGACAAGGATGAGAAAGGAGAACCTTTTGATGAAACCAAGTATAAAAGCATAATTGTATCTTTGCTCTACCTTACCGCTAGTAGCCAGACATCATGTTTTTAACATGTGTGTGTGCTAGATATCAGGTGAACTCTAAGATATCTCATTATACTGCTGCAAAGCGGATTAAAGAGACCTTACGAGCACACCAAATCTTGGCTTATGGTACCCAAAAAGTAATGATAGCGAGCTAATTGGATTTTCTGCTGCAGATTTTGCAGGTAGTAAAGATGATAGAAAGAGCACTTCCGGGACTTGTCAATTTCTTGGAAGGAGACTCATCTCATGGAGCAGCAAGAAACAAAATTGTGTCGCAATCTCAACGGCCGAGTCAGAATACATTTCTGCCGGCAGTTGTTGTACACAATTACTCTGGATCAAGAATCAACTTGAAGATTATAACTTGAAAGTCAAGGACATCCCACTGTTCTGTGATTCCTCTAGTGCAATTGCAATAGTCAACAACTCAGTCTCTCACAGCCGGACAAAACACATAGAGCTGAGGTACCATTTCATCAGGGAGCATGTGGAGCATGGAGACATCAATCTCCAGTATATTCCAACTGATATGCAGGTTGCAGACATATTCACGAAGCCACTGGACGAGGTCAAGTTATCGTTCTTCAAAACAAAACTTGGCATGCTCAACAAGGAATGCTGAAGAAAAGGGCCACACAGCAAAGTTCAGAATCTGATTACTCTTCAAAAATCAAGAATATCCTAAATCAGGAACTCAGGTCTCGAGACAACTTCATTACTCGAGAAATTGTATTTATACTCGAGAACAACTTCATTACTCGAGTAAAGACTTCATTACTCGAGTCCCTACCTTGTTCTCGAGAACATCAGGTCTTGCTTCTCGGAAAATTTATCCCTACTTGAAAAATAATCTTTCTCTCGAGAAATCAGATGCAATTTCCTCTCAAGTTCAAACTTTGATATTGGCACTCGGGCACTCCAACCGCCTTACTTCAGGTATTTTAATGATTATTTCTTTCTTTAATCATCAAGATTTAGGGTTTATATAAATAGATTAAGTCCAGAAAAATAAAAATCCCGGATTTCAAAATTTTCTTCTTGAGAAAACCCTTTGTCTTCCTCATCACCGCCGCTTCTCCCGCGAACTACCCTGTTCATCTTCTCGCCGGCTAGAAGTCTTATAGTTCTCAAATTAATGGCTCCCACATCAAAGTTAGACATCGACAGCGAACTTATTTCAACTGGAATCGCCGACATTTCTGACGACTTCAGAAATGTCCTTATACTGCTCGACACCGTCGGACTATCTTTCGTTCTTCAACACCCTTGCAGAGTTCTTATTCCTGATGTAGAAGAATTCTTCCAGAACGCCAAGATCAAGCGGAATGGCAAAGTGCTGAAAACCAAGATTCGGGACATCAAGGTCAAAATGACTTCAACCTCTGTTTCACAGTTTCTGCGACTGTCGCTGATTGACATGGAAGATGATCTAATAAGTACGGACTATGAAAGGGCTTATGGCTTTTGTGGCCTTCCCAACTCAACGGTCACAATCCGCCGCCAGCACATGAATGCAGAGAGCAAACTTCTTGCAGATATTCTGGAAAAAGTCCTTCTCTGCCGCACTAGTTCCATTAGCTACATCACCACCGAATTCTTTGATATGATGACTGTTGTAATCTGCAGAAAGAAGTTTCAATGGGGGATGATGATTTTTGACAAGATCAAGGCAAGTATAAAAAGCCCCAACTATGGTAGAATCTTGTCACTTTATCTAAATCAGATGATGCCAGATGTTTTCATCTTGGATAAGGGCATGACCCTTCATCACATGAAAAAGATCTCAATTTCCTCCATCCAGAGATGGGAAATTAAGCTTCAGAAACCAGACCAAGCCCCAAGGACAAATGAAGATGAAGAGTACTTCATCTCCCTTCTCTCATCAAATAACTGACACAACTGATCCAGTTATTGAGGGGGAGCCTGCTCCATCTATGCAAGTGCAGTCTACTCAAGTTCAAACTCCAGCCACAGTCCATACAGATACTCAAGCCCAAGTCACAACTTCACCTGCTGCTGTACATACAGTTTTAGAAGAAGATACAACTCCATCTGCTGCTGCCAAGGACACTTCTCTCCAAAAAGATAGCTCAGGATTTATTGCAGCAGATCTGCCTGATCCAGAAGTTCTGACTGATGCCCAAGTAAATGATCAAATTCTGTCTACAGCAGATGAAATTGACAAGATGATCGAGGAACTCACCTCTAAAGAGCCTCTATCCCCTCTGCCTGAAGAAAATCCATCTCCACAAGAAAAATCTTTTCAACCAGAAAATTCATCTCAGCCCCAGTTTCCTGTTGAGGATGTGCAAGATGAAGAGGTAGTCTCTATTTTTGATACTGAAGAAGAAGTACCTCCTGAAGCTGCTGAACCTCCTCTTCCAAGCCTACACTTCAACATTCCCACTTTCCTAGGTGGTGATGCTGAAGATGAAATAACCTCTGCCAGAAGAAAACAGATTTCTACATCTACTGAGCTCATTGAAGAAATAGTTCTATGGACAGCTCCAATTCAACCTCCTCCACCTCCTCAGACTGAAGTTATTCCTGAAGATAACATCTTGAGTAAGATAGAAGCATGTTGGCTGAACAAAGAAAGTACTTTGATACCTCAATTCAAGATGTGACAGATAAAGTATCTGCTTTAGAAAAAGAAATGAGCCGAGGATTTGCAGAAATTCAGAGCAATACTGATGAGTTCAAAAGGCTCTTACAAATTGGAGGCAAAACTATAGACCACACCATTACTAGTATTGGTGAAGTAATGGATCAATCTGTCACTCTAGCTAACAATCAGATTCAATTGGAAAAGAAAGCTCAAGAGCGCAACTTCAAGACATGTGAAGAAGTTGACAAGTTCAAAGAAGAAATCATAGACACCCTCTCTGTAGAAGTCAGAAATGGGGAGGATAAAGTAAAATAACAACTAGATAAGAAAGTCCAAATGATGAAAGATCTATGGGATAATCAACTTAAAGAGGTTCAAACATTAGTGCTACAGGAAATTAAGAGCACAAAGCTTTATACCTATGACACTGCAGTGTGGATGCACAATCTAATCTTCCCTGATTTCTCAGTTGATCCCACTGCAGCCCCTTCTGCCAGCCTGGATGTTCATAGGCCTACATTCTCTCGACATCCCGAACTTTATGAAGCTCCATCTCCTGAAACATATTCACAGGTCTGGAATTCTAAACAAGCTGATGTGTCTCTCCAAATACCTCCTCAAATACCTCCTGAAGTACAGATACCTAAAAGAAGAAAGTATGGTGAAGGTGCTTCTGCCAGCAGGTCTACTCCTATGTCAGAACATGCAGAAAGAGAATTTGCTGAGGTCTGGAGCCCTACATCTAAATCTATTATTTTGGATACTTTAAGACTTGTAGTGGGCTTCAGTGGACACAAGGACACCTACTACTCTCATACTGAATGAATGCAGTATGAAAAATCTATGACTCTAAGAACACTACATGATAAGAAGTATAATCGAGATGATCCTACTGCTCTTCCCAGACCAGCTAAGTACTTTCCAAAGCCATGCATGTACTTCCAGAGACAAGAAGACAAACAGCAGAGGCAACAACAACAGACCAAGAAATAATTAAAGATGATCAGAAGAGTGATATATGAGATTTTGTGGATTAAAACTTTTCCAGGACAATATATATATATATATATATATATATATATAAATCTTTAAATTTTGATGATTGTAAGTCTTCTGTTTCATAGCATTTTGTTTTATTTACTCTGCTTATTAGTTATTGTATTAGTTTATCTTGTTGTAATTCACTTTAGTGTAGATGGTTCTGACTACTACAAATATGGAGAGATTGTTGGGTATTGTATCCACAATAACCTAGATTTGTATGAAGTCACCCTTAAACTAAGATGAATTAAGTTTGTATTTGATGTATTTTCTAGTTGAGTGCTTGCAGGTTATAATTGTCAAGTGTAGACCAATGTCAGTTTACAATGAGTCACCAAATACAGGACCATACAATGTAATCCCTCATTGTGTGATTCATGTTGTTGACTCATGTGTAACCTCTCTATTGGGACACACTTCATTTTCAAGTACTAAAGTCATGGGAGAAAGGCTGGTTGGTGTCATAGAAGAAAAATCACTTTTCAGTTAACAAAATTTTACTAAGTGTTTTACTCGAGGAGAACATTCATTACTCGAGTAAGATTAAAGCTCTTACTCGAGATAGCCTAGCCAGATGTTGAAGCCAAAATTTGACTTCGACAAATGTTCGCAAAATAGGGACGTAGCCGGCACCTACTTGGCCTAAGCTCCGACCTCCGACTGGTCGTGAAAGACTAAGAAAAAAACTGGCCCAAAGCCGCAGCAGGGAGGTCCCACCGTTTACCCGGAAGGTCACAGAGAGCTTCCCCTCCAAAGCCAAAAGCTGGGCTTGGAATTCCTCAGAAGACAGTGCCGATGATTCTCCTTAGGAGTCTTGAAAAGTGCCTTCTGAAGAACCCCTATGGGCTTATTTATAGATTTCAGAATCCGAACTGCCAATAACCAAACTGCACCGGTCTGAAATTACCGGGGTACCCTTGGCTGGGTCTGCCAACAGCCAAACTCCGCTGTTCTGAGGAGCTATATGCAGTCCACTAAGGGTAAGATGATAAAAATACCCGGGGTAGAAGAGTAAAAACCCCTGTTTGACAGGGAAATATGAAAAAAGGCCTCTTCTTGCCCTGGCGAGTGGAAAAGCCCCTGCCGGCGAGAGGGACCCCACTGCCCGTCTCGCCGGCGCCTCTCGCCCTTTGCTGTGAGATCTTCTTGCTACTGAAGGCTCTCTCGCCTCTGGAGGCCCTCTCGCCTCTGGAGGCCC
Source organism: Platanthera guangdongensis (assembly GCA_039583875.1). NCBI lineage: Eukaryota > Viridiplantae > Streptophyta > Magnoliopsida > Asparagales > Orchidaceae > Platanthera > Platanthera guangdongensis. Next base: position 1,485,702 of record CM077147.1, on the reverse strand, counting down.
TCTCGCCTCAGGATGTGGTATCTTGCCCATTGGAGAGTCCATCATCTCGCCGCTTGCGAGTGGGCCCCCCTTGTCCCTTTTGCCCATCTCGACCTATTTGCTTCTTGGGGGCTCTTTGCGAGCCCGAGGTTGTACACAATCCCCGCTCTTTTTGAGATTATTCTAAGCTCGAAAAGAATGTTCAACCGAGGCTCGTTATTTAAGGCGCATTAAAAAATGTATTTATGAGGAATCTTTTGAGGCCCCCACCGGGGCCTATAAATATATGATTCCTGCCCCGCACACCTGGCGCCCTGCTCTGCATATTCTTCTTCCCTATCTTGAGTCTTTTGTTATGATGCACAACCAGAGCTTCCGCGAACGTCTCGCACTGGTGCGAGAGCAGCACAAGGCCAACGTGGCCTCTTTTACCTCTTCTTTAGTTCGCCCCCTCCCCCCGTCGTCGCGCCTAAAAAAGACGAAGGCTGGTGGTCCGTCACCTGCCGCAGGAGATCTGTCTCGCGCTGCTTTGGAAACCATCCCCACTCCCCATGCGCCTTCCACGAAAAAAGAGGTGGGTACTCGCTTTTACCACTGTTATCTCCGCGACCGGGTGCTCTCTTTTGCTGACTAGTGTTTTTTTTCAGGGGGCTCTCGTGGTTCCGCAGCCCCCGAAGAGTCCGCGAGACGGTTCTGCTGCCCACTGCGAGGAGTTCGATTCGCAGCCCTCTTCTACTCCCCCAACTACTCCCAGCGAGAGGAGGAACGACCCTTCCCCGGCCGCCGATACCTCTCGCCATCCTGGTAAGGGACCTTCCCTCGCCCTTTTGAATCCCCTTCGCTATTTTCACTCTCTTCTGCGAGTGCCTCTTCCACCTTGCCTCTGCACCCCTTGCGCAGATTCTCGGGCCAACTCTCCTATTGAGGAGCAGCCAAAGCGACTCTCCGTCTCGCCTCCTCCTGTAGACGGGATTGAAGACTATCTGGGTGACTCATCAAATCCAGCGGAGATGAAGAGCAAGACGGCTGAGCTTTTCCGGAAGCACGCGCGCATCATCCACTCCTTGACGCTGGATAAGCAGGCCGCGGAGAAGCGCATCGAATCGCTGGAGAGCGAATGCGCTCACCTATCTTCCGGAGCTAATGCCGAGCTAGATGTCGATGGTACCAACCCCGAGACCATCATTAATGAGACCGATATGCAGCTCCGTCTCGCGCGCCGCGGTCTTGAATCCATTCGCTCCTTCCACTCGCGGAGTAGACCTCCCCGTGGGGGAACTCGCGGTGGCCGCTGGGAATGGCGCCCGTACTGAAGGATGTCCGTCTCGCTATTTGTCTTTTTCTTCTTCTCGTGAAAATTGTAATAACAGTAGTCTTGCGGCGTCGTCTCGCCAAGATGTGTAGGGAACTGGGTGCCCGCTGTACGCGGGACGATCTTTGAACATATATTTTTATTGCTGATATTTCATTCCTTTTTTAACTCTTTTTAATTTGTGTCACATATATATATTTTTTCCTGATTGCGATGGGTCGCGCCGATCGAGATTTTTAGGAGAGAGAAAAGAACTGTTGACTCTTCCCCTCCCCTCATGCTTTTCCCGCCCATTAATCATTTGTTATTCATTGGTTATAAATATGCCTTGTCCGGGATTAGATACCGCACTTTTCACTTCTGATGTTACCCAAGCTTTTGGCTTTCTGACCTCTCTGTCTCGCCGGCCCCTCTCGCCTTCCTTTCTTGGATCTCTCGCCAATTTCTTCCTTTGTCTCGCCGAAGACCATTTCGCCAAAGAAGATGGGTAAGAAGAAGGTTGAGGAGGGTGAGGGGCGCAGCCGCTGTGGGAAGAGGTTTACCGACCATGACTTCCCGCTCGGCAGGCTCCCTCGAGAAGATCACGATAGGTTTGCCCGCGAGTACCTGGGAGAAGGGGTCGAGTCGCGTCCCCTCAAGGTCGGCAAGTGCATCAATACCTACTACCCGGGGGAACTCGCCTTCCCCGTCTCGCATTTCGAGGCGGGGTTGCGGCTGCCCCTTTGGCCTGAGGTGAAGCAGGTCTTCAAATACTTTGGTGTCGTCCCGGCACAGTTCAACCCTAACGCCATCTCGGTGTTGATCGCCTTCGCCTGCTATATGCGCCGGGAGCGCATCGAGTTCAGCTTGACGGCCTTCCGCAAGCTTTTTATTTACCATGCCAACGCCGATGGCGTCTCGTACTTTGCTGGGCAGGGGCTCAAGGTATGCGAGACGCCGAACAAGAACCACCATTGACTCACTCGATTCGTCTTCATCCGGGGAGACCGAGCTGACTTCGGCGGCATCCCTCTCGCGCCGGTTTCTCCGCCAGAGAGTTTCTACGCCACCCCCCAATTCAGTGGCCCAGAGAAGCTGCTGTGCGAGTACTTAGTCGACAAGAATTTCGAGGTCAACTTCTTGCGGCGAGGCCTCGACTCGCTTCTCCCAGTGCTCCCTGGTGAAGGTATTCTCATTCGTTCGTTCTCACGTCTCGCTATTTTTCGTCTCGCCTCTTGATAACCCTTCCTTGCTTTTAGGTGAGCGAATCGTTCCGGCCCTCCCTCCTTACAAGAGCAACATCCACCCCGCAAAGGGTCTCGATCTCGCCAACGCAGCGGCAGAGGCGGCGAGAGAGTCCCTGGCGGCCATCCCGCCGAAGAGGCCCGGAGACGACACGGTCCCCTCTCGCTCCAGCCCTCCCAAGAAGAAGATGAAGAAGCCTGTAGTTATTTCCAAGGAAAGGAAGAAAGCTCCCCAAGGGAGCCCTATTTCTTTAGGGGAAACTCCACCGCCCCTCTCGCCTAGCCACCAGGCCGTCTCGCCTACTCGCGGGACGGTACTCCCTGATCAACCTGTCGCCGCCTCCAACCTGCCTGCAACGGGATCCAACCCGCGAGCTGCTGCTTCTGAACAGGCGGCTGCCACCTCCTCTCGCGAAGGCGACTCCCCTGGCCGTCCCGCCCCCGCCTCTCATATGAATTACAACCTGGGTCCCGTGGTTCTTGATGCCGTCGGCGACCCAGTTCTATTGTGGGGGCGGGACGCCAACCGTGTCTCCATCTCCACCCTCCTTCCACCTTGGAAGGAGCAAGAGGTCCCCACCAGCCATGCCTTCGCCATAGGGTACGGCCTCTATGGCGGCCTTGACGCCGTTTCGCCTGAAAGCGAGTCCACCAAGGATCTTTTGCTCAAAACTTCCCATCACCAAATGCGGGCCTTGGAGTTCTCCCACCGCTCCTCTCGCCGCCTCATTTACATCAATTCAAAGTGGAAGGCCAGCGAGGAAAACTTGGAGGCGGAGCGGGAGAAGTCCATCGGGCTAGCGAGAAGGTTATCTGATGCCGAGTCCCTCCTCGCGAAGGCCCAAGGTGACGTGGTAAGCCATGACTTTTTCCTTGGGTCTTTTTCTTTTCCCATCATTCTTGGCTAATTGCTAGGTCGTCCCGCAGGATGCCGAGACGGCGGAACAACTGCGTTCGCGCGTGGCGGCTTTGGAGGAGGAGGTCCGGGTATTGACAGCTGAGAACGCGCGCCTTCAGGCTGATGCTGCGTCGTCGTCTCGCCGCGAGCCCTTCCGGACACCTCCGCCACATTACTCTCACGAGGAAGTCGAGGAGCAGTGCCGAGACGCTGGTGTCCGTGCGGCAGAGCTGGTGCTGCAAATGATGAAGGATCTGGGGGTAGTGAAGGATGAATCCGAGACTGTGACTGCGCGGGACTTGGTTCCTGAACTTTATAGCGAGGAGAGCGATGATTCTTCATCTGGCAAGGAGGACTGATGCGCCGCCTCCAAGATTTAGAATCACTCTCTCCTCCTTTCATTGTTGTGAAGACTTTAAACCATATTTTTGTGGCATCTGCCAAGTGACGAGCGAGTGCTCATTTTTGTCGTCTCTATTTTTGTTTTCTATTTTGTGAAGTTAATCCCTGGTTTGTTCCGGCCTGCGGGACGGTGCTACCGCTTCGTCTCGCCGCGTAACCTTTTTATATCTGTCTTTTTATGTTTTACGCGAGACGGCTTCTCGACGCGCTTACGGTCGCGAGTTGACGCAATACCTTGCCTTGCGAGTGTCCTTTCGCGAGCGGCGAGACGGTCCTCAAAAGCCATCCGCCGCGAGTGCCGCCAGCTGCCTTACTCCACACCCCTTTTCCTTAGTTTATTTTTTGTTCCCTAGGACTAAGCTGAGTAATGTCGCTTAAGGAGACTTTCCCCCCATCTAGCCTGCGCAGCGGGTCTACCTGGGGCCGAGCCGAGCTCGGGGTGCTGATGAAGATCTCAACTCAAAACCTATCCCTCACAGGCGAGCCTTCGGACCTGCCAGCTAGATGAGAGCCTGCGCAGCGGGTCTACCTGGGGCCGAGCCGAGCTCGGGGTGCTGATGAAGATCTCAAACCAAAACCTATCCCCCACAGGCGAGCCTTCGGACCTGTCAGCTAGATGAGAGCCTGCGCAGCGGGTCTACCTGGGGTCGAGCCGAGCTCGGGGTGCTGATGAGGATCTCAAACCAAAACCTATCCCCCACAGACGAGCCTTCGGACCTGCCAGCTAGATGAGAGCCTGCGCAGCGGGTCTACCTGGGGCCGAGCCGAGCTCGGGGTGTCGATGAAGATCTCAAACCAAAACCTATCCCCCACAGGCGAGCCTTCGGACCTGCCAGCTAGATGAGAGCCTGCGCAGCGGGTCTACCAGGGGCCGAGCCGAGCTCGGGGTGCTGATGAAGATCTCAAACCAAAACCTATCCCCCACAGGCGAGCCTTCGGACCTGCCAGCTAGATGAGAGCCTGCGCAGCGGGTCTACCTGGGGCCGAGCCGAGCTCGGGGTGCCGATGAAGATCTCAAACCAAAACCTATCCCCCACAGGCGAGCCTTCGGACCTGCCAGCTAGATGAGAGCCTGCGCAGCGGGTCTACCTGGGGTCGAGCCGAGCTCGGGGTGCTGATGAAGATCTCAAACCAAAACCTATCCCCCACAGGCGAGCCTTCGGACCTGCCAGCTAGATGAGAGCCTGCGCAGCGGGTCTACCTAGGCCGAGCCGAGCTCGGGGTGCCGATGAAGATCTCAAACCAAAACCTATCCCCCACAGGCGAGCCTTCGGACCTGCCAGCTAGATGAGAGTCTGCGCAGCGGGTCTACCTGGGGCCGAGCCGAGCTCGGGGTGCCGATGAGGATCTCAAACCAAAACCTATCCCCCACAGGCGAGCCTTCGGACCTGCCAGCTAGATGAGAGCCTGCGCAGCGGGTCTACCTAGGGTCGAGCCGAGCTCGGGGTGCTGATGAGGATCTCAAACCAAAACCTATCCCCCACAGGCGAGCATTCGGACCTGCCAGCTAGATGAGAGCCTGCGCAGCGGGTCTACCTGGGGCCGAGCCGAGCTCGGGGTGCTGATGAAGATCTCAAACCAAAACCTATCCCCCACAGGCGAGCCTTCGGACCTGCCAGCTAGATGAGAGCCTGCGCAACGGGTCTACCTGGGGCCGAGCCGAGCTCGGGGTGCCGATGAAGATCTCAACTCAAAATCTATCCCCCACAGGCGAGCCTTTGGACCTGCCAGCTAGATGAGAGCCTGCGCAGCGGGTCTACCTGGGGCCGAGCCGAGCTCGGGGTGCTGATGAAGATACCTCTTCCTGTTATTAGGACTTCACGACAAATAGTGAATAAGAAATAATTTGAGAAGTATATTCTATTGATTATGCTTTGAGTACATATCCTCTGCTCTCCCTTCTCATGGGTAGAAGCGTTTTAAGTCATCCCCACTCCAGGAATGGTTCAAGGTCCTACCCTCCACATCCTGGAGATAGTATCCCCCCGCTTTCAACACTCTCTCTACAATATAAGGTCCCTCCCAATTTGGATTGAGCTTTCTCACCGGGGCGGACCTCCCTGCCGCATCAACCTTTTCTCTGATTCTCCTCAATCTCCATGGCCCCCTCCGGGCTCTCTTGTCGCTGCTTGGTCTCCTCTCCCCCGACTTCCTCTTCGGTTCCTTCTCTCGTTTCCTCTGGGCTCACCTCCTTTTCCCCGACTGCTTCTTCACGCGCTGCCATCTCTTTTTCCAACCTCTCTGCTTCTGTCATCCAAGATATGGTGTTGACCGCTGTGACGTAGCACTGTCTTGCCACTTTTGGATCCCCCCTGACCCTGACCTGCACCCCTCCATTGTTGAACTTGAGACATTGATGGAAAGAGGAGGGGACGCAGCGAAAGGCGCTGATGAGGGGACACCCAAAGATGGCGCTGTAGCTGCTCGGGGCGTCTACAATCACGAACCGGCAGTTCCGTGACACGCCCCCCAGCCTCACGTGCAGCCCTACTCCCCCTTCCACTTCCTTTCTCTCCCCGGAGAATCCGAACAACGCTCCATCCGAGGCCAAGATCCTTTTGGTTTCCACCTGCATCTCATCGAAGGCCCTCTTAAAAATCACATTTACGGAGCTCCCATTATCCACCAGGATCTTGGAGACCGTAAAGTTTTCCACCGCTGTCTGGATCACCAAGGCGTCGCAGAACGGGTCCTCATACTCTGGCATATCCTCTGAAGAGAAGGTGATTTTTTCTAGCGGGGGTGGGGTTTGGGAGGTTGAGGCTACCCCCTTTCGGAACATGGTCTGGAGGCTCCCCTTCCGGGTGGCCTCGATCCCAATCCCCCCATGGATGGCCCCGATTCCCCCCCCCCCCCCCGTGTTCCCACATCCACCCGGTCCTCGCACCTATCCTCCGCTTTCCCCTTGCTGCACTTCCACGATCCTTATCGGCGGATCCTGCCTCCTCAATCCTCTGGCCTCTCTCATCTCCAAGAACTCTGGGCACGTGGCTGTTGCGTGACCTCCCTCCTGATGGAAGTCACAGAAAGGCAACGCCACCCCACCCCTTCTTCCTTCCCCTCTTCCTCTCCTTCCTCCTCCTCGAGCTCCTCTTCCTCGACCAATCCCCATTGCCTCCTGCTGATGCTGAAAACGATCCCTCACTCCCTGTCTTCATGCCGGTTGATCAAACCTCCTTGGCTCCCGGAAGTTATCTCTTCCCTGGAAGCCTCCTCCTAACTCCTGGGGGCGACCCTCATGAGGCCTCCAACCTATCTGGTTGTTCGGCTCTCGGGCCCCCCGGTGATTCTGTCCTTGGTGCCCCTGGCCTCGGGGTTCCTCCCTCCTCTCTTCTCTCTGCTCCCTCTACTCCTTTTGCTCCATTTGATTTCCCGCTCCTGTTTCCTTTGCGTCGTCCTCCGCCAACCTGGCTAACCTCCTTGCAAACGCCGGATTGGCCCTCTCAAAATCTGTCTCCTTCGCCGCCCTCTCCATAAGTTCCTCAAAAGAGAGGGGGGCACCCTTTTCAACTCCATGCTAAAGAAGTCTGGCCTCAGTCCCAGGGTGAATACAAGCATCAGCGTATACCCAGGGACCTCCTGGACCTGGAGGATCTCCTCCTGAAACCGATCCACGTAGTGTCCCAACGTTTCATCCTGGCTCTGCCTTACCGAGAACAAGCACTCCGCCTCCTTCTTACGCTTCTTCGATGTTGAAAACCTCAATAAGAAACCCCTCCGCAGATCCTCGAAGCAATAGATCGATCTTGCCGGTAACTGATGGAACCAGTCTCGCGCCTTCTCCTTCAAGGTGATGGCAAACAGCCGACACTTAAACGCATCCGCCATCTGCCTTATCGAAACCACATCTTCAAACCACTGCACATGTTGTACCGGATCATCCTTCCCCGAGTAGTAGGACATGTCAGGCTCCCGGAACCCTTCCGGCACCGGAGCCGAGATGACGAGCTCACTGAACGGGCTCTCGCCGACTGCTTGCCGAGAGGGCACGTCTCGCGGCCTCGGCTGGCTGGCCTGGTCTGCGAGACCGTGCCCAGGGAAGAGCTCTCGCACAGCTGCCTCCTTCTCGCCGTCTTCTGCAGGGATCTCCTTCCCGGGACGCTGGCCTGGGAAGAGCTCTCGCGCCGCCACGTCCCTCTCGCCAGCCTCCGTGGGGACTTCCTTCCCCGGGCGCTGACCAGGGGCGTTCTCGCCTAAAAGCGGGACCACCTCGATCGGGACCTGAGGCGTCGTCCACTCGCTCCTTGCCGAGAAGGCCAAGCTTATGGTTTGCATGACCTCTCGCCTGAAGTCCTCCAGCATTTTCCTCGTCGCCTCTTCTACCTGGGAGGGGGAACCTCCAGAACCAGATCCTTCTCCTTCACCTCCTGTCATAGGACCAAACTCAAACTTTTCTTGAACCGACTACTTCCACGCTCACCGCACCAGAACTGTTGAAGCCAAAATTTGACTTCGACAAATGTTCGCAAAATAGGGGCGTAGCCGGCACCTACTTGGCCTAAGCTCCGACCTCCGACTGGTCGTGAAGGACTAAGAAAAAACTGGCCCAAAGCCGCAGCAGGGAGGTCTCACCGCTTACCCGGAAGGTCACAGAGAGCTTCCCCTCCAAAGCCAAAAGCTGGGCTTGGAATTCCTCAGAAGACAGTGCCGATGATTCTCCTTAGGAGTCTTGAAAAGTGCCTTCTGAAGAACCCCTATGGACTTATTTATAGATTTCAGAATCTGAACTGCCAATAACCAAACTGCACCGGTCTGAAATTACCGGGGTACCCTTGGCTGGGTCTGCCAACAGTCAAACTCCGCTGTTCTGAGGAGCTATAGTCCACTAAGGGTAAGAGGGTAAAAATACCCGGGGTAGAAGAGTAAAAACCCCTGTTTGACAGGGAAATATGAAAAAGGCCTCTTCTTGCCCTGGCGAGTGGAAAAGCCCCTGCCGGCGAGAGGGACCCCACTGCCCGTCTCGCCGGCGCCTCTCGCCCTTTGCTGTGAGATCTTCTTGCTACTGAAGGCTCTCTCGCCCATGGAGGCCCTCTCGCCTCTGGAGGCCCTCTCGCCTCTGGAGGCCCTCTCGCCTCAGGATGGGGTATCTTGCCCATTGGAGAGTCCATCATCTCGCCGCTTGCGAGTGGGCCCCCCGTGTCCCTTTTGCCCATCTCGACCTATTTGCTTCTTGGGGGCTCTTTGCGAGCCCGAGGTTGTACACCAGATACTTGAGTAGCAGAAGTTGTTCTCGGGAAAGCCTAGTGTAGTTCTCGAGAAAGTCATGCAGTACTCGAGTAGGTCTTGACTCCTTCTCAAGTAATCTTAAAATTGAAGTCAAAATTTTTCTAAGTCCTTTTCTCGAGAAAGCCGAAGACTTTTCTGGAGAAGACCATGAATAGTTCTCGAGAACCAGAAATTTTTTTTCTCGAGACCCAGAAATCTTTTCTCGAGAAATAGAAATTTTTTTCTCGAGATACTTTCTTGTTCTCGAGTAACAGAAGAATTTTTCTCGAGTAACAGAAGTTTATTTTTCTCGAGTAAGTCTCCTCATTCTTGAGAAACCAGAATTCATCCTCTACATTTTCCTTAAGTATTTCTTCTCGAGAACTTTATACCTTTTCTCGAGAAACAGAAACTACTCTCGAGTAATACTTACCTTTCTCGAGAAACGGAGTTCAGGATTTTGAATTTTCGTTAAGTATCAGACGGATTCTATTCCAAATATCATTAACTTTTGATTGGTCCACGTGCATTATCATTAATGATATTTTGACCGTTATGTTTGACCTATAAAAGGTCTTGTCAGATTCGACAAAACGCTAAGAAGATTTCATACAGAATTCTAAATCATTTTCTACTTTCTAAATCGAGAAGCGTTGCCGCTCTGTTCTTCATCGCCGATTCTCTCGATCTCAAGGATTCAGACAAGAAGGATTCATTCGATCAAGCCTTTCTACAACTGCAAATCTTCTCCTTGATCGTGGTGACTCCAACGTTCTCTCATATCGAAGAGTTCTCTGATTCCTTCCTCAACCTTTTCTGATAGAGCTTCACAATTATTCAAGAAGGAAGAAGTCGAGATTCAGTCAGATCTGTGAAGACAAGTTTGTGTATTTCAATTTAAATTCATTTTTATTCTTGTATGAATTATTCTCCGAGATTGTAGGAGTTATTCTCCGAGATTGTAGGAGTTATTCTCTGAGATTGTAGGAGTTATTCTCCGAGTTGTTGTACGAGTGGTTTTACTCTGAGATTGTAGGAACTTTGTTCCGAGTTGTAGGATTGTTTTCAATCCAAGAGAATAGTGAAGTAGCCGAGTCTAGTGTGTTGCTAGATCAGTGAGGTGGAGAGTGGATGCACCCAAGGTTGAGGAACCACTATAATTTTTGGAGTCGTCTGTGATTTGCTTGTTTATTTTCTGCGCATCGCTCGTACAATTTTTATTCCGCAAAAAGGCGCAGAACTCACCTATTCACCCCTCTCTAGGTGATTTGGGTAGACAACTAAACATTTTCAGCCCATTTGAAGATTTGACAACCTCACTTACCTTCCCCCAGACTAACACAACAGTACTTCGGGAGGGGGAGTTTCAATACACTACTGGGTATTCGGCGGTACCTCTACAATGTAATACGATCATCTCTTCTAGTAATACAATAGTCACGACTTCTCTCTTGTTCACTCTTTGCCTATGTCAGCTAATTCAGGGGGAAAGTAACCATCGATCATCCTTTATGTCCGAACTTTTGTGAACCGATTTTCTTGGTGCCAACACTATGGTGCGGTGAGCGTGAACCTTCACAAGGTAACACGACCACCTCGTCTAGTAATAAAATAGTCACGACCTCTCACTCACTTCTTGCCTATGTTTACTAATTCAGGGGCAAGTAACCTCCGACTATCTTTTTGGTTCGAATTTTGCGAACTGGATTTTATTGGTTCTAACACCATCCACTTTCTTCTTTGTTGTTGGGCCAGTGCCATGCTTTGTTCACCTCCCCACCTCATTCCACCTCCCCGTCGCAGCAGATTCCAAATTTGGAAGCCGTCAATTAACATCTGAGCGGTACTCCAAGCCATCACAAACGGACCTCCGACGAAACCAATCCGGGAAATCACTGATGTCGCTCGAGCCTGAATACCCTTCTTGTCGTTGTATCTACCTCTGCTAGCGCTGGACAAGCGTGAGTCGGGAAATTGCTGCAGGAGAGGCTGTAATATCCTAAAATATTTAATCGCATTTAGCGATGCATCATAATGATAATCGTAACCATTCAGCACGATAGTAATGCTGAAAAATTACTAGAAAGACTAAAATGAAAATTGGGTGTTAAAGAGTCTGCAGTTAGGCTCCGAATATTGAAATACCTAAAAATCGACATATCATTTGCTAAAATCGGAGATCGTATGAAAAAAATGCATTTTTTGCAAGAACTAGGGAGACTTTCGAGAAATGGAGCCCGCAGAGATCCTTAATCACATTTATTGTTCTCTTTATTAACTCGAGCTTACCTGCTTGGATGTAATAGAGGTCGTTCCGTGCATTTGGGATTTCTATTACGAAGAAACCAAAGTGTATACTAAGATCCCCAAAACCTACAACAGGGGAGTCTTTTACAAGTAAAAATAAGAGCATTCTAGCGCCACCAAGGAGACTTAGGCCAAGTTTAGCTTCGTGGAAGCCACGCTGAGTGAATCTAGTGGCCTCCCCACGTAGATTTTTGTTGGATTCCTGTGAAAATGCTGAGGGGGATGATTTGTAACATCCTAGATTTTGACGTCGCACTTAAATTATTTTCAGGATCCGATCGCGAGCTTAATTAATCGAGTCGGAGGAGTGTGAAGGTAACATTTATTTTATATAACACCCCCTAGTGATAGTGCATTAGCATATATTAAAAAAAAGAGTAAACATTATATCTTAACAATATGCCATAAATGTACCGGTTCACAGTATATTGAACCGCTGCCCTTATATCGCGCCCCTCCATCTCAATAACGCGCACTTCCTCATTTCCGATATTTTCCTCTTCCTGCACTCCGTTCCCGTAACCGCTCGCAGACGCACTCTCGGGAAGCACCGTCGTCGGCCAGTTCTCGCCGGAATCCGGTGTCGGATGCCAGCATCCACTTCTTTTCCTCCGCAATAGCCCTAGCCGACCTCCTTTTTCTCTCCTAGCACTGTGAAGGGTGAATCTTCAACCCTAGCCGTTGGGAAGATTTCTTACTGAAACCACTGTTTTGGTTACGATGAGTATTGTTCCTCCTTATCCTTCCGTATCTTGGGTAAATCGTCATGTTTGATACCCAACTAAGATTAACCTTCATTTCTTTTGCCCCAAATTAGGAATCCAGAAATTATGACTTTTCCGATCAGAAATCAACCACCTATTTTGGGATTTAGTCGTTGTTAGTTCGAGGTAACGCTCTTGTTTGCGTTCTTTTCCTTCATTATTAGATGTTTATATTATGTAGAATTTCTACCAAAATCCTAAAGGGGAAAAACGCCGAAGTTTAGGTTCCCGTTTGGATTTCAGATTTTCGATGGTCGTTGGAGCATGAGATTGGAGAAGTTCTTAGTAGTCTAATCTTTGGGGAAGAACCTCCATGTCGCCTCGACGCGTGTGCGAACGTCGAACCACCGCAGTAAGAAATTCGACTTCTTTTAGTCCAGCAGTTCAGATTATTTTAATTCGTGTACTAAAATGTTGGTATATGCTCTTAGATTTATAAGTTCCTATAGTTACAACTAGGTCAGCGGGGTAGGATACACTTAGGCTTTATTTAGCAAAATCAGTATCATGAGAATCCTAAGCCCAATATATTTAACTAGAGTCCTATTCCGGGTTAGACTCGCTGAACATCAGTTTAAGTGAAATTCAAAAAAAAATGGCGATGAAGGATTACCCTCGCGATCCTGGTGGAGGCGCACCACCGTATTTCCAGGGCCAATAGGCCACCACTCGTATTTCAAACTCAGGGTCGATGACCCTTGTTTCAGATATGGAACTCCTCAGATAGGAGTCTGTGTTCCACTTGAGGAACACTCAGTTCAGGGCACCATCAGACTTGCCACTCGGAATGCAGTCTCTAGTTGTGCACAGTCGTCCTTAGTGACACGAGTTAATAAGAAGTCAATGAAACAGGTTGAAACTTACAACAAATATAACTTCAAAACTTCAGAAATCAACGATCGATACAGACAAGAAAGAGTGTATCGGTTCATACGATAAGTTAAATTCATGTTAGACCATGATCTCAAGTGCCACACTTAATATTAGAATATTTATACAAACTTTTAAATTCATGTAGTTTTTCTTACACTTCAATGGTCCTGGCCTATTTGGAACTTGTTTTTATAGGGGGCTCAGGTCAGGGGATCCGCTTAGGATGGGCGGCTCAGTCTTTAGTCGTCAGTTGTTCAGTTGTACTACTGTTGTTGTACTTTGCTCTTATTTACAAACATTTGAATTTGTTGTGCTTCACCTGTGTTTTGATATATCAGTTATTTCAGTTTGATGGTAATCAAGAAAGAGTGTCTCGGTTCATACGATAAGTTAAATTCATGTTAGACCATGATCTCAAGTGCCACATTTAATATTAGAATATTTATACAAACTTTTAAATTCATGTAGTTTTTCTTACACTTCAATGGTCCTGGCCTATTTGGAACTTGTTTTTATAGGGGGCTCAGGTCAGGGGATCCGCTTAGGATGGGCGGCTCAGTCTTTAGTCGTCAGTTGTTCAGTTGTACTACTGTTGTTGTACTTTGCTCTTATTTACAAACATTTGAATTTGTTGTGCTTCACCTGTGTTTTGATATATCAGTTATTTCAGTTTGATGGTAATTCAGTCCCCTAGTATTATATTCAATTTTAGTTGGCTCTGTGAATTCAGTTTGACAATGTACAATTTCAACTTTAGAATTACTTCACTATTCCACTGTAAGTTTTCCTTTTTATCACTTTAATTGTTTTTACCTGTTTTATACCAGTTTATATACCGTTACTTAGTTTACTTGTTATCGCGGTCCCGACCGGACTGTTGATTCATGTTAAACTCGGTTGGGGTGTTACAAATTGGTATCAGAGCCATAGGATCCCTGGACCCAGAGAATTCACAGAGTCATAGGATTGTGTCAGAAGAAAACTCTTGTTAGTAGAGTCATCGAGTTTTGTCTAACTCTTAGTTTTCGCGGGTGCATGATAATACCTTCAGTATTAGATTTGTTTTTCAAATATATTATTGGAACTAATAATTTCTTTTTTATGTCCTTTAGGCATCTCGAACCAGTGAAGCGGGGGAACCCTCACGTCAGAACGTTGTTCCTGATACCGCCATGGGTGATATTAATGCACCACCTCCACCACCCGCACCAGCAGTCTCGGAACCGACTGATTTGGCAACCCAGATTGCCAAGGCAGTAGCTGCCGCATTATTGGAATTACAGAGAGGCCAGCCTGCAGGGATTCCAGCTCCAGTTCCTGCACCAGTCCCTGCACCTATAGCAGTGGAGGTCGGTATGGATCGATATTTAAGGGATTTCAGAGATCTCCACCCTTCTAACTACAGTCGAGATGGAACACCGATGGATACGGATGACTGGATCGCAAATGCCAGAGATTTGCTGAATATTATGGAGTGCCCAGAAAATAAAAAGGTTTCACTAGCAACTTTCCTCCTTCGGGCGAGGCAAAAATTTGGTGGACTAAGTATTTAGCAGATGATCCTGCCGGTAAGATGTTTGTGAAATTACCGATTTGTTGTAAAATTGTTCTCCCTTTAGTTTGGGGTAATGTAACCTTTTATTCTTGCCAGGTCATACATCTGATATGTTTACTTGGGACGATTTTTCTAGAACTCTTGCGAACTGGTTTGTGCCCCCTTCCGCTCGTCGAGGTCTCTAGGGGAAGTATCTCAGGCATTTCCAAGGGGATAAGACAGTTATCGAGTACGAGCGAGAACTAACTCACTTATCTCGATATACGGGAGCGATGCAGGGTGATGAAGCTGAGAAGTGCAACCGTTTTGTGGATGGTCTGCGAGATTCTTTGAGACAGCCGTTGATGATCATGGTCAACACAGATTACAGGAGTTTGGTGGATACAGCAAGAAGATTAGAGGCTGACCAGCAGCGAGTCCAAAGGCGCGATATTTTCCGCTCCAAGCGACTCCAAAGTGGGCCCCCGTTTCAGCAGGATAAGAGTCAGTCAAGAGGCCGCTAGAATAAGAAGCGAAAGGCCGATTCTAAGCAGGGCAATTAGTATGGGCGCAAGCCCAGAGACTACCCCCTTTGCCCTAAATGCAATCGACATCATTCTGGAGAATGTTTGGCTGCATCAGGTGTCTGTTACAAGTGTCAGAGGGCTGGACACTTTGCGCGGAATTGCCAAGAGTCTGCGGGTAATTAGGTAATATGATCGTTTGCTTGGTGATTTTCCTTTGTTCAGGACCTTTTCTTGCAAGTTAATATTTGTATTGTATCATGACTTTTAGTCGAAATACGAGCATGGCGGCTAGAGTGGGGGCAATAAAGGGAAGATAGTGGTGGTTACTGACCCGAAGCCAACTTCAGGACGCGGTCTGATTCAGCCTTGAGCCTATGGTCTTGGCCAGCAGGAGGTCAAGGAGTAGGAGGACGTGATGACAGGTTTGGAATCTTAAAATTTGAAACATTTAATTCTCCTTCTCCCAGCAACGCTTAAAGGTTAATGTTATAAGTTTGCATATAGGTATCCTCACAGTTCATGGTATACCGTATAAGGTCCTCTTTGACACGGGTGCATCACATTCGTTCATAGCAGAATCTTTTGCGTCTAAGCTTGGCCTGGAAGTTGTAGCCAACCCAACTCCAATAGATGTCATGATGCCAAACGATTCGGTGATGAAGACCAGTTGTAAGTGTAGGGCGCCAGTTTTATTTGGAGATGCATAAATCTTAGTGGAGGCGTCCTTTTTACCTATTGCTGAGTTTGATTTAATTTTGGGCATGTATTGGCTGACCGACGTGAATGTCAAGATAGATTGCAGAAGTAAGAAGATTCAACTAGAAGGACTTGATCAGTCTTTCATTTTCTTTCAAGGTTTGAAAGGAGTCTCCAAGCTGATCATCTCTTCAGTAAAAGCTATAAGGCATGTCAGTAAAGGGTGTTCCGCCTTTTTGGTGTTGATGAATGCGGAAGCTAAAGCCTTTTTGCAGGAGGTACCAGTGGTCTGTGAGGTTCCCGATATTTTTCCCGAGGAGCTACCTGGTGCTCCTCCCTATAGAGAGATTGATTTTCAGATTGACCTTGGTCCTGGATCTGCACCAGTGGCCAAGGCTCCTTATCACAAGGCGCCCATGTAATTGGTTGAGTTAAAAATCCAGTTACATGAATTGCTTAATTTGGGATTTATCAGACCCAGTTCGTCGTCGCGGAGAACACTAGTTCTTTTTGTAAAGAAAAAGGACGGCAGTTTGAGATTGTTTATCGACTACCGAGAGTTGAATAAACTTACCATTAAGAACAAGTATCCTCTTCTAAGGATAGATGACTTGTTCGATCAACTTGAGGGGTCTTGCTTGTTTTCCAAGTTAGATCTGAGGTCGGGATACCATCAGTTGAAAATTCGAGATGAGGATATTTAGAAGACGACGTTTAGTACCAGATACGGGCACTTCGAGTTTGTGGTCATGCCGTTTGGGTTGACCAATGACTCATCTGCATTTATGGATCTGATGAATAGGGTGTTCAGATAGTTTTTGGACCGATTTGTGATTATTTTTATTAATGATATCCTAGTGTATTCTAGGAGCAAGGAGGAACATGCCACACATCTCAGGACAGTTTTGAACACTCATAGGCAAAATTAGTTATATGTTAAGTTCTCTAAGTGCGAGTTCTGACTCCTTGAAGTGACATTCTTGGGCCACGTGGTTAGTAGAGATGGACTTGTCGTTGATCCAAAAATGATTGAGGCGATCAGAGATTAGCCAAGACCGAAGACAATTGCAGAGGTTCGCAGTTTTCTCGGCTTGGTAGGCTAATACAGGAGATTTATTCAAAACTTTTCGAAGGTAGCCCTTCCGTTGACTTCGCTTACTAGGAAGTGAAGAGCTTTTAGTTGGATATTGGAGTGCGAGTCCGCTTTTGATCAGTTGAAGACTAGATTATCAGATGCACCAGTGTTAAGTCTTCCTTCAGGTGTAGATGGCTTTCAGATTTTCAGTGATGCTTCAGGCCAGTGTCTGGGTTGTGTTCTCATGCAGCATGAAAAGGTAATAGCTTTTGCGTCCAGACAACTGAAGAATCACGAGAGAAATTATCTTGTGCACGATTTGGAGTTAGCAGCTATCATCCATGCATTGAAAATTTGGAGACACTACCTCTATGGAGTACGGTGTGAGATCTTCACAGATCATAATAGCCTCAAGTACATCTTCGATCAGCAGGAGCTCAACATGAGGCAGTGTAGGTGGCTCGAGTTTTTAGCAGGTTATGAGGTGACCATTCAATATCATCCGAGAAAAGCTAATGTTGTAGCAGACGCACTCATTAGAAGGAGTTCTAGTTATGCTCTCATCACCCAACAGGAAGAATTGGTGCGAGCCTTGGAAAGGCTAGAGATTAGTGTGGTGTCGCACCCTAGTTTTAGCTGTCAGTTTGGGATGGATTGAGATAAAGTACGACATCAAAGAGAGAATCTGTGATGCCCTGCCCTTAGATCCAAAGATGACAGAGATTTTTGATTTGACTCAGGCAGACCAAAGAGACGATTTCATGGTTCGTGATGGGTTGTTGTTGTTTAAGGGCAGGGTGTGCATTCCAGACATCAGACATCTTCGTGAGGATATTTTAGTGGAGTCTCATAACTCCAAGTATTTTATTCACCCGGGCAGCACGAATATGTACGCAGATCTTAAGAAGTCAGTATGGTGGTCAGGACTTAAGGGAGATGTCTCAGGCTACGTAGGGAAGTGCGAGACTTGCAAGTTGGTTAAGGCGGAATGTCAGACGCGTGGAGGTAAGCTGCAACCCCTTCCAATTCCAGAGTGGATTTTCGAAGACATTTCCATGGATTTTGTGCATGGCCTCCCTAGATCCCAGAATGAGAATGACTCGGTATGTGTGATCGTTGATCGATTGTCCAAGGTTGCACATTTTATTCCTAACAAGAGAACGACCAGGGTCCAAAGTTGGCTCAGCTATACGTTGATGAGATAGTTCGGCTTCATGGCATGCCAAAGTCTATTGTGTCAGATAGAGATGGTAGATTTACTGCCAGAGAGGGGAGATACGTTCAGGAGAGCCTAGGTACTCAGTTAAAGTTCAGCACAACCTTTCACCCCCAGACTGATGGGCAGACAGAGCGTACAAATAGAACCATGAAAGATATATTTCACATGTGTATCTTGAACTTTGTGGGTAAATGAGAGAAGTATGTCACTTTAGTGAAATTCTCCTATAATAATAGTTTTCAGAAGAGTATCGGCATGACACCATTTGAGGCCTTGTATGACAGGCGTTGTCAGACACCTTTATGTTGGGCAGAAAAAGAAGAAAGAGCTTCTAGCAAAGAATCCTGAATAGACAAGACCACGGACAGAGTCAGACTCATTCAGGAGAGCATGAGGATTGCTCAGGATAGATAAGCAGAGACATAGAGCAGTTGAATTCAAGGTTGGAGATCATGTTTATCTGAAGGTGAGACCAGTCAAGGGAGTCTCTAGGATTAAGCAGATGAAATAGTTGAGTCCCAGATTTGTGGGTCCATTTGAGGTGCTAGAGCGCATAGGTGAGGTTGCATATAAGTTGGCCTTACCTCAGGATATGGGTGGATTACATGACGTATTCGAGAGCAGTCAGAGATCCAAATCAGGTGATCAGCACTAAGAATGCACCAATTGAATCAAATCTCAGTATCAGTATTTTACCAGTCAGGATTGTGGATTCGAGAATTCAGAAGCTCAGAAATAAAGAGATCTGTTTGATTAAGAACCTTTGAATGAATTGTGGTCGACCAGAGTATACTTGGGAAAGAGAGGACGAGCTCCGTGGCAACGAAGATTATGCGTTTCTCTTTGATTCAGGTACGTTTGCAATTTTCAAGGACGAAAATTTATTAGGAGGGAAGACTGGTAACATCCCAGATTTTGACGTTGCGCTTAAATTCATATCAGGATCCGATCGCGAGCTTAATTAAACGAGTCGGCGGAGTGTGAAGGTAACATTTATTTTATCTAACACCCCCTAGTGATTGTGTATTAGCATATATTAAAAAAAGAGTAAACATTATATCTTAATTCAGAAGCTCACGGTATATTGAACCACAACCCTTATATCGCGCCCCTCCATCTCAATAACCTGCACTTCCTCATTTCCGTTATTTTCCTCTTCCCGCACCCAGCTCCCGTAACCGCTCGCAGACGCACTCTCGGGAAGCACCGTCGTCGGTCAGTTCTCGCCGGAATTCGGTGCCGGAGGCCAGCATCCACTTCTTTTCCTCCGCAACAGCCCTAGTCGACCTCCTTTTTCTCTCCTAGCACTGTGAAGGGGTGAATCTTCAACCCTAGCCATTGGGAAGATTTCTTACTAAAACCACTGTTTTGGTTACTGTGAGTATTGTTCCTCCTTATCCTTCTGTATATTGGGTAAATCGTCATGTTTGATACCCAACTAAGATTAACCTTCGTTTCTTTTGCCCCAAATTAGGAATCCAGAAATTATGACTTTTCTGATCAGAAATCAACCACCTATTTTGGGATTTAGTCGTTGTTAGTTCAAGGTAACGCTCTTGTTTGCGTTCTTTTCCTTCATTATTAGATGTTTATATTATGTGGAATTTCTACAAAAACCCTAAAGGGGAAAAATGCCTAAGTTTAGGTTCCCGTTTGGATTTCAGATTTTTAGTGGTCGTTGGAGCAAGGGATTGAAGAAGTTCTTAGTATTCTGATCTTTGGGGAAGAAGCTCCATGTCGCCTCGACGCGTGTACGAACGTCGAACCACCGCAGTAAAAAATTCGACTCCTTTTAGTCCAGCAGTTCGGATTATTTTAATTCGTGTACTAAAATGTTGGTATATGCTCTTAGATTTACAAGTTCCTATAATTAGAATTAGGTCAACGGGGTAGGATACACTTAGGCTTTATTTAGCAGAATCAGTATCATGAGAATCCTAAGCCCTGTATATTTAACTAGAGTCCTATTTCGGGTTAGACTTACAGAACATCAGTCTAAGTGAAATTCAAAAAAAATGGCGAGGAAGGATTGCCCTCGCGATCCTGGTGGAGGCACACTACCGTATTTTCAGGGCCAGTAGGCCACCACTCGTATTTCAAACTCAGGGTCGGTGACCCTTGTTTCAGAAATGGGATTCCTCAGATAGAAGTCTGTGTTCCACTTGAGGAACACTCAGTTTAGGGCACCATTAGGCTTGCCACTCGAAATGCAGTATCTAGTTGTGCACAGTCGTCCTTAGTGACACGAGTTAATAAGAAGTCAGTGAAACAGGTTGAAACTTACAACAAATATAACTTCAAAACTTCAAAAATCAACGATCGATACAGATAAGAAATAGTATGTCAGTTCACACTATAGGTTGAATTCATGTCAGACCATGATCTCAAGTGTCACATTTAATATTAGAATATTTATACAAACTTTTAAATTTATGTATTACTCACCAAAAATATTTTCTTTAAGTGTTGCTGGAGAGAGTAGTTTTTCTTACTCTTCAGTGGGTCTGACCCATTTAGAACTTGTTTTTACAGGGGGCTCGAGTCAGGGGATCTGCTTAGGATATGCGGCTCAGTCTTCAGTCGTCAGTTGTTCAGTTGTACTACTGTTGTTGTACTTTGCTCTTATTTACAGACATTTGAATTTGTTGTACTTCACCTGTGTTGTGTTTTGATATATCAGTTATTTCAGTTTGATGGTAATTCAGTCTCCTAGTGTTATATTCAGTTTTAGTTGGCTCTGTGAATTCAGCTTGACAAGATACACTTTTAACTTTATAATTACTTCATTATTCCGCTGTAAGTTTTCCTTTTTAGCACTTTCATTGTTTTTACCTACTTTATATCAGTTTATACACTGTTACTTAGTTTACTTGATATCGCGGACCCGACCGGACTGCTGATTCCTGTTAAACGCGATTGGGGTGTTACATGATTACCGCCGCGCGGACGCAACCCCACCAAACAGGCATCGAGCGCGACCGCTCGGATCTATACACTCGACCACGCAGGATCCGCCCCATCAAACGCCTCCTTACTTTACTTCTCAAGGCTTCCAAAAAATAGTTTCTTACCCAATTGATTCACTTTTATCAGTCATATTGCAATTTAACAGCAAATGGAGTTTGTTTGGCCTTGTTTACATGGTCAACATTGCAAAATGTATTCGTGCATGCTTCTATCTCATAGAAAATGAATAATCAGAAGGACATAGATCCAAGTACCTACTAGATTTCAAACTAGTTGTGTTTCTCAATCAAGCAGTAGAAGAAGTAAAGGGATTTGGTTTGCGGTTAAAAATATGTTTAAGAATAATTTTTTAAAAAATATGTGGGTTGGCTTAATAAAGGATTGTGGATAGCCAAAAACAGATTGTGGTTAGCGATCGACTAAGGCTAATTGTAACCTCAACAATGTAAATAATAAAATAAATTGATATAATAATTAAAAAATGCATTAGGCAAGTGGGGCTTATAGATACATTCCAGCATTTTGTGGTCTCCCACATACCCCGGCAGTGGCAGAACTCTAGAACTTCATCATCCTCTATTTGGCATGCCACGAGACATACTTTTCACGGGAGACAGCTAAGGGGCACGGGGAACGCCGAAAAACAAACAATAGGGATGCTATTATTGCTAGGCAGACGGCTTTTGTAAAACAAGGTGTATGCATTTTACTAGTGTGTGTACAGTCGTGCACGGGGTTCACCCGTGCGGCCGTGCCCAACGACAACAATACACCCTGCTCTTTGCCCCATGAAATTTTTCTCATTAAATACGATGCTTAACAAAAATGAAAGACAATGCGGGCATATTCGTGAGTTTCACTTAATTTACGAAGATAACATAATGCATAAATTGATCCTCGCTTTTAAAAAAATTGTGAGGATGAACGAAAGGATGATAAAATCAATAAGATCAATGTTTCACCAAAATATATTTTTCTCGTTTAATATAGATATAAATATATAATCGTAGAAGCAGACTAAATACAAAAAACCAACACTTCATTCATTCACATAAAACTTTAAAAACTCACCCTTAGCTCTTTATCAAGCCTTCCAGCAAGAGCCCGCAGGAGCGTTGTCCTCCCTGAGCCTGGAGGTCCTAGAAGCAGAGTCATCCTATTAAATCATTTATGACTTTGTAAGCATAAACTTCATAAAATTATTCGAATAACCACTTTTGTTACATATAGATAAGCTAAAATTTCAGAGTCAACAGGCTAGTGGTCAAGGAAAAGAAGAATGCATTCATAGCATTAAGCTTTTAAGTACGGTTCCTAACTGGTATGCTAATATTCCCGAATTCTCATGTACTCGGTAGTACCATATATTTTTAGGAAAATTTAAAGACAACTTTGTTACATGAATGCATATCCATATTTTTGCTATTTTAATGTATTTTTTGTTTAACATTTCTGCACTTTTGTGCTTTATATGGGAAATGTATTTAGTTGGGTCTTTGTATGGAATTGAGAAAAGAAAGTGATTAGCCCGTGTTAGGTTTAGAAGCTCTCCCGCCCAATCTCATGGTCCAGATTAATCTTTATGTACAGCAATACAAACCTTCTTGCACTTTTTGGTTCATATGATAGTTGACTTGTACTTAATTAATCCTTTGCGGTGAATGAAGACAGTAAGAAATTAATCTACGCGTCACAAGGTGCAGAAGCTCTCTTGCCCAACCTCATGGTCCCGACGAGCTCTCTGCTAAGGCAATCGTGGTAAGGATTCATGACTATTCTTCTTCATCCAAGAGGACAGTAAATTTTGGTGCCATAGGTCTCCCGGCTCACACACGCCATCCAACACAGGATATACCCGAGGTATCGCAAAAATCGTGATCTCGTAGAATAAAGAACACATTGAAGAAAATGTTGATCAATACGTCTTTTTATATATTAAATCGTGATCTTGTAGCACTTTCCAAATATCAACATTTCTAGCAGGGAGCCAGCGACGCATTTTTATGCATCTTCCTTTAAGGATAATTGCACTACACAACTTTTCCACCACTATTTCCTATCGCTGCAAGCCAAACTGTGCCCTAGTGACTACGTATCTTGTTATCCTCTACAAAAATGCACTTATAATTGTTAATATCAACCCTACAAAATTGGTCATTATGCACTCAATCTTTGTTGTACTAATTTGAAGCACTTTATCTTTAACATTATATGTTTTCCCTCTATTTTTTTACTTAATTCTACTAATATCTCATCAATTGGAAAAGCAACCACTACAATACCTCACTTTGGGTATTTTTCTCAATAACTATCACATAAAGATATGGACTTAATGTTAATCCTCCATATAAACTCTTTATTGAAACTTTTTTGTTACCCGACATTTACATCTAAGAGGAATTATTGTATTATCGTACATAAATTTAATAACTTCAATATACCATTGACACAAGTCACACAACCCTTTCTTCTATGATGTCCATCAGATAAATTTTTTAGTACTTGATCATATATCTTTTCAAGACCATTAAAAATCTTATGAAGATATTTTTTGTGATCTATACTTGTCTGTCAATTAAATTACATCCATATTAGATATTCTTGTCATGTAGTGAACTTGATTCTCTAAAATTAACATGATTGTTTTCTAGCTTATGCTCCACAACTCTTTCTCATAGTTTTTTTTTGTTGACTCCTAAGTTTTATTCCTCTACTATGAACACAATATTGAACATCACATTTGTTTTTAAATATTGACACTAAAATGCTTTAACATTTCACATCTTATTAGTCTTCAAAATCAATTGAAAAACCTGTTGATCAATCAATTACATTTTACTATTTAACTTTCCAAATATCAACATTTCTAGCAGGGAGCCAATGACGTATTTTATGCATCTTTTTTGGCCAATTGCACACATGCCATCAAAAGTGCATGTTGTTTTGCAAAAATCATGATCTCGTAGCCTACGCATAGATCGATTTCTCCTCACATCTCCAAGTATAATGAATTTTTCGTCTGTCAGGAATGCTGATTTCTATTTACCTTCACACCCCGCAAAGTTATCGTGTCCATATACATTGATCCTTTCTTACCCACCACATAGCATATATCCCCATCCACCAAGCCTCCCCCTAGCTTGCATCTTGTAATTCGTATTCTCAACAATGATCGAAACTCCTCCCCATCCGCAAAATGTTACTATCTTTATTTTGCGGGACCCAATTGTTGAGGTCAATCTTTGTCGTTTTCATCCAACGGGCTCTTTTTCGGTCATGATTCTCTCTCCTACCTTCTCATTCCACCAACGAACCGTCGTTACCATCATAGGAAAAAATGTAAGTCCCGTGGAACTGTGGAAGTAAGAACTCATCAGTCTCCTCTCTCTGCATCAAAGCACAAAGTCATGTGACCTTACCCACTTTTAGGATTCTTAGCATCACACTTCCTTTAATCTTGACATCCCAGGGGATTTCGCTAATCAAACAGCCAACGAGGCCCAACATTAGGTAACCAAGGCTGACCCAAGGCGTGGCATCATGCGCCCATCAATGAAGACTTCACTAGGATCGGCAACCTCAAACCACCACTAGAAGGCGTTAATGGACCAGCACGTGAAGAAGTTGGTTGCAGCAACGCACACAACCGTCCATTGTGCCCTATGATGCCTTGGTTGATAGGGGTGTCGATGCTACCAACAAGGTTCCCTGCTACAACAAGTTGCAGTCTCCAATCTATATGACAAAGAGAGCTCGTTAGGTTGGTTAACCACTGTGAATATTTTTTGGACAATCAACAAACACCAACAACCCAATGAATTGGGTTGGCTTTCTTCCACCGTTTAGGAACCACTCTTATTGGAACTTTTTACTTTTTCTTGTTACGGGAATAGCCATGTCACCATCTATCTTATATTTGTTATTTTAATGCATTATTAGTATTATTTCTCCTTATTGGACATTTTAACTTTTTTCCTTTATGTGTGAGTTTTATTATGACTTTTTGATGGATGAAGACAAGCAAGATATTATCAGTAAGTTTTACAAGGGTTAGCTACTCTCTTCAGCGCCTCACATCAAAATAGTTCTTCCTAAGGCAGCCACAATAAGGCTCCACAAATCTATTGTCTTTTGTTTGCTTTTAAAACCACACATAACCTCACATTTATCACTCACACCTAATAAACCACCTAATTAAAGGTTTCTTTGGATAATTTTAGCAATCCGTGGAATCATTCTAAATTATTTTATGTTCCTTTTTGTTATATAAAAGAAGGGTAAGGAGAATTATTGCCAGGCCAACAAATAATGTAACTGGTTGATCATCTTAGACGTGGAACCCCGGAGAAGGAGGTGAGGCTACCGTTGGCTACATTGAGTGTGGCTAGGCTATAGTGGGGCAGGAAGCATAGGGAGCAACGGGTCTGCGTGTGAGTTGGGTGTGGAGTTGGGTTTGGCCAGATTTGGATGTCGGTTTATTCCGCATTGACTTCTCCGGTAGTGGTGGTGCAGGTGACGAACCGTCGTTCATGTGTGTCCGATTTCTGCAGATTGCAGAAAGTAATATTAATTACCTTGATCAAATTAAAATCGCTCCTACAAATTTTTGTAGTTTGAGTTTTTATGCAGTGTATTTTTTGAACTTATATATCTTAATTTGAGTGTTGATTAATTTTAGTGTGCTAATAAAATTGTGTCAAATGCGTGTTTTCCAACATTTAGTTGTGCCCGGAAATCCTAACAATATCTTCTCTCCCACCTGCAAGGATCATAATAAGCTCCTCATTATTAACCCGACCATATGCCCCAACTCATGATCTAGATGATCAACATGCATCTTCCTACATACCTTGATAGCTAGAGTATCCTTGAGATAACAATTGTCACAACAATTCATAAATAGGCTTGAGGTACTAACTTTTTTATCATTGCATGCATTAAGCAAGCTTTGACAGTGCTGGTAGTTATTTTGTAAAGAAACTGCATACACAAACAATAAATATGGATGTGGAGGAAAGGTAGAAAAAACTTGGAGAACTTTTCACTTGTCCGTTTTCAATTTCAGTAGGCCTATGCAAAAAATTCACAACATAAGGAAGATATTAAAGAGGCTTTCTTCGCTCACCTTGATGGCTTCAGAATTCCACTAACATCATCAAGTATCTTGGTCACTCTTTTCTTTGATCGTGAAAACTGTAGAAACCCAAATATTTTCTGCGCAGCATCAAACAAAAAATTAGTTTAAGCTAAAAGGCAGAAGTCATTAACTGCAAATTCCAAGCACATTGAACTAATCATCAAACTATTCATGCAAAATCAGCATAAACTCAATAGGCAGAGATTGTGTTACGCTCGGGGCCGAGTCGCGGCTGTTTGGAAGACAATACAAGCGTCGGGGACGACAGGAAGGTGATAACAACGGGGCTGAACCATCCGGTTCAGCCCCCACTCTCTGAAGACCGCCGAATTGGGGCTGAACCGGTTTGGTTCAGCCCCTATTGGGGCCGGCCAGCCCTTTAGGCCGGCCCCTCCTTGGTTCCGGGTATATATAACTCGGAACCCCTCTTTGGATGGCAAGTAAGATATTACAAGGTATTTCTTCCCTCCTTTCTAACCCTAGCCGTCTTCTTCTCTAGATCTCTCTTCTCTCTAGTAGTTCCATAACATTTGGTATCAGAGGCACTTCCTTCCACCATGGTGAACACACGTACGCAAGAGGAGGCTAGCCGATTGGAAGCCCTAGAAGAAAACTTCGTAGGGTTGACGGATTCAGTGGCCGCACTGGAGGGGAACATGAAAACGTCAACGCAGCGGTTGGAGGAGCGGATCGACGCCCGAATGGAGGAAATCAGGGCACTGTTGAAAGGGAAAGGCCCGGTCAGTGAGGAGAACGGCGGATCGGGTTCGGATGTGGCGGAATCGCACCACTCGCTTCCGCCCGATATGCGGGAGGCAGGATTCGGCGGAGTCGGCGGCATCAATGGCGGCGCAGCTTGGCCTGGCGCAACCGGCGACCGCTGGCGGTAGCCGTTGATGGGAGCGGGGGTCGCACCCCCTGGCGGCGGAGCGGGGAAGAATCACCGGGCTTCCAGCGGCCGGCTGCAGCGACGGGGCACGCCCCAGGCGTCCTGGGAGGATTCTTCCCTTTCCACGGGCTGGTGGACCACCGGGAGGCTTTGCCCACGACAATCCTTGGGCCGGCCAGCCACCACCTCCGCCGTGGGGAGCACGACAATATCAAGGCATGCTTTTCCGAAACCAGTTGAACAAGGAAGGCGAGAGGGCTACGGATATGGCCAAGGGTGGCCGGGCAAGCTGCACAGCGGCCCCACTTGGCTCCAAAATTGACCCGCATGAATTTTCCAAAATACAACGGCGGGGATGCTCTGGAATGGGTCCAAAAGGCAGAATTGTTCTTCCGTTACCAGGATGTATCCAAAAGCCAGTGGGTACAGTTGGATTCTTTCCATCTGGAGGATGATGCGTTTCAGTGGACGCAATGGTTCCTGCGCGGGCGGGAGCACGTTCTGTGGGGAGAATTTGTGGAGGGATTTACGGCCCGGTTTGGGCCGCTAGAGTATGAGGATTTTGAGGCTCTTTTGCAGAAGCTGAGACAGAAAGGCTCCGTGATGGAGTATCGCACTGAATTTGAGAAAGTGGCAAACCAGGTTCATTGGGAAGAGAGGACGCTCTTGAGTTGCTTTGTTTCGGACTCAAGGAGCACATTCGGACGAGGTACAGGCGCACATGCCCCGGTCCTTAAATCACGCCATCACATTGGCTCGTATTCAGGAAGAACGCGTCAACAGGCAGAAGGCTAGAGCCACAGGTAAGCCACCTGCGGCCAGCAGCCGGTAGCAAGCCGACAGTGACACGGTTATCATGGAGCGAGCTTGCAGCCAGTAAGGAGAAGGGTCTGTGTTTCAATTGTGATGAGAAGTTTACACCGGGCCACAAGTGTCAGAAAATACAAGTCTTTATGTTGCAGGAGGAAGAGGTAGAGGAAGTGGTGCATGAGGAGGAGTCGGACGGGGGGTTGGATTTGAACGAACTTGGGGTGTCTCTACATGCTTTGGAGGGGTGCAGTCCCCCGCTCACCATGAGGCTGACGAGTTGGCTGAATCAGGAGAAGGTCACCATTTTGGTGGATAGTGAGAGCACCCACAACTTCATTCATCCGGTGGTGGCACGACGCGTGGGACACAAGGTGGATACGGGGTCGGCCTTCCAGGTTATGGTGGCGGATGGCAGCAAGCTACAGTGTGAAGGGGTACTCAAGGGTGTGACACTTCGGATGCAAGTATATACGGGTCACACCGAGATATATCTGTTGCCTATCCGGGGCTCAGACATGGTCTTGGGGGTGCAGTGGCTACGGCAGTTGCGTCGGGTAACGTTTGATTGGGAGCACATGACTATGGAGTTTCACCAGGGTGAGACACAGTTCTGCTTACGGGGCCTCAAATCGTCGCCTATCAAGGAAATCTCTCTGCGTAGCATGCAGCGGTTAGGGGAGGAAGGCAGTATGATGGCAATCCTTATGGAGGTTCAAGCATCAGCTACGGGTGAGCCGGAGGTACCGGTACAGTTACGAACTCTTCTGGAGTAATATGCTGACGTTTTTCAGGAACCCCGCACACTACCTCCTTCGAGGTTTCGGGATCATCGGATTCAGCTTAAGGCAGGGACAGAGCCAATCAACGTTCGCCTTATCGTTATCCACATGTTCAGAAGGCAGAGATCGAGCGTAGTGTCCGGAGATGTTGGATGCGGGAATTATTCGTCCCAGTACTAGTTCATTTTCAGCGCCAATCATTCTAGTGAAAAAGAAAGATGGTTCATGGCGGTTCTGTGTTGACTACCGAGCTCTGAATGACACCACGGTGAAGGATAATTTTCCAATTCCGGTAGTGGATGAGTTGCTGGATGAATTGCATGGGGCGTTCGTTTTCACTAAGCTGGACCTGCGTTCCGGTTATTATCAGATTTTGATGAGGGAGGAGGATATCCACAAGACCGCATTTCGGACACATGATGGCCACTACGAGTTTCTCGTCATGGCCAATGGGTTGACCGGCGGCCCATCTACCTTTCAGGCCAACATGAATGAGATCTTCCGAGCACTTCTCTGTCAATTTGTGCTGATTTTCTTTGACGATATTCTTATCTACAACGCCAGTTGGGAGGACCACGTGGGCCATGTTGAGCGAGTCCTTAGCATTCTTCGTCGGCACAAACTTTACGCCAAGCGTTCCAAGTGCTCATTTGGTCAGCTGGAGGTTGAATATTTGGGACATTTGGTTTCCGGTCACGGCGTCAGAGCCGACCCCCAAAAGATTCAGAGTATGATATACTGGCCACGACCCCTTACGGTGCGGGCGCTTCGCGGATTCCTCGGGTTGACGGGGTATTACCGGCGGTTTGTGAAAGACTATGGGAAGATAGCTCGGCCATTGACTCAGTTGCTGCAGAAGGATGCCTTCTCTTGGACGGGGGAGGCTGAGGAGGCATTTCAGGCACTCAAGCGGGCAATGACCACTACACCAGTTCTCGCTTTGCCTGATTTCTCGAAGGACTTTGTGCTAGAGACCGATGCCTCCGGTGTGGGCATCGGGGCGGTTTTGATGCAGGAAGGGTGACCGTTGGCTTTCTACAGCAAGGCTCTTGCCCCACGGACCCTAGGGCTGTCTACGTACGAGAAGGAAATGTTGGTTGTTATCCATGCCGTGGCGATGTGGCGGCCGTACCTACTGGGCTGACACTTTAAGAATTGCACTGATCACCAGAGTTTAAAGAATTTCCTAGACCAGCGGGTGTCTTCGCCTCTTCAACAGAAATGGGTCACTAAGCTCTTGGGTTATGATTATGAGATTACCTATCGGCAAGGCAAGGGGAATGTGGTTGCGGACGCTCTCTCACGCATCCCTGAATCTACTGTGGCCCACATCACCGGGCCACTTGTTGACTCTTTGGACGAGATACAGGAGGAGGTGATGCGTACTCCCACGCTCCGTGCTCTAGTGGAGGCCTTGCGGCGGGGCGAGGTCGTGGAAGCCGGCTACCATCTTCAGAATGGTCGCCTTTACCACCATGGCAAGGTGGTTATTCCTCCCGCTTCAGCATGGAAGACTGTTATGATGCATGAGTTCCATTCTTCACCTGTTGGCGACCATGCGGGTGTGCTCCGTACCCTCCAGCGAGCCCGAGCCAATGTCTTCTGGACCGGGAT
The DNA here is from genome assembly GCA_039583875.1 of Platanthera guangdongensis. Taxonomy (NCBI): domain Eukaryota; kingdom Viridiplantae; phylum Streptophyta; class Magnoliopsida; order Asparagales; family Orchidaceae; genus Platanthera; species Platanthera guangdongensis. The sequence goes on along the minus strand of CM077147.1, from coordinate 1,455,492 downwards.
GCGGCGAGACATACAGCAATTTGTGCGACAGTGTGAGATCTGCCAACGGCAGAAGTACGAGACGACCTCTCCGGCTGGATTGCTTGTTCCCTTAGAAATTCCGCAGCAGATTTGGGACACCGTTTCCATGGATTTTATTGACGGGTTGCCCAAGTCCCAGGGCAAATCAATGATTTTGGTGGTGGTGGACAAGCTCTCCAAGTATGGGCATTTCATTGCTTTGCATCACCCTTATACCGGCGAGTCTGTAGCTGCACTTTTTGCTCGGGAGATTATCCGCTTGCACGGTCTTCCTCGTGCTGTCATTTCTGATCGGGACCCTACTTTTCTGAGTAAATTTTGGCAGGAACTGTTTCGTCTGCAGGGGACGTGTTTACGTTTCAGTACGTCACATCACCCCCAGACCAATGGGCAAACAGAGGTTTTAAACCAGGGCCTCGAGACCTACTTGCGTTGCTTTGTGATGGACGAGCCTCGCACTTGGCCGGATTGGTTGCACTAGGCGGAGTACTGTTACAACACGTCTTATCATTCTGCCAGCCAAATGACCCCCTTTGAGGTTGTCTACGGTCGTCCTCCGCCGACCTTGAGCAGCTATGAGCCGGGGAGCACGGCTTTGCCCGCCGTTGATAGAGCTCTGCACGATAGGGACCGCATGCTGGTCACACTGCGCGACAACCTCCGTATGGCCCAGGACCGTATGAAGCTCCACGCCGATAAGCATCGCAAGGAGAGGGAATTTGCAGTTGGTGATGAAGTTTTCCTCAAACTCCAACCGTACCGTCAATTGTTTGTAGCTCGTCGATTCAACCAGAAGTTATCTCCTCGATATTACGGCCCCTTTCGGGTACTCAGCAGGGTGGGGCCGGTCGCTTACAAGCTAGATCTTCCTACGGGTTCTCGCATCCACCCGACGTTTCATGTGTCCTTGCTCAAACGGAAGGTGGGTGCCACTGTGCAACCAAGTGCTCTTTTACCTGAGGTCACCGGTGCGGGCGAGCTTCGCCCCCTTCCGGAGGCCGTGCTGTTGCTCAAGTGGAAACGACGGGGTGCAGAGTACCGACCAGAGCTGTTGGTCAAGTGGAAGAACTTCTCCGAGGCACACAATTCTTGGGTTGATCTGCTGGATTTCAAGGAGCTTTATCCCGACTACCACCTTGGGGACAAGCTGGTTGTTGATGGGGAAGGGAATGTTACGCTCGGGGCCGAGTCGCGGCTGTTTGGAAGACAATACAAGCGTCGGGGACGACAGGAAGGTGATAACAACGGGGCTGAACCATCCGGTTCAGCCCCCACTCTCTGAAGACTGCCGAATTGGGGTTGAACCGGTTTGGTTCAACCCCTATTGGGGCCGGCCAGCCCTTTAGGTCGGCCCCTCCTTGGTTCCGGGTATATATAACTCGGAACCCCTCTTTGGATGGCAAGTAAGATATTACAAGGTATTTCTTCCCTCCTTTCTAACCCTAGCCGTCTTCTTCTCTAGATCTCTCTTCTCTCTAGTAGTTCCATAACAGATTGATAGGTCTCGTTAGAAGCACTAGCCACACCCCTGGCATGGGGTGCGGATATCCAAAAAGCTCTCGCTGACCACCCGCGGCGTAGCCGCCCAATCCCTGCCACTGCCCCTATATGGGGCGGCCTTCCGTTCACCCAGAATTGGCCGCCCGATCTCTATGTGGCCGCCCAAATTGGGCGGCCCCTCAGTTTGGGCGGCCTCGTTGTTGCCCAAGTCGGACGACATTCTCGGCCGCTCGTCCTTCTGCCGCCCCCATTAGGGGCGGCTTCCTTGCCGCCAAAGTCGGGTGGCATTTTCGGCCTCCTGTCTTGTCGCCGCCCCTGTTGGTGGCGACATCCTTGCCGCCTAAGTCGGGCGGCATTTTCGGCCGCGTGGGCTTGGCCGGGGGAGCCTTGCCCCGACCGCCGGTCTCGCAGACCGCTTGTCTCCGCCACGGGTTGGGCGGTTGGCCCGGTTCACCCGAGGGCAAAGTTGTCATTCTCATAAATTTTGTAACAACCTCATAATAATAATAATAATAATAATAATAACAATAATAATAATATAAACCAATACCGAAACCTACCCCCCCCGGTCCCGATCCCGACTCCGCTCCTGTCTTCGTCTCCTGCGCCCCCGACGAACCCAGATCCGCCGCCAGCGCCTCCTGCCGCCCCCGAGGCTCCTCCCCGTAGCCGGAAATCCCTTCCTCCAGGCCCGACACCTCTTCCTCTTGCTTCCCCGTCGTCTCCGACGCTCCCCTTGGCCGACAAATCCCGCAGCAGCCCCTCCTCTCTTGGCCGAATGCATCCAAGGGAGGGGCCGACATCTTTCTCCCCTCCTTTCTCCTTCTCCGGCCAATGAGGGCAAGGGCATCGTTTCCTTCTCCGGCAACTCTAGCGCCTCCTCGTTCCGGCCAGTGGTTTTCGTGAGGGACTCCTAGGGTTTCGCTCGAAACCCTCTTCATGGATTTCGGAGCCCCGATCTGGTCTCCTTGGGTAAGGAATTCCATCAATTTCTTGTCTTCAATTTTGTCCCAATTTTGTCCTAATTTTGTTACAATAATTATCGCTCTCTGATTGATGCATTTGCGTCAATCCCTCTTAGGGTTGTCGTGTACCCTTCTAATCCCTATGTTTTGCTTGTTTTCCGGTGCCGCTCTTCGGGTCTAGGTGGTGGTATCACTCCAAGACCTCTCAGAATTAGGGCTTTTCACATCCAAGAGCCGCCAAAATCCCCGATCCCTCGCGGTAGCCTCTTCTCCCCTCACTCTCGAGGGAGGTAAATTCCAAAACCTCATCTCCTTTTGTGTGGAGCGTTTATCAAACGCATGTGCTGTCATAAGAAACTCGTTAATTCAATTTGAAATGCATTTTTGATCTCGAACAGGTATAGCTAGAGTTTTTGACCTCGCTTGCGCCACTTAGCTGTCGCGAGCATTTTCGACGTCAGTGTAAGGCAAGTAGTGAACCCCCTCTCTCACTTGCAAAACTTTGGATTTAATCTGGTTATCTGTTCTTTTACAAATGTTTTTTTCTACAAAATTCTGAACACTCATAATGTTGTCATAACATAACATGATAAGCAATCACCTAAGTACGAAACATAAAGACAAATCCGTAGTTGTAAGCAAATCCTTGAATTGTAGCGTCTAACTGGGCATCTGTCTGCTGACATGGTCACGACAAGCAGGATTACTTTTCCAACAAGACTTGCACATAGATCTGATCGTGAGTCATGTCGCCCGCTATAGTACTTACACCTTTCATCGATTACGACTAACAACATATTACATAAATAAATTTTAGATTATACTCCGGAGTAGGCTAATCTTTCAGAAATGTCTGTTTGACCTGGTTTTTGGTATGTTTGGTAGTTTTGTACAAGATAGATCAGTACTCGAATATGTCTGTTTGTTTTGCTCACATTTTAATTAATTAACTTGCTCATGCCTGTGGAATCACGGCCCGCCCGAAGCGCACTCTGACTTTCGTTGTGACGGGTCGTGATAGTTGGTATCAGAGGGAGATTTGTTTCTAAGAAATGAAGTATTTTGAAGTTATTACATATTTTGAACTTTATTATATATATATATACATGCATCTTTGCTTCACTCACCTTGTCATCATTTGTTGTTCGCGGCTGAAGCATGCACATACTGTAACACCCTCATCTGTCGCATAACATATAACAGAAGGTCCAGCTGGAACCCGACGTCATATACCACAGACAGTCGGAAGAATTACCAAATGAATATTCAAACCATCCAATTAAGACTACTCGTCCTACACAGAGCATTCTAGCGGAAGCTTTTAAAGTTGAAAGAACCCAAACTTAAAACCAACAAATATGAATGTCCACAGCTACAACTACAGGAATGAAACCCCAAATACACTGAAACGGGTACATGGTCTTATGGCCTTACAAATGTTCACTTAATATAACATGTCTTACATACATCGGCTCGCAGGCCGGCCACACATGATAAATGTAAAAACAACTATTCTACGGCCTTCTAGGGCCAGCACAGCAACATGTGCTCCAGCCCGCTATTTGACACTCGGCTCCGCAGCACCTGCAAGCACACACCACCACACGGTGGCAAACAAGGCAACGGTCAGCTAAAAGCCGACCAAATTATAACGACCCCGCCCCTTACTCGGGACGGCGGTGCTCTTTCCCTGCATAGCATTAGTCCAATAAAATAATATAGCGCAATTATATTTCGCCACAGGTGTAGGCTCGCACGGCCAAACACCCCGTGTACTCAGTGCACATTCATGGTGAACCCTGACGAATCAGTGCATTCACCACCACCCCCAGGATGGCAATAACATGTGAGTATTAGCCTATCTGACCACCGTCTAAGGCTCTGACTATGCCTACGGCCAGTGCCTGTTTTCGGATTTCTCGCACCGTACCACATAGCCTAGGTCCAATTCCACTTGCCCGTTGCTCACGCCGCATATACAATTTAAGTCCTACGCGCGGGCCAAGCTTCTCTCGGATCCCAAATTTTTCCAAAACAATCTCATAACCCAGTTATGATCAAGGCCGGTTCCCAGACCGTCAAGTTAGCAGAACACATTTCTGCTCAGTTTTTCGGGTGCGCCTTGAAGCTAGCCTCCAAGGATCCCTGTTGCAATCTACCGCGTAGAAACCCGAAAAACCCAAAGCACGGAGTCTTCTCCGGCAAATCATAGCAAATGCAACATCACCGATCCAGACGGTACACGTCCGGGTAGGCTTCACACACAATGCCTATGCCCGTACTTACGATTCCGGGCTCTATATGCAACACAAGGGGGACTATTCACATCAACCCCAAGGAACACCACACACTCACCGCACACTCGCGGGAGCGGGGTTCCCTATGCAACAGAAAGAGCTTCACATGCTCAAGTTGAGAATCGTTACCCTTGTAGTTCGTTTTGGCGCCATGGAAAAACTACGCGAACAGACTCTTCGCAACGACCTTCCCTCCACGGATCCGCTCTCAGACTTCGAAACGGTGCTCCGGTGCTCCGCCGGCGGCCGGAAACCTCCTTCTTCTTCCTCTTCTCTCTCACCTTGGAAGGAGAAAGCTTTGGAGAGAAAATGAGGGATTAACCCCCTATTCCCGGCCTTAACAGAGCAGGATCTCATCTGGGCCGTAGGATCTTAATTAAAGAAAACGAACGGCTCAGATCTGCACAAAATTCTCCAGACCTGGGCCGAACACGGCTTGGCACACGGCCGTGTCCCAGGCCGTGTGCCTCGATCCAGGCACGATCGTCGAACTGAGAGACGCACACGGGCCAAGACACGCCCGCGTCTCACCTGACACGCCCGTGTCGGGTTCCTCGACACGCCCGTGTTCGGGGGCGTGTCACGCATAACCGCCACGGCAACGGACACGACCCAACTGCACACGGGTAGGGACACGGGTTGGCCCACGCCCGTGTCGGATGACACGCCCGTGTCATCCGGCCGTGTTCCTGGCCGTGTCCTTCTCGAGATGAAAACAGCCAAAAAATCACCAGCCAGACACGGCCTTGGACACGCCCGTGTCCTAGGCCGTGTACCCCTATACAGGCACCAAAAACCCTTTTTCGCGACCAACTCGCACACAATTTTCGGGGCGTTACAAATCTCCCCCACTTAAGGAATTTCGTCCCGAAATTAAACAAAGGTACACAAAATCTAACTGATACTTGAGTGGAACAACTCGGGGTATTCCTCCAACATAGCTTGCTCTCGCTCCCAAGAAAGCTCCTCACGTCCGCAATTATCCCAACGGACTTTAACCATTCGGACCTCCTTGTTGCGGAGTCGTTTGACTGCAACATCTTCAATTCGTACTGGCTTGACCCTTGTTGTTAACTCATAATCAACCGGTACCTGATTGTCCGCAACGATCTGCGAAGGCTCTTGCACTGCCTTACGCAACATCGATACGTGAAACACGTCATGCAGCCCACTCAACTCCGTCGACAGCTTCAACCTATATGCCGCCTCGCCAACACGCTCCAGGATTTCAAATGGTCCAAGGTATCTCGGACTCAACTTCTTCAAGCGTCGAACCCGCGATACACCCTTGAACGGCTTGATTTTTAGATATACCATGTCGTCAACGTTGAACTCCACATTTCTATGTTTGGCGTTGTAATACTTTGACTGTCTATCCTGAGCAATCTTCAGCCTTTCCTGAATTGTCCGTATCATTGAAGTGGCGTCTTCCACCGCTTGACGTTTATACAACTTCGATTCGCCTGCCTCCAACCAAGACAACGACGTACAACACTTCCTCCCGTACAAGGCTTCGAAAGGCGTCATTCCAATACTTGTCTGAAAGCTGTTGTTGTACGCAAACTCCACCATGTACAAGTGATCCTCCCAATTCTTCCCGAAATCTAGGACGCACATGCGAAGCATGTCCTCCATAGTCCTGTTGACTCTCTCGGTTTGGCCATCTGTCTGCGGGTGAAAGGCTGTGCTGAACTTTAGCTTAGTACCCAACAGACCATGCACCAACCTCCAGTCATTCGACGTGAAGTGTCCATCACGATCACTAATAATACTGCGAGGCACACCATGCAATCGTACAATATTATCCACGTAGAGTTTGACTAACTTTTCCACCGGATCTTCCTTCCTGACTGGGATAAAGTGCGACACCTTTGTCAACCTATCTACGACCACCCAAATGGTGTTGTTTCCCTTCTGCGACTTCGGCAAACCGTGCACAAAATCCATAGATATGTCGTCAAACTTCCATTCTGGGATAGGAAGGGATTTCAAGAAACCTCCGAGCTTCTGGCATTCCTCTTTCACCAATGCACAAGTACGACACTTTGCCACATAAAGTGCCACATCCTTCTTCAAACCCGGCCACCAGAATAATTTCTTCATGTCTCTATACATTTTCGTGCTTCCCGGGTGGATTGAGTACTTGGTATGATGAGCCTCATACATCAACTCCTCCCGAAGATTATCCGCACTAGGGACGCATAGACGATCGTCCTTCCTTAGCAACCCATTTATAACCACAAACTGAGAATTTGACTCATCCAAAGATTCATCTGAGATCTGCTTCATGCTGCTATCATGAACCAAAGCCCGCCGAACTCTATCCGCTAGGTCACACTGCACCTCTGTCCAAAACAGTTTTGCCTCGGCACTAGACTGCTTATCGACACAAGATATCTCCAATGCCTCCAACTCCTGCACCAATCTCTCATCATGTACCGATAACCAGTTGGCTTGTGCGGGAATCTTACGACTCAACGCATCCGCCACTGCATTTCCCTTCCCAGGCACATAATGTATCTTGAAGGTGTAGTCCCCTAAGAACTCCATCCACCTCCGCTGCCTCATGTTCAGATCCTTTTGGTCCAACAGGTACTTCAAACTCTTATGATCGGTGTAAATATCGACCTTCACACCGTACAGATAGTGCCTCCAAAGCTTTAGAGCAAATATCACGGCCGCTAACTCTAAGTCGTGGACCGGATAATTCCTCTCGTGAACCTTCAGTTGTCGTGAACCATAAGCTATCACTCTCCCATGCTGTAGCAGAACACAGCCCAAACCACTGCCCGAAGCATCACTATAGATCTCGAACCCTTCGGTTCCACTTGGCGAACATAAAATAGGCGACGTGGTCAACCGCCTCTTCAACTCTTCAAAAGCCTGTTCGCATTCCGGAGACCACACAAACTTCTGATCCTTTCTTGTCAACGTCGTGAGTGGTAGTGCTATCCGCGAGAAGTTCTCTACGAAGCGCCTGTAGTAGCCAGCAAGCCCCAGAAAACTCCGGACCTCTGCCACCGTAGTCAAAGTAGGCCACTCTCGTATCGCCACTATCTTCGCCGGATCCACAGCTATTCCTTCTCCACTGACAACATGACCAAGTAACGCTATCGAGGATAACCAGAATTCACACTTGGAGAACTTTGCATATAACTGACTTTTCCTCAATGTCTCCAATACCATGTGTAAATGCTTGTAATGATCCTCCTCGCACCGCAAATACACCAGGATATCATCGATAAATACTATCACGAAATGATCCAGGTATTCTCTGAACGTCCTATTCATCAGATCCATAAACACGGATGGAGCATTCGTCAACCCAAACGGCATGACCGTGAACTCGTAATGCCCAAACCGCGTACTGAATGTTGTCTTTGGGATGACGCTCTCCCTTATCCTCAACTGATAGTAACCGGACTTCAGATCTAACTTTGAATATACTGTTGACCCAACCAGCTGATCAAACAGATCGTCAATCCTGGGAATAGGATACTTATTCTTCTCCGTAAGCTTGTTCAATTCCCGGTAGTCGATACAAAGCCGCAAGCTCCCATCTTTCTTCTTAACAAAGAGAACTGGTGCGCTCCAAGGCGACGAACTTGGACGCACATAACCTTGCTCTAGCAACTCTTGCAGTTGCACCTTCAACTCTGTCATTTCTCTTGGGGCTATCCGATAGGGGGAGCGTGACACCGGTTTGGCACCCGGTACCAGCTCTATAGTAAAGTCTATCTCCCGCTGAGGAGGGGCTCCTGGGAGATCATCTGGAAACACATCAGGATACTCGGACACAACTGGGATGCTGTCCAAACTAGGCTTAGGCGTCGAAGTCTGCACTAGAGTGACATACAGTTCTGCCCCAGACCGAACTGCCTTGAACACCTGAAGGGCCGACATCAGAACTTTCCCTGACCCCTTCATACCCGCAAAAGTAGTCTCCCGATCAGTGTCCAAACCCAACTTGACTTCTTTAGGGTTGCAATCAATGCATGCACTCTGCTCCGAGAGCCAATCCATACCGAAGATTACGTCGAACTCCACTAATGGTAGAACCAACGCCCGCAAATCAAACTCCCGGTCTCCAATACGAATCTTCACAACGCAAATCCTATCCGCACGCATTGAGCACCCATTAGGCAACAACACATCCAACTTGTTTTCTGCCATCGAGAACGGAACTCCGATGCGCGATATGAATTTTTCGGACAAGAAGGAATGTGATGCTCCCGTATCAAAAAGGACTCTCGCCGGAAACCCAAAGATTAACACAAAGTCTAGCACTAACAAACGTAAGCTAACAAATACGAAGGTAACAACTATAAAAGTTAAACCACTGTAATTTAACTCATATCTGTCACCACGTCCGCTTGCTTTATGACCTCCTGTAGACCAAGGTTGTAGACTCTAGGCTGGGCTGGAGCATGATGGGACGCGGTTGACTCCACCGCCTTCCCTTTCTCCTCATAAGTCGCTCCAGGTCTCCTCTCGGACTTTCAACGTCCGCTCCAACACTCCCGAGCAAAATGCCCCGTTTTCCCGCAGTTGTAGCAAGCTCCGGGGACTCGACTTGAAGTTGCCCCCGATACATCAGCCGAAGGGGCTGAGTTCGAATTCCTCCGCTTCTTGTTCCACCTGCGGAAACTTGACTTATTATTTGGCACCTTGAACTCAGACTTCTTTTCTCCTGGGTCTTTCTTCTCTTGAACATTCTTCGCAACCTTTTCCAACGATCGAGCTGAATTGACCAAGGCTAGGAAGCCCTGCGCCTTAGGCCCAGCAAGGAGTAACTATAAATCGCCGCGAAGGCCCTCATAGAATCGGTTGGTCTTCCTCTCTTCTTCTGTAAACATAGCACCAGCATAACGACCCAACCGTGTGAACTCATGCAGATATTCGTCCACGCTTCTGGATCCCTGAGTCAACCCAAGAAATTGATTCTCCATCTCCAACTTCTGAGCAGAGGGTACAAATCTGACAAGAAACAATCTTGAAAATTCCTCCATCGGCACATCCGCAAGTTGCCTTCCCACTAGAAGATGAAACTCCAACTCGTCCCACCACAGCCTCGCTTCATCTTCCAAAAGAAAAGTCGCTATGGTGGTCTTTTGCCACTCCTCAGTTATTGTGGCCGTCAAGACCCTCTTTATCGAAGAGAGTCAGTCCTCAGCTTGAGTTGGCGTTCTAATCTCATTAAACCTCGGAGGATTAAAGCTCATCACATACTTTAGCTGCCTCTCCGTAGTTCTTCTCGGCTCTACCAACTCCACTGCTGCGCGTTCCACCACTCTCGGATCTGCCGCCCTAACCGGTTCTTGCTCATTCGCAGGAGGTGCGCGATGCATTTTCCCTGCATGTTGGACATTTATCATTGCGAACACGGCCTCAGCCACCATCCTGATGGTTTCCGCTGAAGGAGGTGTAGCAGGCACGTCCCTTGGTGCACTACTTTCCGCTGATTGCGGACGCTCTGACCGACCAGCACCGCTCCTAGCTGCATATAGTAGCAAAGACACACGATTAGACGACAAACAAATTGCTAAAAGCAATCATTAGAACACTCAGGTTCCACAAAACAAGTGTATTTTTTATTCCTAAGTGGACATTCATGGGTTCTTTTGATGTTATAACGATGACGCACACATGTGCTCACCACCCCTTAAAAGAATTCACCCACGAATTCATTTAACTTCCCTCTGATACCAAATTGTAACACCCTCATCTGTCGCATGCCATATAACAGAAGGTCCAGCTGGAACCCGACGTCATATACCACAGACAGTCGGAAGGATTACCAAATGAATATTCAAACCATCCAATTAATAATACTCGTCCTACACAGAGAATTCTAGCAGAAGCTTTTAAAGTTAAAGAACCCAAACTTAAAACCAACAAATATAAATGTCCACAGCTACAACTACAGGAATGAAACCCCAATTACACTGAAACGGGTACATGGCCTTATGGCCTTACAAATGTTCACTTAATATAACATGTCTTACATACATCGGCTCGCAGGCCGGCCACACATGATAAATGTAAAAACAACTATTCTACGGCCTTCTAGGGCCAGCACAGCAACATGAGCACCAGCCCGCTATTTGGCGCTCGGCTCCGCAGCACCTGCAAGCACATACCACCGCACGGTGACAAACAAGGAAACGGTCAGCTAAAAGCCGACCAAATTATAACGACCCCGCCCCTTACTCGGGATGGCGGTGCTCTTTCCCTGCATAGCATTAGTCCAATAAAATAATATAGCGCAATTATATTTCGCCACGGGTGTAGGCTCGCACGGCCAAACACCCCGTGCACTCAGGGCACATTCATGGTGAACCCTGACCAATCAGTGCATTCACCACCACCCCCATGATGACAACAATATGTGAGCATTTAGCCTATCTGACCACCGTCTAAGGCTCCGACTATGCCTACGGCCAGTGCCCGTTTTCGGATTTCTCGCACCGTACCACATAGCCTAGGTCCAATTCCACTTGCCCGTTGCTCACGCCGCATATACAATTTAAGTCCTACACGCGGGCCAAGCTTCTCTCGAATCCCAAATTTTTCCAAAACAATCTCATAACCGAGTTATGATCAAGGCCGGTTCCCAGACCGCCAAGTTAGCAGAACACGTTTCCGCTCAGTTTTCCGGGTGCGCCTTGAAGCTAGCCTCCAAGGATCCCTGCTGTAATCTACCGCGTAGAAACCCGAAAAACCCAAAGCACGGAGTCTTCTCCGGCAAATCATAGCAAATGCAACATCACCGATCCAGACGGTACACGTCCGGGTAGGCTTCACACACAATGCCTATGCTCGTACTTACGATTCCGGGCTCTATATGCAACACAAGGGGGACTATTCACATGAACCCCAAGGAACACCACGCACTCACCGCACACTAGCGGGAGCGGGGTTCCCTATGCAAAATAAAGAGCTTCACATGCTCAAGTTGAGAATCGTTACCATTGTAGTTCGTTTTGGCGCCATGGAAAAACTACACGGACAGAACTCTTCGCAACGACCTTCCCTCCACGGATCCGCTCTCAGACTTTGAAACGGTGCTCCGGTGCTCCGCCGGCGACCGGAAACCTCCTTCTTCTTCCTCTTCTCTCTCACCTTGGAAGGATAAAGCTTTGGAGAGAAAATAAGAGATTAACCCCCTATTCCCGGCCTTAACAGAGCAGGATCTCATCTGGGCCGTAGGATCTTAATTAAAGAAAACGAACGGCTCAGATCTACACAAAATTCTCCAGACCTGGGCCGAACACGGCTTGGCACACGGCCGTGTCCCAGGCCGTGTGCCTCGATCCAGGCACGATCGTCGAACTGAGAGACGCACACGGGCCAAGACACGCCCGTGTCTCACCTGACACGCCCGTGTCGGGTTCCTCGACATGCCCGTGTTCGGGGGCGTGTCACGCATAACCGCCACGACAACGGACACGACCCAACTGCACACGGGTAGGGACACGGGTTGGCCCACGCCCGTGTCGGATGACACGCCCGTATCATCCGGCCGTGTTCCTGACCGTGTCCTTCTCGGGATGAAAACGGCCAAAAAATCACCAGCCAGACACGGCCTTGGACACGCCCGTGTCCTAGGCCGTGTATCCCTATACAGGCACCAAAAAACCCTTTTTCGCGACCGAATCGCACACAATTTTCGGGGCGTTACACACACTCACTCATAAGCATGAGTAGTATGCACACGAATGTTAAGTGGTTATGGGCAAACTTAACATTTTTGTACATACGAATTTCCACTAGGATATACACCATTTGCGAATATTAAATTGTATGGGCGGTTTAATATTCTTAAGTGCGTTGACATTAGAATCATAATATGCATGACATGTTACGTGATATGGGCGCTTAACATGGCATATATATTCATTCATGCACATTCTTAGGAATGCATCTTAGACATAATTGCATTGCATGCATAACATAATTCATTGCACAAGTGTTAAGCCAAGAACAACATGTGATGATTATACACGCATGGATTTACAAATTGATTGGCATTGCATGTGATTCACTGTTATTTTAACATGAGCATTACCTAGAGTTGTCCAATGAAAATTTTGTAACTAATATATGATATACGTATTTGACAGTATTAAAATACTAAAGTCTGTTGCTTTTTTCTAATCTTCTATGATTAGCTTGACTGTGTCTCTTACTCGTTTCCTTTGTGTTCCTCCTTAGATGGCCCCTAAGCGATCGCAGCGTAAGAAGGCCGCCCCTCCTGCTGGAGCAACTTCTGGAGACGCCACTGCCCAGCTGTTGAGGCAGATTCTCGAGCGTCTCACTCGCTTGGAAGAAGACCGACAAACTCCTGATACAGCTCTTGATTCCGGCAGTGCAGGGACAGCTGGAGCTACTACTACCTCCGCTCTTGGAGCCACCCCTCCTTCACCTGGTTCGAGAACTGGCTCGCTTGCTGATGCTCTGGTGGTCCCGCTCGTGTCAAGTCCGGCTGCCTCTCCTGTGGCGATGGCAGATACACTGGCGTTCAAGAGACTGAACCCGCCGTCCTTCAATAGCAGTCGCGATTTCTTCGTCATTTCAGAGTGGCTCTCCCAGATGGAGAAGCACTTCGAGTATGTCGGTGTTCCTAATGCACAAAAGGTTCTTCTTGCGACCTACCAACTGACCGAGGATGCATACACCTGGTGGATTCAGCGCCGCAGTCTCCCCAACTCTTCCGCTATGACTTGGGAGCAGTTCAAGAATGCGCTCATGGAGAAGTTCCTCTCATCTGTGGAGCGCGACAAGTTAGCTGAGAGATTTTTGTCCCTTCAGCAGCCCGGCAGGACCGTGACTGAATATGAGATAGAGTTCTCTCGCCTATCTCTCCTTGGCGCAGAGTTCGTGTCTGATGAGTCTAAGAAGATCAGTTGATTCGTGTGTAACGGCCCGATTGTCCGCCACAATTAACAATATTCCGAATGACATATATAATCAAGAACAGCGGAAATATACATATGCATTTATAAGACAACAACATTATTCCACGAGGTTGCAGCGCACACATCGACATGACGCATTCAAGCCAACGCATGAAAATTTTCATATAGCCGGTCACTCAAACATGCAGCATAACCCAAAAATATTATAGTAAACAACCCACACAAACAGTCCACATGACAGCCCACAAAAACAGCTCACAAAAACAGCCCACAAACACAGTCCAAACAGCCCACACACATACAAAACCAGCCGGCCAACAGGCCAAGCAATCCAAACCAACATTAAACTAGCCGGTTACAAGTGCAAAACAGTAGTCAAACTAGGGCACAGCCGGCCTACAGTCCAGCTACAATCCAAAAACAGCAACCCACAAGGGTACAGCCGGCCAAAAAGGATCACTCATATCCAGCTTCAAATAAAAGAAAAGCATGAAAGGAATTTCAAGTACCTAGTTCCAAAGAAACTTGAAAGTTCTCCCACCAAAGCCAATAAAGATCCAAAGTTCCCAAAGTAAGCTAAAGAAGAGGCGTTTAGAGCTCATACACGTAGAAGAGAAGAAAGGAGCAGAAGATTTCACCATACCAGGCGACGGGAAGGAGAAAACCACCAAACCCTAGCTATCGGGTTTCGCCGGGCTGCGGAGAAGATGCGTGAATGCCGAACAAGAGCAGGGAATCGAGATGTATTGAGAAAAAGCCACCGCTGAAGCCATATATAAAAGAGTCTGAACCGGTTAACCCAGCCACACAGCCAACTCAGCCCAATAGCACAAACCAGCCAACCCAGCTCAGCCCAATAGCACTTATTATAACATTACCACATAGGATTAAACCCGCAGCACTAGCAAACCAAGCCAACCAGCCAGCCAGCCATACTTTTAAAAATACAATATATATGTATAACTAAACAAGTCATGCGACAATATTATGTGACGTCCACATCATAAGAGCAACAAAAATGTTATACATACAACGATATTAAGTAACTCGCAACACATAACATAACATGTTCATAGTAATAACCCGCACGACGCCGAATCACGCTCATGGCGACGCCGATTCAATACTGCTTAAATTTATTTTCATCATCTGGGACGTTACCTGTAATAAATTAAATTTCGTTACACATTATCATATAGGTTATTATTTACTTCAAACATGACGTAATATTACATACCAAAAATGTGAGCGTCACATCGTGAAGGGCCTCCGACATGACTTCCGACAGCAGCCTCCGTACGCGCCCCCTCGCGCCGCCTCTGTACGCGCCCCCTCGCGCCGCCTCTGTACGCGCCCCTTCCCTGTGTGCTCCCATGTGTGCCCCTTCCCTATGCACTCTCGTGTGAGTCCTTTCCCCGTGCGCTCCCGCGCGCCCTACTTCCTTGCGCGCTCCCTCGCGCGCCGCTTCCCTGCGCGCTCCCGCGCGCGCCGCTTCCCTGCGTGCCACCGGGCTCTCCACTCCAAGTGCTCCCCCGTGGGCTCCATTCTGTCACCCCGCGCTTCGCTCCAAGTGCGTCCATGTGCGCTCCGTCCAAGTGTGTCCCAGCGCGCTCCGTTCCAAGTGTGCCCCAGCGTGCTCCGTCCAAGTGCCCTTTCATGTGCTCTACTCCAAGCCCATGTTTGGTTCTCCCGGCTCTCCAGACAACCTCTGAGAGCACTATTCAAATACCAGCAGTTTACAAGACCAACTTCGGAGACGGTCGACGGCCAAGGGCCGCCTTGACGGCCAAGGCCCGCCTTGACGGCCAAGGCCCGCCTTGACGGCCAAGGCCCGCCTTGACGGCCAAGGCCCGCCTTGACGGCCAAGGCCCGCCTTGACGGCCAAGGCCCGCCTTGACGGCCAAGGCCCGCCTTGACGGCCAAGGCCCGCCTTGACGGCCAAGGCCCGCCTTGACGGCCAAGGCCCGCCTTGACGGCCAAGGCCCGCCTTGACGGCCAAGGCCCGCCTTGACGGCCAAGGCCCGCCTTGACGGCCAAGGCCCGCCTTGACGGCCAAAGGCCCGGTCAAGACCGTTGAAGTCCGTCAAGACCGCAAAAGTCTGTCAAGACCGTGGAAGTCCGTCTTGACCACCGAAGCCGCCTGCGAGGTTCATCAAGCACTTCAAAGGTCGCAGGAAGCCCAATAATTGCCTCCTGCCATCGATCGTTCGCGTGGCAACCGGGCAAACTGCAAGCCTCCTGAGTGTCAGCAGACCATGCCGACTAGAGCTCCCAAGTTCGTGTGCCTTACAGCGCCAGCAGTTCGCAAGACCAACTTCAACCAACTTCAGAGTCCGCGATGTACCACTCAACTACACTCAGGCGATTGGTGCACACATCATTCCCAGCGCCCTCAACTCAGTGACAAGCCTACCAGTCGACAACAAGTCAACCACTCCAGACTACTCTAAATGCAACAGATACAAGCCGCAGAGGATAAGGCGTTCAGAGCACATCGCACGGGCATCTAAACCGCAGATACCAGGACGTGTAAGGGACGTCGCTCACGCCTCTAAACACTAATAGAGAGCTCTAGAGTACAACAAGCACATTGCTCCCCACAAAATACGAAGTAATACCCAACTCCGTGAATGGTGGTATGTCACTCACCGAGTCCTGCTTTCTCTCTTTCTCCAGTAAATGTAACGAGAGGCGGTTTGTCGCATTCAATTCTCTTAAAAGCCCTGTATAACAACCAGCAAATAGTGAAAGTTTGGTCGGCACAGATACGGCCACGTGATTTTTCCCTCAGTTGATGGATTTTCCACATTAAAAAATATTATCATCTTTCTATTTTTGTGACTGCTTGCGCGCTCGATCGCTCTCGGGCTAAGGTGGTTCAATTTAATATGGTCTACTGGAGCCTTGAGCGATCCGCAATAGTTTGACGTCGTCTGTGGGAATTGAGTTCCACAAGATTCGAGCAAGACTCAGAAGTCAATACTCTCTGCACAATGGTACTCGTCACTGAAGCGGATAACAAGAGAAAGTGCTCGTATTGTTAAAAGATTAGCCCTTGGGGGGGACGTCGCTCCAGCTGTCTCCCATTCGCACAACAGCACGCCTCCCGCAGAAGAGGCCATGCTTGCGCCCTATGCGGAATTGGAGAAACGCATACACCGATTAGAGGAGGGCCAAAGTCAAGCACTCGCGATTTTAAGAGAGCAGGTGGCGCCTTTTGCCCCTCGCCCAGCTTTTGGGCTCGGCAGCCCACCTCCGGCAACTTTGGACCGCGTCATGCTCGAAGAGCCCGCCAGCAAGTACTGCATCCCTGCAAGAGAGTCCGTCAGAGCTAGCTCAGCCCGCCCCGTCCCTCGGGCCGAAGAATTGGGAACTCATCAACTCTGTTAGCGCACGGGAGTTTCAAGCCCCGACCCTTCGTTTCGAAGGACCAGTCATGAATAAGTTCATAGCACAGTCGCCAAGTAGCATAGACAAGACAAGCAGCAGACCGCTTTGGCCCGACATCCCATACACCAGCATTCGCCGCTAGCAGCAAAAGCGCATCAATAACAAATCAAAAACAGGGAAAAGAGAAGTTGGGGATGCGACCCAACAAAGATGCCGAAGAGGAGTGTCATGCCTCGCGGTGGATCCCGACAGACCTCGCGGCGGATCCCAACAGGTTTTCAAATCTTATGTTTTCATTGTTTGTGTACACAAACAACAAGTATTATTCGCAATACACCCGGATATTGTGCGATTTTTCCTTACAGAGTGTTCGGATTTCCCAAAAGGAGACACCGATCTTTCTCTCACACTGTCGCTGATCAAAGATTTCGCTCTTATCCGTCGTAGTAGGTCATGACGTCGCCAGGGCCTGCCCCCTCGCGTTCGCCAACAATTTGAAGCGTCCGAACTTTCACCGTTTCTCCAGGAACATGTCTCAGCGACCTCCCACTGCCACTGATCAAAGGTTTCGCCCTTATCCACCGCAGTAGGTCGCGACGTCGTCAGGGCCCGCCCCCTCGCATTCTTCAGCGGTTCGAAGGTCTACCCTTCACCGTCTCTCAAGGCTCCCAGTCCCAGCGACCTCCCTCTGCCGCTGATCAAAAGTTTCGCCCTTATCCACCGCAGTAGGTCGCTACGTCGCCAATGCATGCCCCCTCGCGTTCATCAGCGGTTCGAAGCGTCTGAACTTCATTGTTACTCCTGGACCACGTCCCATAGACCTCCCACTGCCGTCGATCAAAGGTTTCGCCCTTATTCGCCGCAATAGGTCGTGGCGTCGTCGGGGCCAGCCCCCCTCGCATTCGCCAGCAGTTCGAAGGTTTGCCCTTCACCGTAACCTTCAGCGACATCTCCCAACTCGGTAAGTCGGACCTCTCACTACCTAGCTAGAAGTTTCCGCCCTTTGCCCTGGTAGTAGGTCACGGTATCGTCTGGATCTTGTCCTCCAACCACCAACATCAAAGGGCAAGACAGAGCTGCTCGTGCAAAGCATCGTTCTGACACCACAAATGCTCTACGGTTACAAGCAAATGCTCAAAGATTGAGCGGCTAACAAATAATCAAGCAATGCACAAGGAGCGACCGAGGTTCCACAAACGAGGCACAAATCCACTATATAATGCAGATATACAAAGGAGCAATAAAGGCAGAGCTACACCTCATCTACATTGGAGCGCCCGCTCCCATCCTCGGAGTGATCTCTGATATCGAGCTCATCTACACCACAACAATGTGTTTGTACCGCCATATGGAAATCTTCACCTCCAGTTTTGCGGGTATCTCGTACAGTCCCCCTCAAACATCAACTTGTTCTACAAATTGACAAGAAGCATCTTGGCATGAGCCACCCCTACAGGTAATGCCTCTGTAACACACTACGTTTCCCAACATTGCAAAGCAACAGTTTTCTATTTGCTGGGATATCGCACAATGATAGTTTGATATCGCCCGACGATAGGTTGATATCGACGGCGATAGTGGGTCACGTGGCAAGCAGACACGTATCAGTTCGTTGTGCAGCAGCCAATAAGCGGCGCTGACTTGGTCAAGCGGTCACCTCCTAAGATATCGCCAGTGATAGATTGATATCGTCGACGATAGCGCTTGAGACAAAAGTCTCAATTGAAATCATGGTCGTCCAACTTTATTTGTAATTGGGATCTGAGGGTTGGGATTTATCCCAAACCAATTAAGCTGGCTAAAGAGAGAATCACTTCTCACTTTATCTTTTACACACACACTCTCTCTCTCTCTTCAAGTGAAAGAAAGGAGAGGGCCAAGGAATAAGAAAGCTTCATATCCATCCATTAGAGGAGATTTCAAGCTCGGATTCGCGAGCTGAAGGTAAATCCGCGGAGAGGAAGGTGGCACGAATTTGTCTATCTGGATCAACGACGAGTCCATGACACCGAAGCGATCGTCACGGGTAACTATCTTCTTCCTAATATTAGGAGATGCTAGTTTTATGTTTATTGCATAACTACATGGAAGCGCTTCCACGAATTAGTGGAAGGTGAGGCTTTTAAAGGGTTGATATGGATTATCCCCAGTAGAAATTGTATATATAGTTCGGATCGATGTACGGACGTAAGCATGCTGGGTAAAACCTAACTGCAACAAGTTGGTCTACATTGGTGATCTTTAATTTTGCATGCCGGAGAAGACTCCGTGGAAAATCATGTGATATTTCGGGTTCTGGGTGTTGCAGGGAGTACTTGAGGCTAACTCCAGGAAATACACAAAGTAACAGAATTGTTGTTCTATTGATATCGCCCGGCGATAGCTCCCGGTGAGCATTATATGTGGTTGTGAAGCCTAAGTCTTGGGGACTAGGTGTGTAGCATCTTAAGCTAGAGGGCCTAGCTTTGGTGGCATTGTGTACCGATTGTACGAGATTAACGTTGGTTATCGTATCAACGGGCCGAAGTGAGGCTGACCCGCATCGTGTTGATTGTTCGTAATGATTGAGCCGGGCAAAGCAGATCTAAACCCGCCCAGTGTGAGTCGGTGAAGAGGAAGCTCCTCGGTACTCTGATCCTGGGGAAGTCTGGTTAGCGTAATGACGTGATGACTGGTAGTCGCTCAAATGAACATCTAAGTTAATGATACTTAGGATGGAGGTGGGACTCGGGGAGTACACCGAAAGTATGTCGTGAGAGCATGAAACGTGTGGTCATGTGCTATCGTTTGTAGTGATTGTATTTGATAGTGGATATATGTTGTTATACTGTTTGTTTGCAGGGAAGTACCACCGTCCCGAGAATGGGGTGGGGTCGTTATACAGTTGTGGTCAGCTAATGATGACCGGTGTTTTATTTTGCCACATATTTGTGGTATGTACTTGTGCAGGTGCTGGCGAACCGAGCGGGAAATAGCGGATTGAAACCCTTTGCTATACTGGACCTTGAAGGCTCAAGTGTTGTGTTTATTACTTTCATGTGTTGACGGCATGCGTGCCGATGTATGTAAACCATGTAGATGTGTAAATATTTGTGAGAACAGCTTGTAAGGCATTAAGGTCAAAACACTTGTTTATGTGTGTTCATTCCTATAGTGTTATGGACATTCTTGTTATTAGTAAAAAAACTACTTTGGTTGGCTTTTCTCTATAGTGGTGTAATGTAGTGTTGATAATTCATTTTGTAAGACTTTAGCTTATTCGATTGGTATGGTGTGGGGTCCCGGCCGGACCCGCTGATATACTCTTCGAAACTTGCAGGGTGTTACAGTCTCGCTACCTGGAAGACCAGAAATTTGCTCAAGTCTTCGCGAACATAAAGCGGTAAATGCTCACAACATATCTCACACAACATCACGCACATTGCGCCCCACGCAGAATGCATGCATCGCGCCCTGTGGCACACTGCACACATTGCATCCCGTGCGTACACGACACACATCACGCTCTGTGCACACGTTGCACATACTCCACAATTACGCATTATACGCCCTGTTCACATTACGCTTAGTGTGCACTTCGTGCGCACTGCACCAAATGTGCTCGTTATTCCTAGCGCGTAATGCACCCCTTACGCGTTCCACCTGTCGCACCCCTGTGCATTTTGCCATGCACACACCACCACGACCAAGTCCTCCGCTCGGTAGCTTGCATACCTTCCGTGCCTTGGCCGTACCGGTCACCTTGTCCATGATCGTCGCTAGTCATGTACAAAAAGCCCGACCGGACCGGGCTTGGACCGGGCCGGTCGGGCCCGGGCTTTTGCCTACCAGGCCCGGCCCTAGCCCATCTTTAGTCGGGTCGGGGTCGGGCTCCCTCTCAAAGAGGGCCCGATAAGGCTCTCCAGGCCGGCCCGGCCAGGACCGAGCTCGGGTCGGCCTGATTTCCCGGCGGGATTTTAATAGAAATCCCGCCAATTAGGCGGGATTTTAATCTCTCCTAAATATGCGGGATTTTAATCCCGCCAGCCCGAATGTCGGGCCCGGGCGCCGGGCCACTGGCTAAAATGGGGGCACATTAAGGCCCCCAAGCCCGGCCTTGGCCCGGGCCGGGCTTTTCCAGGTCGGGCCTAACCGGATTTTCCCTGGCGGACTTTCTGGGCCCGGGCTTTTTGTACACGACTAAACGTCGCAAATCGCCGCGTGCAAAATTCAGCCTTCAAGCAAAAGTCTCTACCCTCCATTCGCTCCGGCTCTATACTGCGGGGACTTGGGGTGCAAATGATGTCTCCTTAGAAGTGCTAGCCGCACCCCATGCATGGGGTACGGATATCAAAAAAGCCCCTCGCTAATTGCTTGTGGCGTGGCCGCCCGATCTCAACCACCGCCCCTGTGAGCGGCGACCCCCCGTTTGCCCAGATCGGGCGGCCAAATTGGCCGCTCGATCTTAGTCGCCGCCCCTGTGAGGGGAGGCCTCCTGTTCGCCCAAATCTTGCGGCCAAGTTGGTCGCCCAATCCCTGTCGTCGTCCCTATTTGGGTCGGCCTCTCATTCGCCCAGATCATGCGGCCAAATTAGCCGCCTGATCTCTGCGTGGCCGCCCAAATTGGGCAGCCCCTTGGCCGTCCAGTTTGGGCGGCCTCCCTGCTACCCAAGTCGGGCGGCATTCTCGGTCGCCCGTCCTGTCGCCTCCCCTGTTAGGGGCGGCTTCCTTGCAGCCAAATTCGGGAGGCATTTTCGTCCGCACGTCCCGTCGCTGGGGGCGGCATCCGCCCAAGTAGAGCGACATTTTTGGTCGTCCGGCCATGGCCGGGGGCGCCTTGCCCCAGTCGCCGGTCTCGTCAGCAGCCCGTTTTCCCCACGAGTTGGGCGGTTTGCCCGGTTCACCCGAGGGTAAAATTGTCATTCTCATAAATTTGGTAATTTGTGTGCCCCGTTTCGGACGTTTCTATTCGTCCACCCGGTAATTATCGGGGGAAATTACTGTGTCGCCCCTCTTGAAATATATAAATAGGCATTCATCCTTCATTTTCACTCTCTTCTGAACTCGGAATTTCTCCAATAGATTTTCTCTCTCCTCCATTTCTCCTCCCGACGCGTGCTCTGGTGAGCGTCATTTCCTTGCGCGCTCCCACGCGCGCCTCTTCCCTGCGCGCTCTCTCGAGCGCCCTTTCCCTGCACACTCCGGCGCGCACTGCTTCCCTGCACGCTCCCGTACGTGCCTCTTCCCTGCGCACCACCACGCGGTCCACTCCAAGTGCGCCCCACCACTCTCCGTCCAAGTCCTCCAACGCGTGCTCTGCTCTAAGTGCACCTTCACGCCCTCCGTCCAAATGCTCCCTCGCGCGTTCCGCTCCAAGTATGCCCCCGCGCGCTCCATCCAAGTGCCCTTCTGTGCGCTCTGCTCCAAGCCCATGTTTGGTTCGCCCGGCTCTCCAGACAACCTCCGAGATCACTCTTCAAATGCCAGCAGTTTCCAAGACCAACTTCGAAGACGACCGAAGTCCGCCTTGGCGGCCAAAGTCTGCCTTGGCGGCCAAAGTCCGTCATTGCGGCCAAAGTCCGTCGTGACCGCCGAAGTCCGTCAAGACCACCGAAGTTCGTCTTGACCATCGAAGCCGCCCGCGAGGTCTATCAAGCACCTCAAAGGTCGCAGAAAGTCCAATAATTGCCTCCTGCCATCGGCCGTCCGCGTGGCAACCAAGTAAACCACAAGCCTCCTCAGTGTCAGCAGACCAAGCCCGCTAGAGCTCCCAAGTTCGTGTTCCCTACACCGTCAGCAATCTGCAAGACCTACTTCAGATCTCGCGAGGTACCGCTCAACTACACTCAATCGAGTGGTGAGCACAACATTACCAGCGTCCTCTACTCAGCGACAACAAGTCAACCACTCCAAAGTCCTCTAAAAGCAAAAGGAGACAAGCCGCAGAGGATTAGGCGTTAGGGGTCTGCAAAAAGAACCGAAGAACCGAGAACCGACCCGGAATTGACCTGAACCGATCAATTCAAGACGGTTCTAATAGTTCTCAGTTCGGGTATGATTCTTGAAAAGGCAAGAACCGACCTTTCGGGTCGGTTTTCGGTTCTTGTGGTTGGGTACCCGAGAACCGAATTGAGAACTGAATGCCCTAATACATGTTTAGGACAATCATATTTGATTACCGCTATGCATTCACTTTACCATCATTTCCAACCACTGAACATTATATCCCACTCGTCTAACTCATATATACCCAACCCACGATTCTCCTAGCAATTATTTCCTAAATCCAATCATTCAACTTGCATTCCCCATCCAGTCATCTAAACAAGACTTCTCCTATTGAAATCAACTGCAGGACATTCATTTCAGCAACCTGAATACCACTGCCCCCTCTCTCAGCCCTCCAAAACCTCAAACAACTTTTCAAATCAGTTCTTGGAAGTGAGGACAACATTCATTTATTTGTCTTGCAAATATTCGACCTCCTAAAACAACTCATACAACCTAACCTGTCGTTGTCATCAGTCGTCAAATCCCACCGCTATCAGTATAAATCTCATATGTTTTGCTTATGAAAAAGTGTTCTATTGTATGTCATTTTATATCAGGAATATGTTGGTATATGCTATGTTATCTTTTACATTGTGTTCTACTTGTTGTTAACTTATGATGAACCGGTTTTTTAAGATAAAGTTTCATTTGATTCGATATTTCAAAAGTTTACGAGTAGAACCGAGAACTGAACCGGAACTGAACCGAACTATTAGGTTCGGATCCGGTTCAATATTTTAAAACCATGGGTCGGTTCCGGTTCCTAAAATTTGGAACCGACCTTATATGGGTTAGCTCCTGGTTTGGGTGGAACCGAATCGAACGATCCTAATTGCACCCCTATAAGGCGTTCAAAGCACATCGCACAGACATCTAAGCCGCAGATACCAGGACGCGCAAGGAACGTCGCTCCTGCCTCCAAGCACTAATAGAGAGCTCCAAAGTACAACGAGCACATCACTCCCCACAACATACGAAGTAATACTCAGCTATGTGAACAGTGATCTGTCACCCACCGAGCTCTGTTTTCTCTGTTTCTCCAGTAAATGTAATGAGAGGTGGTCTGTCGCCCTCAATTTTCTTAAAAAGTCATGTACAACAAACAACAAATAGTGGAAGTTTGATCGGCACAGATCCGGCCACGTGGTTTTCCACTCAGTTGACGGGTTTTCCACGTTAAAAAAATGCTTTGTCATATTTTTTTTATTTTTTGTGACTATTTGGGCGCTCGACCGCTCCCGGGCTAAGACGATTCAATTTAATCTGGTCTACAGGAGCCTTGAGCAACCCGCAACAGAAATAATCAGATTACTTATGAGAAAGGTATTGATAATAAGCCCAAGGAAAAACAGATGGAGACAAGAAAGAGAAGCTGTAGGAAATCGAAATACCTCTAGAGTGTTCATAGTAGCATTTAACAGAGTGGGAAGCGCTCTGCTACCAACATAAGAAGCCCCTTCCACCGATAAATTCTGAAACCGCACTTCAATCTTCGGAAGATCGACGCCAACTCTGGCTCAATAAACACGCGCAATCAATCAGATCCCGGAGAACCCACTCCCCAAAAAAGACACGGCCAGACATATTAAACAAAAAATTAATGCCGGCGAATGAGACTTAACTGATCGAACCGATCTCTGAGGCGCTTTAAGAATAGCTCGGTGTCATCCCCAGCGGTTTTAATGATCTGGTTGAAGAAAATCTTCCTCTCCTGCACATCTAGATTCATGAGATTGATCTCGCTGTCGATGACATTTCCGGCGTCATCGACCTTCGGGAGCATCGGCAGTCTCGTCCTGTTGTAGGTGGGGAGCTTCTCCAGCGCCGCACGCTTGAGGATTTCTTCTTCGTCCTCCACCGCCGCAGCGTTCTCGTGAAATACGTCCATCGGATTGCGGAAACTAGTGGATATCCAGCTCCGGCGGCTGCTGGTTCTGTGGACGATGTTATCGGCGTCATTACTAATAATGGAGGCCATGGAAAGCAGGTTCGACAATGCTTTGCAGGGATAAAGAGGAGTAGAACTGTGGTGGAGTGAATATCCGCCGGCGAGAATTTTCCGGGGGCGTGGTGGAGCTTGTGAGTGATGCTGTGGAGTGTGAGCAGTTGAATTTTATAGAGGGGATTTGAAGAGCAGTGAAATATCTGCAGTGAGGATTGGCTTTTGGCATTTTGTAATTCCGAAATTTTAGAGATATTTGTCTCTTGGTACGAACCAAATGTTTATTTTGATACTTTGTAAATAGATTTGAGGTATAAAATGCAAAAAAGAATATTTTGGGTGATGCACGGATCTAAATACCTCTAAAATTTCAGCATTGGGGTATAAAATGTCAAAAATCTATAAGGCCCCGTTCGTTTAGAATGTTTTCATTTACAGTTTTCGTTTTTGCTTCAAAACGAAAACATCGAGCGTTTTCGTTTTGGGGCAAAACGAAAACTTATGTTCGTTTGCAACATAGTTTTCAGTTTAGTTTTGGGCAGGAAATCCCTACAACGCAAAACTAGCGTACGCTCTGTCGATGCTCGATTTCTCCCGTTCTGATTTTAGGAAATGGACAATTCCTCAGGCGGCGTTGATAGCTATTTTGACCACGGGAGAGATGGAGTTCGGAAGAGAGAGTGGAGCTCGGACCTGTAAGAGTTGGAGAGATCGGCCATGGAGGTTGTAGAGAGAGAAATAGAGAGAGAGAGAGAGAGATTGAAGCTTTCGGCCATGGCCGCTTGAGGAGGAAGGATCTTGAAGTCATCGGAGAAAAAGATCCGGGAAGAAGGT
Source organism: Platanthera guangdongensis (assembly GCA_039583875.1). Taxonomy (NCBI): domain Eukaryota; kingdom Viridiplantae; phylum Streptophyta; class Magnoliopsida; order Asparagales; family Orchidaceae; genus Platanthera; species Platanthera guangdongensis. The sequence continues at coordinate 1,429,595 of CM077147.1, read as the reverse complement.
ACAGGCCATGGAGAATAAGCAAAACATGGCAAAGTTACATGCGATGGAGAAGAAGAAGCAAAACCGGAGAAGATCCGTTCCGGGAAGAAGAACACCGAGCGAACACCGGGCAAAGAAGAAACACCGTCGGGTATGGGAAGAAGAAAACACGAGAGGATAATCTCCCGCCGGAGAAGAAGTGATTTTCTATTTTCAAAACAGAGCAAAACAGACCTCGATAGGTCTGTTTTGGGGCTAGGCAAAATAAGAAGGAAAGAAAACCAAGCGTTTTCAGTTCAAAACCAAAACCCTGCAAAACATGGCCAAACGAACACCTGTTTTTGGACAGCGAAAACTGAAAACCAAAATCAGTTGCGAAAACATTCCAAACGAACGGGGCCTAATTAAGAGATGCAAAGTACTAATTTTAAAAATTCAATGATGTAAGTGTCAAAATAGAATAATTCGAGAATCCTTTATTTCACAAAAAGATGGGATCCTAATAAACGACAATTTGAAAATATGCGTCCCAACCTTCTAAAAAAAGCTTGACCAAACATCACAGTAATTTAAAGGGTTATCGAAAAATACAAAAAAGAAGAAAAAAACAGTTTGATGATGTTAAAATAAATATTTAAATAATTTAATAGCAGAGTAAATATGAGGCTAAAATATTATTTGTATCCATTTCCTCCTAGTTATCGTAATTTGCCGACAAAAAAAATACTACTTGTCAAAATCTGCCGTCTAAAAAAATTTGTTTTAGCGGCAATTTCACCTACATTTGTTGATAACATATTAGCATTGCATAATTAATATTCAATATTAGATGTTTGACCGTTACAATAGCACCTTATAATTTTTAAAGCCGTCCCTTAATTTCCCCGCTCTTATTTTGGCAACATTTTTGACCGAGCCTCTTCTCTCTGGAACCTTACAACATAAATTTGGAAAGAAAATGATTTTGTACGAGTTTTTTAAAGCTCATGATGTAATGATCACAGGAGAAATCTAAATGATCGCAAGATATACAAAAATGCTTGCAGGAGAAAACCTAAATGATCGCAAGATATACAAAAATGATCGCAGGAGAAACCTAAATGATCGCAAGATATACAAAAATGATCGCAAGATATACGAAAAAGATCGCAAGAAAAAAAAATTGAACGTAAGTAAATCAAAACTGGTACATTATACAATTAACGGGACAATCCAAAATTATTGCAGGTAGTAAAAAGAAATGCGAGGAAAACGAAGAAGTACTACCTTATCTTGGTGCTATTTCGTGACATTTGTTCAACCTTTTGTCTTAATCTTAAAAGAAATTGGAAGCGAGGAAAACAAAAATCGTATTACCTTAAACACCGTTTAACGATCGACAGAGCAGCAAAAAAAACAGAAGAAAAATCTTTGCAATTTCGAAATCATTCACTGAATACCTAAGGGCTGACGCAATGAGGAAGACGAGTAGTATTTGCGATAAAGAAATGTCGCGGAGATATTGTCAAGAATCGCAGCATTAAATAAAAGATAATAAATAACTCTGCACGTGTCAAAATCGGAACGACCCGTCTCCAAATTTAAAGACGGTGCCAAACCGAAAAATTTCCCTGAAAAAAGCGGTTAAGGCAAAGTTGTCTGGCCTCCGATGAAAAGATTCGGCAGAGGGAGAGAAAGCTCAGCAAAAAATTTAGCCGAAAATAGGAGCTGAGAAGAAGGAGCGGCTATAAAAAAGGGATGCTATATATTATAACTGTCAAATGACTCAAATGTTAAATTTTAAATATTAACTAATGGGTGTTACCGTGCTATCAGCACAATAAAGAGTGCTATTATAAATGCTCATATTTTGCCGAAGTTCATTATATTAAAAAAATATAGTTGTTGTCGGTCATCCGTTTTTTCTCGGTCCCGAGAATCGGATCGTCTTAGTTCGGAACTGGAACGGGCGTGCAAACAATCAATGAAAAACAGCAACAAATGACAAAATGCTTTTTTTGACGTGAAAATCAGGAAATGATGAAAATTACGTGGTTGGATTTGTGTCGTACTAAAATCCACTATTTTATTGGAGTTTACAAGGGTTAAGATAATTGCTCGAAGGGTGACAGATCACCTCTCCGTTACAAGCACAAAGTATGAAAAAAGTTGAAAGGAAACTAAGTACTCGGAGCCTCGATGGAAGCTCTCTTGCTGAGTCGGAGCCTTGCTGGGAGCGCTCATGTGGAGAAGAATGTCGCGCATTGGAAGTCTTGAGATATCTTCGCACTAGAGAGGGAGCAGAGCGAATTCCGAGCGAAGAAACAATCAAAGTCTCACATTCTCGCCGAAAAACTCCAGAGCTCTCTCTAACTTCTGAAGTTGCTTCTCCTCAAATGAAAGTTTGGGGGTCTTTTATAGCTTTTTAGAGGGATATGTTGTTACTTGCATCGGGACGGAATTTGTGCTGGTGGATGACATCGTTCAGTTTCGGTCACCCGGATCACTAATTTTAGTGAAATGATAAAAGTGCCCACTGGCAGTCTAGGTAGGTTGCCTGATGGAGGAGGTGACAGGGGCCGCCGACGACACCGGCACATGGGGGGAGGGGGGCGTACTTGCATGCTTGGGTGTTGCACGTGCGCGCAGGGAGCGTGCGTGTCACACTTTGCGTTGTGCTTGGGTGTTCGTGTTTTGTTCTGCCCCTTCTTTCAGGGTGATTTTCAGTGTTTGGGTGAGTGCGGCTAAGTGCGCGCAACTCGTTCAGACAGGTTATCTTCCCTTTGTGTCTTCGGTCAAATATCTTCTCGGTTGATTTAGAAAATTCAGGAGGAACCCCATCAAATACCCCAAAATTTTTGTGGGTCGTGAAACGCAAAGCGATGAGCACGGAAATTTCTAACCTTGATGACAACGCCTTGGGATTGACCGCTCGTACATCGACCTCATTTGATGTGCGGTGGTGGCGACGCATTTGTCAGAGATGTCCTTCTGTTTTGCGAGCGTTATGTTGGTGCGGAAGCTTGTTGCTTTCCTTATTTCCCCTTATTTGAATGCGCGAGTATGGCGCGGCGCACTAGCTAGTGCGGTTGACGCAGGGAGTTAGTGTTGGTGGCGGTTTCTCGGTTGAGACGTGGAGGGATATCCCCCCCCCCCCCGTCTTGATGTCGTGGAGGGACTTGTTGGTCCGTTCTAGGTAGAAGATATTGAAGGAGTTGGCGTCCGCTCTTGCGTGGAAGCATAGAAATACTGGGTGTTCGTTGTTATCAAAAATTGAGACAAATCCTTTTTAGGCAGAAGTCGTTGATGGCGTCTGTTCATCGGGATGTCGGAATGATGCAAGCTTTCGCATTTGCATAATACATAGGGTTCTAGGGCCTTGGAGTGGAGCGGTGTCGGATGGCTGAGTGGGTCCTGGAATGAACGCTATTAGGGTAGGCCCGTCACAGCCGGATGGGCGTGTTGTTGAGCTCTGCCTTGCACTTGGAGAGGGCTTCGTGCAATTTGAAGGACGTGGGGGCATTCCGTCCCCTGAACAGGTGATGGCTTGAAAATGGTGTTGACGGCGGGGGAGTACTTGATCGTATCTGCGTCGCGCGCATGCTTTTGTCTCTTTTGTTAGTGTTTTGCCCTTGTTGCTGCGGGAGTGACTTAGCCATGTAGCTTGTTTTATGCTTGCAGTATGCCTCCATAGACATCAAAGAGTTGCTCTCCTACTTGAGCTTTGAGTGTCCCGTTAGATCGGGAGCGCTTTACCTTCTGTGTCCCCTTTTCTGAACGCACATGTTTGACACGGCATGCCGATTTTTTGATGGCCACTAGGCGGGCGTGCCTTTGGTTGGTGCTTGAATGTAGTGTGAGGGGGTGTTTGCCCCCTTCACTTGGGTGGCTCCCCGGGACTCGGAGTCTGCATGAGGACTTGTGGTTTGTTCTTTTGGAGGTAGCAAAGGATTTTTGTCTATTTGTTCCTTGAAAGGGCTTGGGGTCCGCTTCGTTATTGATGGAGGCGTTGAACCTTCGTTCATTTGCTTCTTAGGAGGACCGGAGTCCGTTTCTAGTGGAGGTGGCTAAGAACCTTCATTTGTTCGTGCTTCATGAGAACCTGAGTCCGTTTGGGTGGAGGTAGCGAAGAACCTTTGTTCGTTTAAGCCTCATGGGGGTTGAGGTTTGTCTGGGTGGAGGTGGCAAAGAACCTCTGTTCATTCGCGCCTTAAGAGGACCGGGGTCTGTCCCGGTGGAGTTGGCGAAGAACCTTTTTTTGTTCGCGCCTCGAGAGGACCGGAGTTTGTCCTGGTAGAGGTGACACAGAAATTTTGTTCGTTCACGCCTCAGGGGGACCGGGGTCCAACCGGGTGAAGGTGTAGATGTACCTTTGTCCATCTCGCCTGAGAGGTTCTGACGTACCTTTGTATGTCTCATCTTAGAGGTGTAGAAGGACTTTTGTCCATCGCTACTAAGAGATGTAGAAGGGCTTTCACCAATCTCTCTTGAGAGATGCAGAAGGGATTTCGTCGATCTCGGCTGAGAGGTGCAGAAGGGCTTTCACCGATCTCGCCTGAGAGGTGCAAGAGGGTTTTCGCCGATCTCGCCTGAGAGGTGCAGGAGGGCTTTCTCCGATCTCTCCTGAGAGGTGCAGAAGGGCTTTCGCTGATCTCGCCTGATAGGTGTATGAGGGCTTTCGTCGATCTCGCATGAGAGGTGCGGGAGGGTTTTCGTCGATCTCTCCTGAGAGGTGCGGGAGGGTTTTCTCCGATCTCGCCTGAGAGGTGCCGAGAAGGGCTTTCACCGATCTCGCCTAGGAGGTGCAGAAGAGCTTTCGCTGATCTCGCCTAAGAGGTGCAGAATCTAAGACCCACTCCCCCTCCCGGAACACAAAACACGGTCGAGGGGAGTCTTATGCCCAGAACAGTCGTCATGCGGTAGCATCAGCACACAGGCTAATTTGTTCCACAAAACACCTATTCTGCAGATTATTTCCAATATCACATTGAAATCTATCAATAAAAGAAAACACAAAAGCCAAGATCCACAAGAAGTACAAAATGGTCCACAATATATTTAAATGAAACAGGTATCAACTAGTTCCTGAATATACAGAGTATAAGGCATAGCAAAAAACTACAACCAAACTACAACTCCTCAATTCGTAAGTCGTGACAGAAGGTATTACTACTAAAGTTACAACATGCCTCCAAGTCCTATCTCCTTAGCCTGGCTGTCACTACTCCTTCTGGGTGTCCTCCTAAAAATGGTGGTGTAACAACTGTTAGTCATAAAGATTAAGTGACTTCACATCCTCTTCCCCGACGACTCTTAGGCACCTGATGAAAGGAGGGAAATGGAGCTACAATATAAGCAGTAGTATATAGTAAAACAAGTGACAAGAACAGTGAGCTAAATCTAGCAGTTACTATATCAGCATTTTTATAAGAAATAGATAAGCACATGTATAGTATGAAATAGGTAAGCACATACATGGTATAACACCACTAATCTAGCATGGTAAACAACAGTAAGAGTAAAAAAAACAGAATTGAACTTAACTTATAAGGATGTATATATAAGGTTGTAAGTTAAGGATCTGGTACAATAAATAGTAACTCATCAAATAAAAGTGTTCATTCAAATTTATATGATGAGAATCTTCATGCGGTGCAAATGCAATGTAATAAATGTATGTGTGATGACTCGCACACGATTTATTCTAACTAGCTATGTCGACATAAACCTTTAGTTTCCAATTTTCGAGAGTAACGAACTACTCATCCACTCCGGTCATGGTCAGACGGAGACAGTGGAGCGGGTCATTTCACTACTAAGCGGGTATGCATACTACCAGACCTAGGTCTATATAAGCCTCGAAGCTAAGAACCAAACAGGGGAGACCTAGCGTACTTGCTTGGTCATTTGAGTCTTAAAAGACACAAAAAAGGTCTTTGGGAAGCAAGCACCAAAGAGCCCAGCTTAATCGGCATGAGTCTATCTGCCAGCTTCCATCAGTATGACGACCGGTAAGCCCATAGACCCGCCATAAGTAATCCTCTCACTAGGATCAATATGCAATTGTGTATCAACCATACACACTCATGTAATTCCCATGATCAAATCGTACTATCAAGCACTCAAAGACTTCCAACTGAGTCCTTACACAATTCAACATCTACCAAATTTCACCGCGTGCTATTAAGCACTCAAGGACTTCCAACCGAGTACTTACACAATACATCTGTTGTTGTTGGAAACGGAACCCAATTCTAATAAGAGTTCAGACCCAAAGGGGGGTAGGCCGCTCTTACATATCCTGATCTAGAACTCTTAGCCAAAGACTTTGAACTAAAGAAAAGACCCCGAGCTGCAGCGGAAAGGACCCACTACACACCTGAAAGATCTAAGAGAGATTCCCCTCCGAAGCTAAGGATGAGTCGGGCACCTTCGAGGGCACTGAATACCAACCAAAAGTAAACCAGATGAGGAAGAAGCCAAGAAAAAGGTCCCCTCCAAAGGTGCCCTAAAGGGTCTATTTATAGTTTTCTAACTTGGCCTGCAATAGCGCAGTCCCGCATTTTGGAAATGTTATACGCAACCTAAATGGGTCGGTCAACAGTCAAACTCTGTTGTTTGGAAGGGCTACTAGCAAGCCAACGGGGGCATTCTAGTAAAAATACTGCTAAGCAAATTGCACTCGCTATTTACACTCGCCCCGGCTTGCGAGTGCCTCTGTTAAGGTGAGCACTCACTACCGACTGGAGGGCACTATACTAGTGGAAGAGTGGTGGACGCACTCGTCGCTCCCTCGACCTGATCTTGGGTCGAGTGCGAGCCCACGTGACCCACTCGTCCCTCTGCGCCCCTGGTTGCATTGGCCTACGCGAGTCAAGGAGGGGTCCTACCCCACTCTCCCGTCCGACTCACCTGAACCCCAAGTTTGGTCTTGTTCCGAGGGACCCACTCGGTGAATATGAGGTTGTACACAATCTCCGTTGTTTGCGAGATTGTCCCAAGCTCGTAAAGAAAAGTTCAACCCCACCGGTATTCAGTGAGTGGAGGCTGCTTCTAAGGGAATCTTTTGGTGGGACCCCCATTGGAGTTATAAATACGCCCCCTGGAGGTTGTCGGGAAAATATCTTTTTAGCCCGTCCTTTCTCTCTTTTTTCTCCATCCTCATGACTTTGAGATATCTCTTCCACAAGACGTTTGCGATTGCATGGAGGCCGTTCGAAAATAGAATAAATCCGAGCTGGCCCAGATAATGTCATGTCTCTCGCGCAAGTTTGTACACTCACCCTATAAGCATAAAGGGGTCAAGAAATCCAAGACCGTCAAGGCGCCAAGCGAGTCCGTTCCTCCAAACCTAACACCCCCAGCCCCTCAACCTAGGCTCACGCTTCTTGACGACACTCAGGTTACCTGGCCTCTGACCTGCTCATTTCTCATAGGAATTTGCTTCCTTGACCGTTTCATAACTCACAGGAAAAGCACGTTGACACATTGGTTACTGGCACGACCCCGATGGGCACGAGCGCCCCCTTATGACGATGCGACCCTGCAGGAGGGCCTGGTAGCTCACCAGGTGGAGGGTGAGAGCACTCGTGCCATCCCTGCTTTCCCTGCCGGTGACCTGTAAGCCACCTGTCATTCTCACTTTAGAGCTCGTACCCTGATTTCAACTTGACTTAACTCTGTCGATTGGTGCAACTGTTCCTTTTGAGACCACCGACCTGGGCACTTTTTCCGCGGCAATCGCTGTCTCGTGAATCGTCATGCGAGACCAATCCTGATCCAGCACTCACGGGATTCAGTGTCGTTCACATTTCTACCCCTTCTTATGCCTTGGTATCGGGCGCTGAACCTTCCCCCCGCGGTCGTGGGACGTCGCTTACGATGCTTTTAGGGCCACCTTTCTAGGGAAGACCTAGTCCATCTCGCCGACCCTCTGACTCTAGTTCGTTAGAGCTCTCGCTAATCTCCTTCAGTATTCTCCAAAAACACTGAATTCTATTGTTTCCCTGATGTTTCAAATACTCAGGTGGTCATAACGACTGAAGAACCTTCTAACGAGGGGGGATACTCCTCGCCTCCTTCTCCTGACGTAATTGAGGATTTCCTAGGTGACCCAAGCGACCCTGCCGAAATGAAGAGGCGAATGGTTGGTGACCTCCAAAAATATGGGCTCATGTTCCGCGAGATGCAAGCGGAGAGGATAATCAGCGAACAGCAAGTGACTGCGCTCGAGTGTGAGTGCAGAAGACTTGCCGATGAGGTGAGGCGTGGGGCGGGTAGCGAGCCGACTTCCCCGGGTGTGCTTATTGGGCGAATCAATGAGCACTTACGTCTTGTGCACCTCGATCTAGGAGCCATCCGCGAGTACAATGATCCCGCTGACCGCCTATGATGGGGTTGAGAGGAGGGGAGAGGTGGAAGTGACATAAATTCTAAACTCTTTAGCATTCGCTATCCCTTTGTATCTTTTCTTTCTGCGTCGACTTTTCAAAACTATTTTTTTATAATGGGATTGTCCCCGGACCGTAATACGTATTCGTTTAATATCTCACCTTTGGCGGCGGTGCTATAACAAGACTTTTTTGTTGCTATTTTTTCCTCAATGAATAATTGGATGCATGTGTTTGACTCGCGGGTATGAGGATTAAATGACAAAACTAACTGATTGGTGAGTGGGGGGGGGGGGGGGGGGGGGGGGGCGAGTGGTCAGCATGGACGACATAAACAAGATGTTGTAAAATGGTTATCCTCGCTCCCCCTTCTTACACCTTCCCCGAGGCTACACCCCTTACTCTATAAATCCCCCTTCTTCTTCACTCTTCCACCAACTGCATTTATTACTTCGGCGCCTCGAGACTCGACCCTTCCCTTCATTCACCAATTTTGCTCGCATCTCCTTGACCTGCAAAAATGTGGGAGAAGAAAGTTGGCGTTGAAGGCAGGTCTAAATGTGCAATGCAGTTCATCGACCATCCCTTTTTGACGGGAAACTCTATAAGGAGTAGTACCTAAGCTTTGTTGTCCGACTACGTCCCGTCGGGGTTTGAGTCGCGCCCTCCTAAGAAAGGCGAAGACCCTCAACACTTTCTTTGAGAACGAGTTCGCCTTCCCCATCGCTCACTTTGAAGCTGGGCTGCGTCTCCCCCTCTGGCCGGAAGTGCGTCAGGTCCTCAAGTTCGGTGTTGTCCCTGCGCAATTGAACCCTAACGCGGTCTCTATATTGATAACATTCGCCTACTACTTGCGCAAGAAGCGAATCGAATTCAACCTTATTGTCTTTCGAAAGTTGTTCTTCTACAGAGCTACCAGTGACGACGTAGGCTTCTTCACCGGCTTGTATTTCAAAGTATGCGAGACGACCAACAAAAATCATCATTGGACCACCAAATTTGTCTTCATCATAGGGAACCTCGACAACATCCCCTTCTCGCCTGAACAGCAAACCGAAGCCACGTATTGCGCCCTGGTTGTGGCGGATCATGATGTCAACCTCCACGCGTTCTTCCTCTAGAAAGACTTTGAGGTCATCTTTCTAAATAAGGATATTGACTTGCTTCCTCCGGTGCTTCCTGGGGAAGGTATGCCCGCTTCTCCTCCTCTCTGGACTAACTATTTTATTACCGGAGAGCGATGGATCATGATGAGCCAACCCTATGCAAGTGCCAATGAATCTGACACCATGGTCGCTCGCGCGAAGATTGTTGTTGAGGCGGCGAGGAAAGAGCTCGTACCCTCTGTGCCGAGCGGTAAGAAGAGACTCGACGCCCTCCGCATCAATTCACCCTCCGCCCTTCGGCCCCAAAAAGGCTCAAGAAGACAACAACCTAGAAGGACAAGGTCAAGGATAAGGTTCGGCCAGAGGGGGAGCGAACCTTGCACGTTCCCCCCGCCTCACCTGCCGAGTCGAGTCCAAAAATTTCTAGGAAAGGCGAGCTGCCCACGCAGCACTGCCATTTTGGTCTGGCTCCTGGTCCAAGGACAGCACCGGCGAACCTCTGGTCCTTTGGGACGAGAAGGTGAATCAGATCTCAGTCTCCTAGCTCCTTCCCTTTTGGTCGGAGCGAGATCCTCCCAGTAGCCACGCTTTCGCTCTCGGATTCGGGCTCTATGGTCGGGAGGACGCAAAGGCTTACGATGATATGTCCAATTAGAGGATCACGCAAGAGAGTGCATGCGCCAGTCTGTGCTCTTTTGAGCTCACACATATGTGCGCGCGTCGGTGTTTCACCCTCGCGCATGATGCGGCCAAAGCTGAAGATCTCGCGGAGAGTAAGGCCCAGCACCTATAGCAAAGACTGACAACCGTCAAGAATCTTCTCATCAAGAGAAGTGGCGGGGTGGTAAGTGTCGTTTGTTTTCAAACCATATGTTTATCAGACTCCTTACCATACATTTTACCTGCGGACCCTATGCATGATGTCGAGATTGCTGACTACATGCGCTCGCGCATCGCGAATTTGGAGGAGGATAAAAAGACGCTCACAGCCCGGGTGGACTCCCTACTCGCCAGTATCCTGCCCTCTGGCCCCGACAAGTTGTCCAAAAGAGAGGGTCGGTCGAGGCGGTTCTCCGAGCGGGAGGTAGACGAGGCATGTCGGGTCACCGCTATCAAAGTCGTTGAGCAACTACTGAAGATGATGAAGCAACTTGACGTGGTGAAGCAGGACTGCGAGTCGATCACCGCCAAGGAGATTGTTCCCAATGATGTACATGTCTTTCGACTTCTCCGACGACATCGACTCGTACCTCGACACCAAAGACGTGGGTGCCTCCAACTCAGCCAAAGAATAGGCTAGGACTTTTTCTTATTTTTGACCCAATTTTATAATGTACTCTTTCCTTTGATGCGGACTCGCCCGCTAGGCGCGACCACACTTTTTGTAAACATTTTACCCTTCATTATTATACCGTAGTTTGTTCCCTTACATGATATTTTCACTCATAAATTTGTTCAGTTTCCCATCTCGCTTGTTTTGCGCTTCGCGCATCCTCGCGCATTAGGGTTAGGTCGGTCCCTATCTGCACACGCCCTCAAGCACTCGCATGATTCGAGGCGTCAAGCAACATGCGCAATTATCAGTATGTGAGTGCCCTTTTGCCACGGGGAGCAGGGGTAGACCATTCGCCTACCATCCCATGGACCATACTCCTTACCCCTTCCTAGAACCACCCAGACTATTTTTGTTTTTGCAATTCATCTTTTCGGGGAGTTGTCACAGATTTCGTGTGACTGGCTTATTTCACTCATTTCTCTTTTCATGCTTAATTCATGTGAGTAGAACTTAGACCCTGATCCTAAACCCTAAACCCTAAACCTAAACCCTAAACCGAAACTCACATTTATCATTCCTCCCTCCTCACATTTATCGATAGTTACCCCACTTCAAGATGGTAGAAGGGTTGCCTATGATCTCGGAAGGTATGTGAGGCATTTATTTGAGTTTGGACTCACTTTTGTTGTAAGGCCTAAGGCCACTTCGATACTCTTATATGTTGTGCTTCTAGTCTGTTTGCTTTTCCGCTGTGCTGTGGTTTTGAGTTTTGAGATCAGGGAGTTATATAATCTTATAATACTGAAGCTGTGGCGTCTGTATGTTGTGGGGGCCCTGGCCAGTATTATACAGTCATTATAGGGGAGGTGTTACAAGTACGCCGTCGTCAGCTGATGAGATATCCCCACTCTCTACAGAAGTTATCAAACATCCTAGAGGTGTACTCCCCAGCCTAAGCACCTTTAGTGGCTGCCCACTCTCCTTCTCAGCCATTGCCTTAAACTCCTTGAATTTATCAAGCGCCTCAGCCTTCTCTCTTAGAAAGTACCCCAACACTTCCGACTGTAGTCATCCGTGAAGGTAATGTAGTATATGCTGCCTCCAACTGAGGTTCTCAACGGACCTGCTATGTCCGAATGAACTAGCTCTAGCTGCCTTGTCGCCCTCCGGGACTTTCCACCCTCGAATGTTCTCTCTTCTGCTTTCCTTTGGTACATGCCTCACATACCTTCTGAGGAGGCGAGATCATAGGCAACCTTCTACCATCTTGGAGTGGGATAGTAACTTCAGGCTTGTGAACCCCAGATGGACCATCCGGTGGTGCCACAGCAAAGCTTCCTCTTCTTCGCCTGTCTTCGCAAGACATGCCGTCTCCTTGGCATCCATACTTAGAGGAAAGAGTCATTCATCGCTCTCACTCCTCCCTCCTCCCATTAGACGATAGTTACCCTAAGTGGTTGGGGCGAGAGCTCGGTTGGCGAGTGGGTAGGCATGGTCCTACTCACATTTATCATTTCTACAGCCTTATTTTTGCCAACTGTCGAGAGCCTGGTCGGTGGGATTTACTTGGTTACTCCACTTTTTTTCAAATCTGCCTCCAAGTGACCTCCGACTCTGTCAGCTAGTGAGAGCATGGTCATCAAGATCTTCTCGAGGCTAACATTTCAATTCAACCCGTCTCCGAGTGACTTCCGGCCCTGCCAGCTAGTGGTAGTCTGATCAGCGGGATCTTCTCGGGGCTAACATTTCAATTCAACCCGCCTCCGAGTGACTTTCGGCCCTGCCAGCTAGTGAGAGTCTAGTCAGCGAGATCTTCTCGGGGCGAACATTTCAATTCAACCCGCCTCTGAGTGACTTCCGGCCCTGCCAGCTAATGAGAGCCTGGTCAGTGAGATCTTCTCGGGGCAAACATTTCAATTCAACCCGCTTCCGAGTGACTTCCGACCCTGTCAGCTAGTGGAAGTCTGCTCAGCGGGATCTTCTTGGTGCTAATATTTCAATTCAACCGCCTTCGAGTGACTTTCGGCCCTGCTAACTAGTGGGAGTCTGGTTAGCGGGATCTTCTCGGGGCTAACATTTCAATTCAACCCGCCTCCGAGTGACTTCCGACCCTGCTAGCTAGTGAGAGTCTGGTTAGCGGGATCTTCTCGGGGCTAGTGTGAGCCTGGTCTTAGATTGCTTCCCCTCCCAAACCAAAGCTAGACCGAGCACGTTCGGAGAGCTAAGAGTGCTTCCGACCACCCACATGGGGACCATGGTGAATGATGAGTTGAAGCTCCTGCCAACCAAAGCTAGTCAAGGGAGAGAAAAACTCAGAAAGAGGTATTATCTAAATGTGTCATTGAGGTCTATTTATAGTTTTCTGGGGATGATCTTCCAATAACGAGATCCCGCCTTCTGCAAACTGTTAAATGCAGCCCAAAGTGATCTGCAAATAGCGAGATCCCGCTGTCTGGAGCAGTTAAAGGCAGCCCAGAAACGAATTATCAGAAAAAAGAGAAACGTAAATAAATACCCTCTAATGACGAGTTGACACACCTCAGTCCAATGGGGAGTCGGCGCACCTCAGCCCACTCGCCTAGGCGGCGAAAACTCGATGGGACTGGGCTCTCGCCACTTGCCCGGTCGGCGAGCACCAGAATACAGCTGGGTACTCGCCACCTTGCTTCTCGCCTACAAGCAAGATCTCAACTCGCAGGCTCTGTTCGCCTATTACTACACGGGATAAGTAGCGAGCGTCTGATAAAACTGACTTCTTGCTCCCTGCCTTTGGGCCAGCCACGCCCACTCGACAAATACGAGGTTGTACACAATCCCCGCTCTTTGCGAGACCTGTCCCAGGCTTAGAAAGATAGTTCAACCCAGCGTTATTTGGCGAGTGGGGGCCGAAGGGAATCTTCTGGTGGCACCCTCCCAAGCTTATAAATACCGTGGGGGGGATTACCCCTGTGAACCCCATCCCCCCTCTTCTTCCTCTCTCCTCGAGAAAACTCTCGCTCTCCATTGCTATGCCGATCTCCCAAGCTGATCTCAGGCGTCTTGTTGCTGACAGAGAAAAGAACAAGGCGGCCACCGCCGACCTGATGGCCCTAGCTACGGAGCACTCATCCCGACTCGTGATGAAGAAACCGGAGGATCGGGCGCTCAAGAAGTCGAGGGCTGGTCCCCTTGGAGGGGTGTCGGGCTTGCCAAAATCTTTTCAACCCGCCTCCGGCCGTGAGGTCATCTCTCAACCTCAGATACGTTATTCCATAATTCTTCCACAAAATGTATCTGCACTCACGAAGCTGAATCGAGCTATTGACGCACACCTTCGCAGGTCAATGCCTCTGCTGACGAGGCGCGGGAGACGCCTGCGAGTCGGGGCGAGTCGGATACTCGCGCGCAGTTTCTTGGTCAGTTTGTATTTTCCTGATTCTAATTGCGCTCTCCGCCTGACACGGTTCTGAACTTACCTTGTGTCTGTGCAGTGCCTCCTTTTATTGACATCACCTCGACTCCTTCGCCGATCAGGTCTCTAACTCGCGAGCTCAGTCCATATCTTGTCGATGTCGCGAGATCCCCAACGAGTGGGGCCGCAGGGACCTCGACGCCGCAAGTTCAATCTCCTCACAATACTGTTGTTCCGCGAGTTGGATCGGGAAAGTCGTTGATACTACCCCTCAGCGATCCTTTTGGTGGTCAACCAAGCCTTCCCTCACACTACCCAGGTAAGGGGGGCGTGGTCTCTCTAGGTCAGTAGTCGTCATCTTGTAACTTTCATCGCGCCTGTCTATATCGATCTCTCGCTTACCTTTTCCAGACGTGTCTGACATCTCCATAGGGGGTGACCAGGATGCTGCCGCGACGTACTCAGCACCGCCCTCTCCTGACATGATCTGAGGCTTCCTGGGCGAGCCGACCTATGTCGCGGAGCTAACTGATCGGGTGGCGACTATTCTACGGAAGCACGGGTTCATGCTCCGCGAGATACAAGACGAGCGAGGTCAGCCGGCGAATGGCAGCTTTCCTCACCTGCTCGCTCTACAACAGCGGGTGGAGACACTGGAATGTGAGTGTGCCTCGTTTATGAGTGTGATGCAGAGACTTTTCAGAGGGAACACGGCTTTGCTGGAGGCGTGTCTAAAGAAAATGGAGGAAGGATGTCAAACTTTTCACCATAAAGTCGCAGTTGTCAGCGAGGAAGTCACCGGGGGGGGGGGGGGGGGGGGGGGGTCCGCAAGTGAGGACGCGAAAACAAGGCTCATGGAAATGGGTCCCGCACTAATTCTGCGAGAAGTAGATTTTTGCGAACTGAATTTGCTTATTATTATTTTTTTTTATGTCCCCCAGGAACTAACCGAACAATGTTTGCTAATTCGTGAATATTTAATAATTTTGATCATTCAGCATAAATTCTGGCCGTTTCGCTGTGGGTACGGGACCTACAATGTCGCACCATTTTGTTCTATGAACGAATGTGTTCAAGTCGCGATCCCTGCTAGTTGGCTAAGCCGAGACGTGTTGCGGGATGCTTTGCGAGCACGAGTTTGGTGAGTGGATTCACGTCAATTGGCCAGACCCACCCACCCCATCGCTGGTAGCACGCGTAGACCACCAACATCGAGATCTCGTTGGGGGAGATCTGCGAGGGAACCGACCTGAAATAATTGAGAAATTGTTTCACCTCCGGCCATAGGGAGAGGCGAAGTCCCATCTCAAAGTGCGCAAGAGGAATGACGTGTTCATCCTCCATAATGGAATTGATGGACTCGCCCTCCATAGGCGGGCAGGCTTCGAACCCCGCCGGCACGAACTCCGCGATGATCTCAGGAATTTCTTCCTCTGAGACCTGTCCATCGGGAAAAATGTAGTCCAGGAAGTGCGCTGCGTAGTTCGCGCACTTTGAG
This sequence comes from Platanthera guangdongensis, assembly GCA_039583875.1. Classification (NCBI taxonomy): domain Eukaryota; kingdom Viridiplantae; phylum Streptophyta; class Magnoliopsida; order Asparagales; family Orchidaceae; genus Platanthera; species Platanthera guangdongensis. The sequence continues at coordinate 1,413,976 of CM077147.1, read as the reverse complement.
AGGGTAGAGTTTAACTTGACGGACACTCAAAATCTCTATTTCAATAACAAAACTCAAATATCAATTTCAACACTCTGGCCGAAGATTCACTATAGTATGCACACTGAAAAGATGCGGCGGGTGCCAAGAGAGGACAGGCGGGTGGAGGGTTCCGCGGTTGGCGACACATAGTTGGTGACCTCTTGGAGAAGATCGACTAATTTTTTTCGTGTTACTCTTAGCTATACGATCATCGTGCGTTAAGCCCTATCAGACCGTCGATCCTGCAGTCTATCAATAAATATAATCATATTACAATATGACCTTAATTTTCGTCAAAAAATGCACCGTCTTAAAATCTCAGATCGGACGGCTATTCGATCAACTTGTTATCCTTAAGAGTAACTTTTTTCTATTGAGCAAAAACACTTCCCTCAGCACCGTCCGATCACTAAGGCCGCCTTTTGTCCACGCTCGACGGGTTGGTCTTGTAATCAAGCTCTCTTATGCCATTGCACATAGAGGGACAATCACCATCTGGCCCGAGAAAATCATTCACGTCTCTGTTACCTTTTGGGCGGCTTACGTCTCATATAAACTATCTACCGGAGAATGTGCCTTATAACCCGAAAGTTTGGAAACAATTAAAATTCTAGCTCTTCCATGGTGGCAGGGCATTTGGTTCAGGCCCGTGGATGAAGGAGAGCACCTGCAGCGTTCCATTGGAAGCGGGTATGGACAATAAAATTTAATTTTAACATTGGCCTTCAACAATAAAATCAAAACTGAAGAAAACTAAAACAATAATACTATCGACTATTGGTTGCAAATCAAACACATAATACAGTTTTTGCAAGATTTTTTTGGACGTTTATATTGACAGCCCAGCTTTAGATCTTCGCAGCCTATTGACTATTGGTCGCCCAGAAAATCAATAATAACAGCCCATTAACTATTGGTAGCCAAGTTTTTTTCAAAAGCCATATAAAAAGCAGACCCAAAATTAGGTAAATACGAGTTTTAAGCGTCTTTTGAAAATAAACTTACGATATGAAAATTTTAGGAAAACTGTTCGAGATCTACAACTTTCATGCTGAACACTTTTTCTAAAAATGTCATATAGTGCACCTATTTTCAAAAGACGCGGCACCGGGCGAAACAATTGCGAATCGAATAGTTCCGCCCCTTTTGAAAATAAGCCTACAATATGACATTTTTAGAAATAGTATTCAACATGAAAGTAACTTTCATGTTGAACATTATTTCTAAAAATGTCATATAGTAAGCCTATTTTCAAAAGGTGCGGAACCGTCCGGTCCCGTCCGAGTTTTAAAAGCTCAGAGCAAAGTTTGTTTTGGGGCTACTATTAACGGACATATTACGTGTATTTTTTATTGTTTTGTCGGGCTGTCAATATCCAAAGTCGGTTTGCCAATATAAATGTTCTTTTTTTAACATCGAACACATAATATAATCAAATGGCATTGATATGGAGGGGGCGAATGGTGTCGTGGAAGTCAGTCTCTTCGTAGTTTGTAAGGTAGACTTAAGCTTTGGTCCTATTCACATATATTTGCCTTAGCCCATGTAACTTTATATTGCAACTCAAATACTTATTGGCCGGTCACGGCTAACAAAATACAACTCGATAATACACTGCACGGTTACAACTAATGTCGTCAATGACTGCATAAACTTGTAATAATAAAAATACAGTAAGTAGTAAGCATCAGACTAAAAAGACTCAGCCCGGGCAAGTATTCCTAATCATTCTACCTCTTTTGGAAATTGAGATACTTAATGGAATAACCAAAGACAAAGGTGAAGAGTAACACAAACCCTATGTGAGCCAAGGCCACAAAGCCCAGGAAATCATGCTGGTAACCCAATTTCTCCTTCAAGAAGGCTTTCACATCTAAGCTAACCTCACCTGGTATCTCTACCATATTCTCCAATTCTCCAAGCTGAGAAGCCATAAGACCATAAATAGACCAGGCCACTGGATTGGCCCAGAACATCCACCTCCACCCTCTTGGCATCACCTGTAAGTAAACAAAAAATTAGTAAGATCTCGAGGATGGGTGAATCAATCAAGAATTCTAATAATTTCCATCCAATGGATTGGGAAAATCAATTTTAGTCTCCTTTAGCTTCGCCCTGGTTGGAAAGTTATATTATCGAACAGAAGAAGCCAATTTTCGTCCAAATCAAACGACCTCATTTGTTCCCTTATGTTATGATCGTTCGGAGGGTGGCGGAGGGTGGGCGGAGCAGATATTGGAGCCTTGCAATAACCCAAGCACAAATTAGGGCTCCGTTTTGCACGACGGTAGCGATTGTGAACACGGTGGTTATGAACTGTCATTCGTGAATGCCCGACCTCACCTAATGAACTTCATTGCCTTTTACGTTTAAACTTAGTTTTCTTTTCTCTATGACCGTCATAACTGTTGTCATGTCAAACATACATCCCATGACGGTGGGGTTTTTGTCCAAGCTCGCAGGAGCAAAACTGTCGTGCCAAATGTAGCCTACGCGGTCGTGTGATGATTAAAACACTATTGTAACACACATAGAACAATATTAAAAGGTAATGATATTAACATTGCAACGGCCAAACATACTTGTACAACTCCGTATTCGCGAAAAGTGGGCCCAAAACAAGACAGACGCGTTTTTAAGCTTTTTGGAGATTTTGCACTCTCGGTGGCCAATTTTGGCTCTGACTTGGAAACATACTAACAGGGGGGAGGAAAAATCAACATCTTCCCCCGGGCCCTCTAGAGGGGCGGGTGCAGCAAGATGGCCGGCACCCCCCTGGCGTGCTAGGTGCGAGGTGGGATGACGGGACTGGCTGGAGACCAGGATCCCGCCCCCGACACCCTGGCCGTGGGCAGGGGCGAGATCCGGGCGGCCATCCCACTCGCCCCAGGCGGCGAGCTCGCGGGGCGAGACCGGGCGGCCATCCCTCTCGCCCCAGGCGGCGAGCTCGCGGGGCGAGACCGGCGGCCAGCCCTCTCGCCCCAGGCGGCGAGCTCGCGGGGCGAGACCGGGAGGCCAGCCTTCTCGCCCCAGGAGGTTAGTCCGGGGAGGGTTCGCCCTCCGCCCCCTAGACCCTTGTGGACCCTGCGGTCTTACCATCTTGCCCTCGGGGGGGGGGGGGGGGGGATTACCTCTTTACCCCCTGGCGTGGCTGTTTTCTATTGGCCCGAGGCATATTGGACGTAACGGTATTTTGATCATTTTGGTACATGAGTTTTGGAAAGCTATAAATAGACCCCCTTAGGTGCCTTTGGAGAGGGACTTGTCTTAGCTTCCTCCTCCCTTAGCTTCTTCTTGGTAGAGTAGAGATAGCTCCTCCAAGGCACCCTAGCTCGAGCATTGACTAGGGAGGGGAAGTGCTCAGGTAGCCTTTCGGGTGTGAGGTGAGACCTCCGCGCTAGAGCCGAGGGTCTGTTTCTAACTTCTTGATCTTTAGTCCGTGACGTTCCTCCGGGTGTAGTAGGTGTGAGGTCACCCCTTTCTAGGGACCCCGTACTCCACAGGGACCAAGTTTTTGGTTTCAACATTTTGGTTTAAACATTTTGGTGCGGTGAGCGTGGAGAGTGACCAGCACAGAAGATCTCGAGAGAGTGTCATGACGGGAGGTCAAGGAGGTAGTGACGATCTCGGCGCGGGAAGTCTGCAGGCGGGCGAGACCGTCGCGGCCTGGTTCTCGCCCGGACGGCCTACTCGCGGGAAAGACGGCCGGCGGCCTGGTTCTCGCCCGGGCGGCCTGCTCGCGGGCGAGACCGCTGCGGCCTGGCTCTCGCCCGGGTGGCCTGCTCGCAGGCGAGACGGCCAGGGGCCGGTCCCGCGCGGGAGGCCTGCTTCGGAAGACCCCTCATCAGCCCCTTCCGTCGCGTGCCGTCTTTGTTCCACTGGTGCCTCAAGTTCAACTCAGGGGGAATCCAGAGGAGATGGAGAGGATCATGGAAAGCCTGAGCAAGATGGAGGTCTCCGAGGGGAAGGATGACGGCCATCACACCTAGGCCACCCGAAGAAGCATCGCCCTTGGTAAAGTCTTTTCTCTTTTTCCTACCTTGTGACAAGCTCTACCCCTGATCGGCTGAGCCAGTGGATCATGTAACTCATCTATTTTCCCCGTTTGAGGATGTAGGATTTTGTAAGGTTTGATTGTGGTAGCCTAAGTCCTTTGCTCCGATGATGATTCCACGGCCAGGCTCCCACTAGCTGGCAGGGCAGGTTGATCTCTCGTGGTAGCCCAAGTTCCTTTGCTCCGATGATGATTCCGCGGCCAGGCTCCCACTAGCTGGCAGGGCAGGTTGATCTCTCGTGGTAGCCCAAGTCCCTTTGCTCCGATGATGATTCCGCAGCTAGGCTCCCACTAGCTGGCAGGACAGGTTGATCTCTCGTGGTAGCCAAAGTCCCTTTGCTCCGATGATGATTCCGCGCCCAGGCTCCCACTAGCTGGCAGGGCGGGTTGATCTCTCGTGTTAGCCCAAGTCCCTTTGCTCTGATGATGATTCCGCGGCCAGACTCCCACTAGCTGGCAGGGCAGGTTGATCTCTCGTGGTAGCTCAAGTCTCTTTGCTCCGATGATGATTCCGCGCCCAGGCTCCCACTAGTTGGCAGGGCAGGTTGATCTCTCGTGGTAGCAAGTCCTTTGCTCCGATGATGATTCCGCGGTCAGGCTCCCACTAGCTGGCAGGGCAGGTTGATCTCTCGTGGTAGCCCAAGTCCTTTGATCCGATGATGATTCCGCGGTCAGGCTCCCACTAGCTGGCAGGGCAGGTTAATCTCTCGTGCTAGCCCAAGTCCTTTGCTCTGATGATGACCCCGAGGCCGTCTCGTCACCCAGTCTCCCATTAGCTGGCTTGACAGGTTGACCCCTCGGGGAGGCTAAATGTTTTCACCCCGAGGCCGTCTCGTCACCCAGGCTCCCATTAGCTGGCTTGACAGGTTGACCCCTCGGGGAGGCTAAGTGTTTTCACCCCGAGGTCGTCTCGTCACCCAGACTCCCATTAGCTGGCTTGACAGGTTGACCCCTCGGGGAGGCTAAGTGTTTTCACCCCGAGGCCGTCTCGTCACCCAGGCTCCCATTAGCTGGCTTGACAGGTTTACCCCTAGGGGAGGCTAAGTGTTTTCACCCCGAGGTCGTCTCGTCACCCAGGCTCCCATTAGCTGGCTTGACAGGTTGACCCCTCGGGGAGGCTAAGTGTTTTCACCCAGAGGAGGTCTCGCCACCCAGGCTCCCATAGCTGGCATGGCAGGTTGACCCCGCGGGGAAGTTACACTCCGCGAATACGTCGGGTTGGATGTTTCTTTCCGAGCTTGTGCCAATCTCGAAAAGAGCGGAGATTGTGTACAACCTCGTATTCGCGAAGAGTGGGCCCAAAACAAGGCAGACGCGTTTTTAAGCTTTTTGGAGATTTTGCACTCTCGGTGGCCAATTTTGGCTCTGGCTTGAAAACATACTAATAGGGGGAGGAAAAATCAACATCTTCCCCCGGGCCCTCTAGAGGGGCGGGTGCGGCAAGATGGCCGACACCCCCCTGGCGTGCTAGGTGCGAGGTGGGATGACGGGACTGGCTGGAGACCAGGATCCCGCCCCCGACACCCTGGCCGTGGGCAGGGGCGAGACCGGGCGGCCAGCCGTCTCGCCCCAGGCGGCGAGCTCGCGGGGCGAGACCGGGCGGCCATCCCTCTCGCCCCAGGCGGCGAGCTCGCGGGGCGAGATCGGGCGGCCAGCCCTCTCGCCCCAGGCGACGAGCTCGCGGGGCGAGACCGGCGGCCAGCCCTCTCGCCCCAGGCGGCGAGCTCGCGGGGCGAGACCGGGCGGCCAGCCCTCTCGCCCCAGGCGGCGAGCTCGCGGGGCGACCGGGCGGCCAGCCCTCTCGCCCCAGGCGGCGAGCTCGCGGGGCGAGACCGGGCGGCCAGCCTTCTCGCCCCAGGAGGCTAGTCCGGGGAGGGTTCGCCCTCCGCCCCCTAAACCCTTGTGGACCCTGCGGTTTTACCATCTTGCCCTCGGGGGGGGGGGGATTACCTCTTTACCCCCCGGCGTGGCTGTTTTCTATTGACCCGAGGCATATTAGGCGTAAGAGTATTTTGGTCATTTTGGTCCATGGGTTTTGGAAAGCTATAAATAGACCCCCTTGGGTGCCTTTGGAGAGGGACTTGTCTTAGTTTCCTCCTCTCTTAGCTTCTTCTTGGTAGAGTAGAGAGAGCTCCTCCAAGGCACCCTAGCTCGAGCATTGACTAGGGAGGGGAAGTGCTCAGGTAGCCTTCCGGGTGTGAGGTGGACCTCCGCGCTAGAGCCGAGGGTCTGTTTCTAGTTCTTGATCTTTGGTCCGTGACGTTCCTCCGGATGTAGTAGGTGTGAGGTCACCCCTTTCTAGGGACCCCGAACTCCACAGGGACCAAGTTTTTGGTTTCAACATTTTGGTTTTAACAATACTAATAACTATCATGTCATTTCACCCCACATTCAAATCGAGTTTGCCCTCAAAAAAATGGAGAGGAACCCAGCTGCTAATCGTCTGGCTCCTTTATCTCGCACTATAATAGCTCAATGAAGTGAATAAGTGATGCCCTGATGTTAAGAAGTTGCAAAAAAAAATAGATGTGGCTCAGTCGACTTAGTGACGGTGAAAAAGGCGACTATTGCAGGATACTTGTTTAGGGAAGACATGGCTAAAATAAGGCCCATTCGCTGAGAACAAGGGGTCCTATATCTGGGCCGTTGGGTCCAGGCAATAAGGAACACTATCTGGGGAATGGCCTGTTTGTGAAGGACAATAAGGATAAATTGTACGGCGATACTGGTTGCTAAAACTGGCCTCTCGAAGAGCAAGTGATCAGATGTAGGGGCAGGCTAGGGTCGTGGAAAACTAGACGCACTATGGGGTTTTGCGATGTGGACAACCCAACACAGCACGAGCTTCACAAAGTTCAAACAGTTATTAGCGTAGATTAAATAAATAACTTTAAGCTCATGCAGAGATCCACCAAAGGGGTAGTGGCAAAGGGAAAAACACCTCGGCGTGGTTACGAATCGGGAGCGCAAAGATTTAAATTAAAACGGATTAGCCCTGCAGGTTAGCACAAAATCAAGTAATCCAAGCACCACTCAATTGATAAACGAAACACAGAAATCTAAGCAAAGTAAATCATGTTGAAACTCAAATCCAAAATACAACTTACAATCTTACGAAGAGCCAATCAGACGAAGGAGGGCACCAAATGCGGAGAGGAATGGATCCGGGTCTTTGGAGGCCAACTGTGGGGGAATATTGCGGGCTCACGGGCTGCGGGGAACTGGGAAATGGCTGATTGGGTGGAGACTGGGCTGACAGGAAAGGGGCAAGGCTGGAGGATGGCCGTCGGAGGTGACAGAGGGTTGGAGGGTGGCTGACGGGGGAGCAGGGGGCCTGGAGGGTGGTTGTCGAGGCTGCTGGGGGGCTGGGAGTTGGACGACGGGGCTGTTGGAAGGTGGGAAGTCGGCCGACGGGTTGCTGGAGGGCTGGGGGAAGCTCGACGGGATGGCTGGGAGGCTGGGAAGCACTCGACGGGAGGCTGGAAGGCAGGGGAAGTACTCAACGGGATGGCGGGGGGGGGGGGGGGGGGGGGGGGGGGGGGGGGTTGGGGAGTGTTCGTCGGAGGGTTGGAAGGCTGGGGAGCGCACTGTCGGAGGCGTGGAAGGGACGAACGGTAGCGGGAGAGCCCTAGGCGTCGCACCTGGGGGTGTTGGCGTCGCACCAACCGACCGGTTGAAGAATCGCTCAATCACTCGGTGCCCTAACCCTCCTCTTGGCTCCTATAAATAGAAAATAGAAGCTAGGGCATCCGGAATCGATGGCTCAGATCGCCCGATCTTCCGGGTGCCCAAATAATGTCAATACATGTCCGAATAAAAGAAAACGAAATACGAAAAATACTCGCGTCGAACTTCCGGACACATCCACGGGCTCGGATCGTCCGGAAGGGCCCTCAAAGTGCAGGATCATAAAATCACGCCCGCTTTCGGCGGGAATACACGTGTGTGGGCCAATGTCGACGTCGATCTCCATCAACGGCTCAGTTGGTGATAGAAGCTTGCCTGAAAGCTTCTTATCAAGGGGGTCAAGGGTTCGAGCCCTGGCCTCAACAACCGGCCCTGTGGTGGGGCCGGGGATGAGTTGGGGTGTACGGCCCGCGGGCCTGATAAAGCCTATCGGGTGGACTCCCGGTGGGACCCCTGGGCAGGTGTGACTCCTGGCGCCAGGGTGGCAGTCTGGTGGGACGCCAGTCCTGCATCATAAAAAGTGCACTTTTATGATGCAGTGACCCAGAGCCGACCCGCTCTGTCGACCAGGCCTCGCACCTGGCCTAGCCAGAGGCCCACGTCTGGTGGCCCACTGCCGGGCCCACCATGGCGTCACACCATAGCGTCCCTTTTATCAGGCCCGCGGGCCGTACACCCCAACCCATCTCCGGGCCCAACCACAGGCGCACGGTAGGTTGTTGATGTCAGGTTTCGATCCCCTGACCTCCTTGATAAAGAGCTTTCAGGCAAGCTCTCATCAACCAACTAATCCGCGGATCAGTTGGTTGATGAGAACTTGCCTGAAAGCTCTTTATCAAGGAGGTCATGGGATCGAAACCTGGCATCAACAACCTACCGTGCGCCTGTGGTTGGGCCGGGAGATAGGTTGGGGTGTACGGCCCGCGGGCCTGATAAAAGGGACGCTATGGTGTGACGCCATGGTTGGCCCGGCAGTGGGCCACCAGACGTGGGCCTCTGGCTAGACCAGGTGCGAGGCCTGGTCGACAGAGCGGGTCGGATCTGGGTCACTGCATCACCAATTCTTATAATGTTCTTTGGGGGAGTTCAAAAGGCAGGGGCATTGACTTCCTTGAGAGAGAGCCGCAACACACCATGGCTAGAAACAGAAAGCCTTTCATGTCCACGGATGGAAGCCGGACAGACTATCCTTGCTACACTCTCCATTATTAGTTCATTTGAAGACCACCATAAAAGATCAAGCCTTATGCACGGAGATGGAACTCCAAGGAATCTGAGTACAGGTCAGAGGCAAGGGACTGTTGAGTCAAGCTCAGGCTAGCCACAATGCCAATGTTTGAAACTATCAATGCACTCTAGTCCAAGTTGTGCCTTTGCAGTCCTTTCCAGCGTTCTACACAACCTCCAACAAGGCTCGGTTCAGCTGTGATACACCCTCACCTAACATTAAAACAAAATAAGTTTCCACGCTTCCTGAGTTCTAGAAACCTTCTGACAAATGATCCCACTTCATTCGGAGTTCAAAGTGTGGCGGTTAATATACACCAACAACCCCTCTCCTTCGAAATCAGAGATATTTTTACCTTAACAATATTGCACTCTAATCGTTATGCAGATTAAAGGACTTCCCAATTAGAGGAGGGACCCGCCTCTGGCATTCAATTCCTTTTTTGATAAGGGAATTAGATACCATGTTTACTTTCATGCACAGTTTGGGTGTACGACAAAACTTCGTCCCATGCAGTCAGTACCTAACGGACATGTGTCAGGGGTAGAATCGTCCACCTCGGTGATATCCATGAGGAGCCTAAACTCCGGACCAACACAGAGATTAATCTCAGTGCTTAAATATTTATTTTACTTATGTTGTAATATCTAATATATGTTGTAATATGTAATGTGCGTGTGTAACCTATAAATAGCCAAGTTGTCGCCCTAATAACATAAGAGATTTCATTTCAACCTGGTATCAGAGGGGTTCCGCCGTTTCTCCCGACCTTTCTCCCGATTCTTCTCCCGACCGGAACCGAAGCCGACGCCCCGTTTCCGCTCCCGAACGACGCCGACGACAGCGGCTCCCGCTCCCTCCCTGCTGATCTAGGGTCGATCTAGGGCTGCCGATCTATAGCGTCACCTGCGCCCGCTCCCTCCCGATCGGGCTGCCGATCCACAGCGGCTTTGGTACATCTTCCGATCGACAGCGGCTTCCTCCCGATCTCCAGGGCCGGCTACCTCCGGAGGCATCTGCGCCCGCTCACGCCCATCTAGGGCTGCCTCTAGGGCTACGGGTATAGGGATTCCGTAGGCTCCGGAGGCCGTTGTCTCTGCTTCCGGCCGCCGACCTCTGTGCCCTAGTGCCTCCTTGCGTCACTCCCGATGTGGTGATCGAATCAAGGGCAGACTAATGTATTCGTAATACCGAACGAGACGCAGTGATCGGTTGGAAGGTGATCCATGGAGCCGAAAGAGGGAACGATGGCAGACGTCTTCAAGATGTTGGGCCCGGACGAGTTGGCCACATTGTTGAGGGTGTTGGGTTCATCGCAACGGTCTGCGAAACTGGAACTTCCACCGATCGATCTCAAGTTGGATGGACCGACAACCTATCTGAGTTGGTCACGCCGTGTGAAGAAAATCCTGGCAGCAAAGAAGGTTGGGGTTTTCTGACAGGGGTGTTGAAGAAACCAGAAAACTTGGCTGAAGATGAGTGGGAGTCGGCCCATATGACCGTGTTTATGTGGCTTCTTAGCTCGATTGTCCCATTGATTGCTGCTACGGTAGATGGCCTCGAGACAGTCATGGAGGTCTGGGATAAGCTGAAGAACACATATGATGGTGTGGGGAACACTCTGCGGGTCTTCCAGGTGAAGGGAGAAATTGATGACACTATTCAGGGGGAGAAAACGGTGCAGGAGTATGCCTCCAAGTTGGAGCGACTATGGGTGGACTGCGACCACGCCTCTGGTGGGATGTGCTGCAGTGATACACGGTGTCGGGCTTCCAAAATCATCGTGGAAGAAAGGACAATGAAATTCCTAAAGGGGTTGGATGATAAGTTCGATCAGCGGAGAGCTCTACTCCTATCAGGTACGACGATTCCTACCCTTACGGAGGCCATCTCCGCTATGATTCAGGAGGAGACGCGTCTCAAACTGCAGGCAGGGACAGGAGGGTTTATGCCTGTGAAGTCAGCACTAGCGGTTGCGGCTCCTGATATTACTGGACAGAGGGAAGAGACCCGACAGTGCTACAAATGTGGTGAGGTTGGCCACCTGAGACATGCATGCTCTAAGCCGCCCAAGGAGAGAGATTCGGGAGGCGGACGGGGACGTGGTCGTGGTCGTGGCGGTAGAGGGAACTGGGGGGGGGGGGGGTCGCTATGTACGGCCACCCACCTCCTAATGGATCCCTTGCACTGGCGTCTATATCTCCTTTCAGGGCATCAGACTGGATCATCGACTCAGGCGCATCTTGCCATCTGACCGGGAATGCAGGCGAGTTCTCTTCTTATACCCGTCTAGCCACAGCGGATAACATCCAGACGGCGGACGACACGTTTTAGTCAGTGGTCGGTAGGGGTACTGTTAATTATTCAGGTTCGGTAACACTTTCCAATGTTTTGCATGCTCCTTCCTTTCCATTTAGCCTGTTATCTATTAGTTCCATAATTATTCAGCTTAAATATGTTGTTTTCTTTGATATACCTAAGGTGATATTCCAGGAGAAAGGGACGAGGCGGATACTTGGGACTGAGACTTGACATGATGGGTTGTGGTTTCTGGATCGGGAAGGGCTGGATGCGGCTTTGATCTCTGTGGTAGAGACAACGAGGAATGACAGACTGAAGATCAGTGCAGAGGATGTGCTGATACTCCATCACAGATGGTTGGGCCGCCCCTCCTTCAGGACTGTAGCTAGGTTGTTACATACTATTTTTGATGCAACAAATAAAACAAAGTTGGTGTGTGATGCATATGATTTAGGCAAACTCACTAGGAGTTCTTATGCTAGTACGGGCCGAAGAAGCTCTTCCACTTTTGATGTTATTCATTCAAATGTATGGAGACCTTGTACTGTAAGCTTTTTAAATGGTTATAAGTATTTTGTTACTTTCATTGATTGTGCATCTCGTGTTACATGGTTGTATTTGATGAAAAATAAAATTGAGGTGTTCACATGCTTCCGGGATTTCCATAAGCTTGTACAGACACAATATCGTGCGGTAGTCAAGGTGCTAAGGTCAGACAATGAAACAGAATACACCAACAAGACAATGGGGGAATGTCTATCAACTTATGGGATAGTGCACCACACCACTTGTGCCTACAAACCAACACAGAACGGAGTGGCGGAGAGGAAGAACAAACACCTTCTGGAGGTAGCTAGGAGCATGATGCTAAACATGAAGGTGCCGCAGAGTCTGTGGGATTATGTCGTTTTAACAGCGGCACAGCTGATCAACAGGATGCCATCACATGTACTAGGGTGGAGGTCCACGTGCCAACAGCTACAAGGACACAATGGGGGGATACTTCCCTTAAAGGTATTCAGGTGTGTATGCTTCGTGAAGGACAACAGACCGGGTGTTGGGAAGCTCGATGCAAGGGCAATCAAGTGTATGTTTGTGGGCTACTCTCGTACTCAAAAGGGTTACATGTGTTGGAGCCCAGTGGAGAAGAGATGCTTCGTGAGACAACGAGGAATGACGGACTGAAGATCAGTGCAGAGGATGTGCTGATACTCCATCACAGACGGTTGGGCCACCCCTCATTCAGGACTGTAGCTAGGTTGTTACCTACTGTTTTTGATGCAGCAAATAAAACAAAGTTGGTGTGTGATGCATGTGATTTAGGCAAACTCACTAGGAGCTCTTATGTTAGTACGGGCCGAGGAAGCTCTTCCACTTTTGATGTTATTCATTCGAATGTATGGGGACCTTGTACTGTAAGCTTTTTAAATGGTTATAAGTATTTTGTTAATTTCATTGATTGTGCATCTCGTGTTACATGCCTGTATTTGATGAAAAATAAAATTGAGGTGTTCACATGCTTCCGGGATTTCCATAAGCTTGTACAGACACAATATCGTGCGGTAGTCAAGGTGCTAAGGTCAGACAATGAAACAGAATACACCAACAAGACAATGGGGGAGTGTCTATCAACTTATGGGATAGTGCACCACACCACTTGTGCCTACACACCAGCACAGAACGGAGTGGCGAAGAGGAAGAACAGACACCTTCTGGAGGTAGCAAGGAGCATGATGCTAAACATGAAGGTGCCGCAGAGTCTGTGGGATTATGTCGTTTTAACAGCGGCACAGCTGATCAACAGGATGTCATCACATGTACTAGGGTGGAGGTCCTCGCGCCAACAGCTACAAGGACACAATGGGGGGATACTTCCCTTGAAGGTATTCAGGTGTGTATGCTTCGTGAAGGACAACAGACCGGGTGTTGGGAAGCTCGATGCAAGGGAAATCAAGTGTATGTTTGTGGGCTACTCTCGTACTCAAAAGGGTTACATATGCTGGAGCCCAATGGAGAAGAGATGCTTCGTGAGTATAGATGTGGTCTTTAGAGAGCTGGAACAATACTACCGGAAAGAGGGAGTCCTCCCTACATTAGACTCATTAGATAAAGAAAGTACAATGCTAGAAAGAGATATGTTGGTAACAAATCTGGGAGTATGGCAGGGAGGATCTGCGGAGGGGGAGGAGAAGCAGGAGAGCGATGATGAGCAGGAGGAGATTGAGGAGCAGAGGAAGGGTGTGAGACCCACGACTCAGGGGGAACTGCTGACATATAGTAGAAGGAAAAAGCACCCAACAGTACAAGATCCAGGATCAGTGCCCAGCCAAGCTCCTAGTCCCATGCCTGCGTCGCTCCCCTTTTCTGGAACACCTACACCTCTACAAGCCTTAGGTGATATCCTTTCTCCTCTCCCTACTTCTCTTATGTTACGGAAGACTACTCGCAGCAATGCAAGAAATCCTCCTAACAAATACGGTAGGGACCTCGCGTCATTTGTCTCTTATGATCATATCTCTCCTACACACGGATCATTCATTGCATCTTTGGATAGTGTTATTGTACCTAACAATTGGCAGGTCGCCAAAGCTGATCCGAAGTGGGAGGCAGCAATGAAGGAAGAGATGAGGGCCCTTAAGAAGAACAAGACCTGAGAGCTGGCATGGCTACCAAAGGACAAGAAGACTGTTGGGTGCAAGTGAGTGTTCACCGTAAAGCAAAATCCAGATGGACAGGTTGAGCGTTACAAAGCTCGATTGGTGGCAAAGGGGTACAGCCAGACCTACAACATCGACTACGACGAGACATTTGCACCAGTGGCGACACTGTTAGGACCTTCATCAGTCTGGCTGTGAATGGAGGATGGCTGCTACACCAACTAGATGTGAAGAATGCATTCTTTCATGGGGATCTAGTAGAGGAGGTGTACATGGATATACCACCAGGATTCGGTACGGCCAAGACAGAAGGCAGAGTTTGCAGACTGAAAAAATCTCTCTATGGGCTGAAGCAGTCACCCCGTGCATGGTTTGACCGATTCAGGAGAGCAATGATTAGCATGGGGTATCACCAGATCAACGCCGACCATACGGTGTTCTTTAGGCAGAATGGAGGTCATACCACCATGCTTGCAGTATATGTGGACGACATGATCATTACAGGAGATGATGAGCGGGAGATTAGCCGTCTCAAGGGGGCCCTAGGTAAGGAGTTCGAGGTGAAAGACCTGGGTCTTCTTCGATATTTTCTTGAGATCGAGATTGTGTATGAGACCGAGGGGATAATTCTCTCCCAAAGAAAGTATGCGTTGGACCTCCTCACTGAAATCGGGATGTTGGGGTGCAAGCCTGATGCGACGCCAATTGATCAAAGACGCAAACTGAGTGCAGAGGCCGGAGAACCAGTAGATCGGGAAATGCACCAAAGGCTAGTCGAGAAGTTGATCTACTTGAGCCATACACGCCCGGACATCTCATTCTCTGTAAGCGTGGTGAGCCGCTACATGCATGATCCAAGGAAGGGCCATATAGATGCAGTGTACCAGATTTTGCGATACTTGAAGAGTGCCCCTTGGAAGGGGCTGGCCTTCAGGAGGAATGAACACGTGAGAATCCAAGGCTATTGCGACTTTGACTGGGCTAGCTGTGCGGATGTTAGGAGATCCACTTCAGGCTATTGCATATTTGTGGGTGACAACCCGGTCTCATGGAGGAGCAAGAAGCAGTCGGTAGTGGCCAGATCGACAGCAGAGGCAGAGTACAGAGCCATGACAGCAACGGTTGTAACAAGATGGACTTAGTGAATATCTTTCGTCAATCTTAAGAAGGAGTGTTGTAATATGTAATATGTGTTGTAATATGTAATACCTGCGCTGCGTACACCTAACCTAAATAGCCAAGTTGTGGCCCTAATAACATAAGAGATTTCATTTCAACTACTTATCATCATTTATCTCACTAATTGCAAATTATTATGATTTTCACATAGTTTTAATTCTTTCCCTATTAATGCTTTGTGCTAGGTATCTCCACTAACAATTCTGGGTCCAACAACCGGTGTCAGCCTACTCTGTGTCGCGTTCGTGTCAAAGACCTGAACGCACTCCTTAGTAATTTTGAGCTGCTCTCCGTGTATTTTTGGCAATGCTATCAATTAATGACAATGCAAGTTGAAGCTGCTCATGATAGCTAATGGCGGAGGAATGAAAATTTGCAGTGTCATTGGTTGAATTGAAGGCCATTTTTGTTCGGGCGAATAATCCAGTTGCTGGGAGAAAGGGTGCATCGGGGAATATGATAGCGATGAAGGGGGTCTGCATGTACACAAGGATTTGACAAACTAGTGTTTTGAAGACTCTGCATTGACACAACGTCCTCGACAACTTGGAGGCTGGATGGAGCAATGATCTTACGTAGGCGTCAGTCAGAGACAAGGGTAGTAAGTGTTATGTGCTGGCTGATCCATGAACACTTGAGAGTTGCGAATTGGGATGAGCGGAACTCCGATTTTACAGGATGCACAGAGTGCCTGCTGAGACTTGTGGTGTGGTCACTGACATGAAGATATCACACAGGGCGACGATTTCAACGGATGGATGGCTGTAATGTGTGAAATCAAAGGGAATACATGATCGAAAGCTTGCGTGGGAAGGGACAAAAGACGAGAGGATACAGAATTGATGGTTCCTTGGGTGACCTGGCTGCTCAGAATGAGGATCCGAAGATTGGTGGTAGCTAGCTCTCCTGTTGAAGACTTAATAATGTGGGTCGGTAAAGCAACTCTTACCGACAACAATTTAGAAGGAATCAATTCACTTAGTATGGGGAAGGGATCAGGGGATTCTGATACCTTTTTATGGCCAGGAGAGATTCATAAACTCAACCATTTATGGGAGCATCCGTTCTCTCTGTAACACCCAAAAATTTATGCATTACGCTTTATAAATTTCATGATCTGATCACAAGCGTAATTGATCAAATCATCGTTGTGGCAAGGTAAGATTTTTTTGGGGTCATTTGTAGCACATTAATAAATAAAATAGATAGTCTGTTAATTAAAATCATTGGGTTTTTATTCGAAGCAATTTGGAGGTTCACAGGAGTGTTAATATTTGAAATATTAATACGAGGGAGGAATGTTATAAGTGTACGCTCTAATTTCCCCCACTAGGCCGGTTCACGGTAAAAAGATGAAGAACCGCTGACCGCACGTTTTAGTCGCAAAAGTACCCGAGAAGTACCTCCCGTCTACCGCCCAACTCTTCTTTTTCCATAGGTACCCACACTTTCTCCCGTAACCGCAAGGAGGAACCTCAGTGGCAGCCCTAGCTGACTCTTTCTCCTTCACCGGAATCCGGCTCCGGCCACTCCTCTTCCCTCTACTGACTCGGACGGCCTCTCACCTCCTTTCCAGTGCATTGGAAGTTTCGTTTCCAACTCTAACCGGTGGAGGAAGTCCCCTATTTTGTTGTTTTGATTTTGGTGAGTATCGTTCCTCTTTATTCTTCTTTCTCTGGTAGGAATCGTTATGATTGATGCCCAACTTTGATTATCCGTCATTTTCTTGCCCAAATTTAGGAATTGAGGAATTAGGTCTTCCCCAATTAGGAATCAACCACCGAATTTGGAGTCTAACCACTTCTAGATCAAGGTAACACATACTTTTGATCTTTTTTCCTCCATAAATAGTTATTTGTCATCATTATGAGTATTTCCACCAAATATCCTAAAAGGGGAGAGTGCCTAAGTTAGGGTTACCATTTGGATTTCAGATTTTGGCGGTCGTTGGAGCTAAGGATTGGAGAACTACGCATTTTACTCCGATTCAAGATGAGACTTTTTGATGTAGGGGTAGGCTACGAGTGCACAAAACATACGACGCTAGGTGGTAGTGCAAGGGTGACACGCTAATCGGAACCTAAATGCAATGTAATCGTCGATAACTCGACAAATAAATTCGAGCAATGAGAATTCTAACTTCACACAAATATTTGAAATTGAAAACCGTTAATTCATTTTGGCAATTTATAATGGCTTCCTCCGCTCGGAGGGCCAAAGCAAAGCGTGCGGCGAATGTCTGCTCCTTCAAATTAGTAGCGGATCGAAACAATTTCTACGAGCAAGAATCACAGCACATACATTTATTTACCCAATGAAAATGTCAAATCAAATAATCCAATACCCCAAAATAAACTCACAAAGTAGCGGGCTGAACCGAGTCACTGAAGAATGAGAGTCTGGATGTATAGATCGGTGATCGAAGGAGGGACCGACTGCGTGAAAATGAAGGTGGTGGCTGTCATCGGCGGTAAATGATGAGATCGGGTGAGAAATGGGTAGATCTGGCCACGTACAAGTAGATCCGGGCCGGGAAGGGGTAGATCTGATATTTAGGATCGGATCCGGGTGGAGGGGTGATGAACGAAAGGTGAAAATAACGGATCGGGGCTGAAATTCCTATATCTGAATTGATCCAAGAAATTATGGCTAAAGGAGAGTGGATCCACGCGAGGGAAGAAGTGGAGGGAAGAAGTGTCGATGGACAGCGGTAGGGGGTTGAGATTTGGGGGCTGTAGGGGCTGCGGATGAGGGTTTCGGAGGGGGAAAAAGAAGGCTATGGATGGGTAGTAACTTGTGGGGAAGTTTGAGTGCCTAGGAATCGTCACCTAGGGTTCAACGACGTTGGCACCGGGGATTGATTGCTGGAATTCGAGAATAGAAGCCTCCAAATTATGCAATGCCTGAATTCAGTCCACAAGACTCGCGACGACATTCCGGACGCAACCGCGGAGTCTGATCGTCGATCCGGGCACGCCATATATGGTAAGTCGCCAAATCAGCCCCGAGCGGGCTCAAAGCTCGTGTTCTTCTCGGCTCCGCATCAATCTCCCCGGCTTGAAAGAATTCATCTCCCGATGAATTGTGATCGGAATTCTCTCGATGAATGCCTGGTACAACACGAAGAGGTCCGCCGGGAGTCGTCCTTGTGTCGTCAACGGAATTGTGTCCGCACCAATCAACTCTCCCTGACTGAAAATCCATCATCTCCAATGAATGAAGACGGTCGTGCTGAAGTCAAAGTCCAGGGGCGAATCGATCAAGCTCTGTTGCAAGTATCCAAGCGTCAACTGCGTCGAGGAGGCCCCGCCAATGTACCAAGTAGTGACAACGCGACCCATCTGAAGTAGGAACAAGCTGGTGGAATCTGAACTCTATGATGCTCTCATCGCTCATCTCTCGAGCAGTGTATCCCGGTGTGATTGGCAGTGCCGGTGGTGAAACCAAAGAAGACGAATTCCCAGGTGGAAGGGTGTCAGCAGTGGATGGGTTGTATTGACTATCAGACGTAGGGGAAGTATGAGAGCGGTAGGGAACGAAAGTGGGGGTGGGGTGGCTGGGCATCTCCACTGTTCGAGTTCACATACTTGTGAGGCTCGTAGTATGACATCAGATCTTTAACATTGAACACTGGATGAATTCCCATACTTGCCAGGATATCGAGCCAGTAGGCATTTGTCCCACTACGACTAATAATAGAGTACGGACCCATTCGCCTGACGCTTAGCTTTTTGGCAGGCTCTGAGGGGAGCCTCTCAGGGCGGATTCACACCATAACTTTTTCGCCTTCATTAAACACTCGTTCTCGCCTTCGCTTATCTGCATGGGTTTTATAGTTTTCATTGCTCGTTATTATTTGTCGGCGAACCGACTTATGTAATGCATGCAAATGGTGAACAAGTGACCCAACCGACTCATGCAAATGAAGCGAATGATGCAAATATAGCACAACATACTCGACGCACTTCCCAGGGGAAGGCTTGGCAATGACTTGGATGTTACAAACATGGGGTGGCCTATCAGGAGGCTTACCGGGTGGTCGATAAAAAAATCTGGGGTGACCGACATCATCGCCCGTAGGGACGACGTAGATGGTGACAAAATAGTGCGGAGCTCTGGTGTGATGGGTACCTCTCAAGTGATATAGCTCATCAGGTGGCTCACCAGGGGGTGTACACCAAAAGTCATCACGTGTGAGATGATCACTAGTGCTGATACATGATCCATCACTAAAGTGTAGGATGGGGAAGAAGAAGGCTATGGATGAGTAGTACCTTGGGGGGAAGTTTAAGCGCCTAGGAATCGTCACCTAGGGTTCCACGGCGTCGGCACCAGGAGGGATCGCTAGAATCCGGGAATAAAAGCCTCCAAATTCTGCAATGCCTGAATTCAGCACACTAGACTCATATTTATAATAAAATGAAACACTAGGACATCCCAATCAACGGCTATGATTGGTCGGTGGGAGAGGCCGCTAAAATACATGTTTAATGAACCAAAAATAATAAACTAATATATGAATTTGATTCGCGGTGACATTGTGGACGCAACTGCGAAGTCTGATCGTCGATCCGGGCACGCCATATATGGTAAGTCACCAAATCAGCCCTGAGCGGGCCCAAAGCTCGTGCTCGTCTCTGCTACGGGTGCACAAAACCTACGACGCTAGGAGTTCGTGCAAGGGTGACACGGTTATCGGAACCTAAATGCAATGTAATCGTCGATAACTCGATAAATAAATTTGAGCAATGATAATTCTAACTCCACGCAAATATTTGAAATTGAAAAAAGTTAATTAATTTTGACAATTTATAATGGCTTCTTCCGCTCGGAGAGCCAAAGCAAAACGTGTGGTGAATGTCTCCTCCTGCAAATTAGTAGCGGACCGAAATAATTTCTACGAGCAAGAATCACAGCACATTTCACCGGATGAAAAAGTCAAATAAATAATCCAATATCACAAAATAAACTCACAAAGTAGCAGACTGAACCGAGACACTGAAGAATGAGGGTCCGGATGTGTAAATCGGCGATCGGAGGTGGGACCGGCGGCGCAAAAATGAAGGCGGTGGCTGTTCTCAGCGGTAAATGATGAGATCGGGTGAGAAATGAGTAGATCCGGCCACGTACAAGTAGATCCGGGCCGGGAAGGGGTAGATCCGATATTGAGGGTCGGATCCGGGTGGAGGGGTGATGAACGAAAGGTGAAAATAACAGATCAAGGCTGAAATTCATAGATCTGTATTGATGCAAGAAATTAGGGCTAAAGGGGAGTGGATCCACGGGAGAGAAGAAGTGGAGGGAAGAAGTGTTGGTGAACAATGTCGGTGAACAGTAATCGGTGAACAGGGATCAGTGAATAGTGTTGGTGAACAGTGTCAGTGAGCAGCGTTCGGGCTTCCTGGACAGAGGTAGGGGGTTGGGATTTGGGGGCCGTAGGGGCTGCAGATGAGGATTTCGGAGGGGGAAGAAGAAGGCTATGGATGTGTAGTACCTTAAGGGAAAGTTTGAGCGCCTAGTAATCGTCACCTAGGGTTCCACGGCGTCGGCACATAGGAGTTTGAGCTCCTAACTCTAAGTATTGTATGGATTTCATATTAATGACTTCCTAGCATTCAGAGCGGGCTTAAAGCTCGTGCTCGTCTCTGCTCCGCAAGTGTTTTTCACCTCTAGTTGGAGAATATTAATGTTCTAGCATAGAAAAAAGTGGAGAAGTTCTTAGTGTACAGACCTTTTGGAAGGAGCACCATGTCACCCCGCCGCGTGTATGAGCGTCGAAACACCGCGGTAAGAAATCCGATTCCTTTTAGTTGAACATTTCAGACTATTTAAATTCATTTTTTGATTATGTCAATGTACGCATTTAAAAGTTGCAAGTTCCTATGGTCAGAACCAAGTCAAAGGAGTAAATACACTTAGACTAAATTATTGCATTCAGTTACATGAAAATCCTTAACACAGTGTGCCTAACTAAAATGCTACCTTGAGATTGACTCACTGAACACTAGACTAGATTAAATCAAAAAGTGGCGAGAGAGGTTCACCGTCATGTTTTTGGTGGAGACACACCACCGTGTTCTCAGGGCCAGTAGGCCACCACTCGAATTTCAAGCTTAGGGTTGATAACCCTTGGTATAGAAATGGAACTCCTCAGATAAGAGTCTATGGTCCACTTGAGGGACATCTAGTTCAGGGCACCATCAGGTTTGCCACTCAAACTGCAATTACAAGTTTGTGCACAGTTGTCGTTAGTGACAAGATTTAATAAGATAGTAATGAAACTTGTTGAAACTTACAACAATAACATTTCCAAAACTTCAGAAATCAACAACGTATACAATTAAGAAAAGTGTTATAACACACAGCAGGTCGATTCTATGTCACATCATGAACTCAAGTGACAAGTTTAATGTTAGACTAATTATGCATATTTTTAAATTCAAGTAATATTTTCATTTGAATCTTTTTTTAGTGTTGCTGGACGGAATAGTTTTTCTTACTCTCCTGACCCATTTGAAACTTATTTTTACGGGGGACTCAGGTCAGGGGATTTGCTTAGGATAGGCGATGCAGTCATCACTGTTGTCAGTCATTTCAGTTATACCTTTTGTGTTGTACTTTATTTACTTACAGACATTATGCATTGTTGTACTCCATATATTATTGATGTACCGGTTATTTCAGATTGACAGCATTTCAGTTTTATAGTGTATATTCAGTTTTAGTTGGCTCTGTGAATACAACATTGTGAGGTACACTTTTACTCATAGTTAGTTTTTCTTACTCTACTTCTGTTGTAAGTTTCCTTTTAGTATTTTTATTTCTACCTGTTTTATACCAGTTTATATATCGTTTCTTACTTTATTTCTTCTCGCGGGCCCGACCGGACTGCTGATTTCCTGTTAAACTAGGTTGGGGTGTTTCACTCTCTAACTGGAGGGTGGCAGTAGGTAGAGGAGATGGTGGAGCTTTACAACGTTACGTGAAGCGGGGACTCGATGAGGAGCATCCATCAAAAACCTGAAACAGCTGTTACAAAAATCGACATTTGCAAATAACCCAAAATAAATTAAAACACCTATATATGTAATATCACACACATGATAATACTAAATGATCAGGACATTAACACTAGCATGACCCTAACACACCACGAACGATCATATCAACTCCATTAAACTTAATTTTATCTTATTCTCCATTGAGTTGAGGGGCAAGGAAAAACAAGCACCATCAAAACAACGAATTAAAGTACGGGATCTGCAATTGCAACTCTTAGAAAGTGATTGTAGAACCATTACTTATTTCTCTTAGACTGCAATTGCAGGCATCATTGGTGCATAATTTTTCCTCCATTTCCTTCAGATTAAGTGAAGAAGAAGAAGAATAAAATATAACTAAGAATTACTTCATGTGTGAATCCCAACTGAAGAGTCAGTCATCCAAAATTAACTTCTTTTGTTATGTAATTTATGTTTTGGACCAAAATCAAAGTAGAGCTCCGCATTAGATTTCATACCTTTCTTGGTAAAATGAAACCACAGAATAAATTCCATAGGCTGTAAAAGAAGGAAGACACGATTCCCGCGATATGGTGATTTGGAGTTACTGCTACAGTCATCATCCCATATAATGTGAAGTAGATGAAACACATGAAGATAATGAAGAAGAACCACAAGAACTTATCCACTTTCCAGCCAAAATCAATCATAGAGAAAAGGAGAAGGGAATAAACAAGGCTCTGCACCGCAATGTAGATGGCTTCAATGCTCACCTGCACATATAAAGAAACTTTTGAACTACAAGACAGGAGAAAAATTATTTTATTAGAGTAGACCGTTACAAGGAAACATAAGAAAGCACCGAAAAGAACCTTTTTGGTTATGGGTTTTTCACAGTATTATAATTTCCTATAGAATGCGTGCTGGAGCGTGGTCGGAATGCGTGCTGGAGCGTGGAGGTGTGCACTGCAGCAGACTTGAAGACGAAGCAAGCACGCGAGATGTGCGTGCTGAGCGGGAGGTTGAGGGCTGAATAGGGTTTTCGCGCCTTATAGCTGGACTTAAGTCTGCAAATCTTTGCCGGAAAACCTTACAGCTCTCTCTCATTCGCCTTTTTTTGTCCCATTCAAGTGAAGGCTTAGGCCCCCTTTTATAGTTTTTCAGGAGAGCACGCAAGTAATTGTGTTCTCTTGATTATTGAACGGGCACATAGGAACGCGCACTTTAGGTCCCCGGATCACCATTTATTTTATGGATATGACAACCTTACACCACGGGCGGCCTGAGTAGCTTGGGTGGCCCGGTCAGGTTTGCCGGCAGTGGGGCGGAGACAAGGCGGCGACACGCGATTTACGAGGACATGCACGTACCATGCTACGCGTTGCGCGCGCGTGAGAGCACGCACCCTTTGCTCGGGTCTAGTGCGTCATCCGCGCACATGCAATTTGCGCGCCCGTCTTGTGGGTACGCGTCCGGCGCGTGCGTGACTTTCACGCTCGTGACTCACGTGTGTTTCAACATCCATTTGAGGGATTAAACGGACACGGAAGAGCGTAAGAACGGGCCTGCTGGAATCCGTTTTGGAGAGCCGTCCGAGATCGGGCCAATAAATCTCTATCTCGACCGTTTTCATTTTTGGGAAACCCCATCAATTCCCCCCCCCCCAATTTCAGAGGACATTACTTGAGAAAACGAACTCAAATTTTTTTCGCAATTGTCATCACTTTTTTGGGGTGTGATTTAACGCAATATTTGTGAGCGCCACGAGATTGCGGCTTTTGAATTTGTGTGCGCGGCTTTAATCAGAAGACGATAGTTCCATTGTTGATATGTGGGACTTGGGAGAATGATATTCCTATATGGTCATGGCGGGGAGCAAGCCCTTTTGGACTGAAAGACGTTGGATCCATTGGAGCGTGGCACGAGGCTCGTCTTGGAGAACGATGCTTCTTTTTTGAGCGAGGTGCATTTTATAGAAAGCGACGTACCTTATGTACAGCGGAGTGAGTGAGCGCATACTGGAAAGTTTGGCGTACGTGAATGTGCTGCAAAGTTGTGTGACCATGAATAAATTGTAGAGTTGCGTGTGCGTGAACAAGCTGTAGAGTCGTGTGCGTGGGAACGTGCGAGAGAGCGATGCTCATATGAATGTGTTGTCGGGTTATGTGCATGTGAACGCACTCCAGAGTTGCATGCACATGAATGAGCAGTAGAGCTGCGTGTGCTTGAACGAGTTGCAGAGCTGCATGCACGTGAACGAGCTGCAGAACTGCGTGCATGCGAATGAGCTGCAGAGCTGTGTGAACGTGCAAGAGTGGTGTGCATATGAATGTGTTGTCAAGTTGTACGCAATTGAACGCACTGCGGAGTGGCGCGCTTGCGATCATTTGGAGGAGCGGCGTGCTTGTGAATATTTTTGGAGGACGTGCCTAGGTCATGACCAGATCTGCATCAAGTTGGGCGATGAGTGGAAGAAGGCTTTCAAAACCCCGGATGGCCTTTTCAAGTGGAAGGTAATGTAGCCGACCCCTACGCCACTCTCAGAGTTGCGGTCGTTCCACGGGTTAGCTACATTCTACCGCCGGTTCATCCGTGATTTTAGTACCATCACAGCACCAATGACCGATTGCCTAAAGAAGGGGAGGTTCCACTGGGGCGAGGAGGCCGGCAAAGCCTTCAACTTGATTAAACGGAAGCTTAGCTCTACTCCAATTTTGGCCCTACCCAACTTCGACAAGTTGTTTGAGGTGCATTGCGATGCCAGTGGCATTGGTATCGGCGCTGTCCTTGTAACATCCGCTTTTCTGACGCAAAATTTTTTTAAAATTGTAGGGTTTGAGCACGAGCAAATCTGATCGCGACAGCGTCTTGTCGAGGTACGAATTTAGTATGTTAAATAGAGTTACGTTAATTGTTGGAGTAATTTCAGTCGTGGTGTACATGTTCGCCACATGTAAATTTTTAGTGTGAGGGTGTAGCACGGATTCTAAGTATCGGACTGTAATGGAATAACCTATTGATAAAATTAAGTGTGAAATTCCTCAAATTATTGTGAAGAGCGGTTCGCCTCTCATCACCCGACGGTTATCAAAACCGCAAAATTGAGGCGCGTGAGTTTTTAAGCCCGTAACCCTCATGTCTCGCTATCCTTCGCACGTCTCTCCCGCAACGAATTGTCGTTGTCTCCCTCTCTTCCTGGAGACATCGTCTTCCGAGTCGGAGCCCTAGAGCCAGCAGTCGGTCGCCATTCTCACTTCTCCAACGGCGATCCTTCCCGTGGCTGCTCGATATCAGACAGTATTGGTTTCCTCCTTTCTTTGCGGACCGCATAGCAGGCCCTAGCCGGACGGAAGTTCTCCTAAGGTTTCGTAAACTTCCTGAGAAGGTGAGTACCGCCCCTACGCCTTAGTCGACTCCTTCTCATGGTTATTGTAGGGTTTCAGATTTCATTACCACCCTGGTGGAGACCAGTCCGGATCAAGTCGCAAAAGTACCCGACGCCGCACCCGTCCGGACCACTATCGGCCCTGAGTTTACATGTTTAGTTTGTCATTTGTAATTTTAGTGAAATATATATATATATAATTACATAAATATATATATATATGTATATATATGTGTGTTATAGAAAGAGTGTGAATATTTATATATATATATATTTTATATATATCATTACACATATATATTATATATATATATAAAACTATACATATGAATAGGCATCCGCAGGAATAGGTGAAAAGGCCCGGCTCAGCACAGTTCCACTTCCACGCGGCCGCTACTGTTCCTCTTCCGGGTTCTTAGGGTTCACGGCGCCTTCCCCGCCATTGCCGCTGGAGTTTTCCGCATGATGCCGCCCCGCAACCGCCCGCAACTGCCCGCGTTCCAGCTGTCTACCTCCACGACACCCTGTCTGGCGGTTTCGACCACATCCACGAGCTCCTTCCGCCATTTCCGCTCCGCCACACCCGCCTTCTTCATCGGCTTGGAGGAACGCTTCCACCTGCAGTTCCGGCCCTATAAAAGAAGGAGAAGAACAGGAATCATGGGGATGAATGATATGAATGCTGAAAAAGAAGAAGAGATTTGTTTGGTTTGGTTTTCCTGTTTGAGAGTGTAATAGGAAAGTTAGTTAGAGTGTTCTGTAATCTTAGGAAGACGATGAACAGAAGCTGATATGTGCTTCCTGTTAGGAGGATAGGATGGATGTTTGTGATGTTGTAGGATTTGGCTAAATTCAGAGATTAATTTGCTGTTGCATTTGAGTTCCGTTGGAAATGGCTGCTTTCTGTAGTTGGACGACAGTGTTTGCTTCCTGTTTTGAATGATGCTGAAGATGAGCATTTTTTTTATTTCTATTTCCGCAGTTTCTTCCGGTTCTGTGAGAGGTTGGGAAAGAAAGTGAACAGAGAGTATAAAGAAGTTAGAGTTTGAATTTGTTTGCTTCCTAGAGAGGGGAGGATCAAATTGTTAGAGTTTAGGTACAGGTAAGTTAATATATTGCTTGCTAGTGAGATTAAGAGTAAATTAGATATACTATTATTATTAGAGAAATTCGGTGGATCCACCTTGTGCGATTGAGGTTTCGTGGGTCCACTTTGAGTGTGAAGAGCGAGTGAATTTTAAGTTGTTTAGTTTGTGGCCTCCTTGCTTGGTTGAGTGATTCCGTGGAACCACCTCGTGTGAGTGAGCGCTTGAGTTCCGTGGTGCCCGTGTGCGATAGCGGCCGACCTCGGAGCGGAGATCGAAGGTGACGAGGAACTCCTCGCGTGATCGCCATCGACTTCGGATACGGAAAGACCGCTCTTTCCGTAGGTAATTTGCTTCTATCCCCTCTTTGCGTGTGTCTACATTTTCTCTTAGGATTTTTTAGACTCATTGCTGGGTTTTCGCCCAAATTTTGTCAGCAAACGCTACGTCAAAAACTCCAAACGGAAACGTATTTGGAGTTCACGATTTCCGTTTTGCTACGACAAGGGGAACAGAACGAAAGTTGCGAGCTTCCTTCCCCTGCTTTAAAACTGAACCATTGTTTAAGAACATTCATTTTAAAATGAAGAAGTAATTTTGTGTTTTTTCATAAAAATCTCAAGTTGCGTAATTTCTTAAGTGCTGCGCACGCTCTAAATTCTGCAAAATTAATTTAAGAATCGCATGCATTTAAGGTTCCTAGAAAAAGGCTGACAGACGCACAAACTCTACGCGTCGTCCTGCATCAATTTGGTATCAGAGGGAGGTTCCAAAATTTTTCTAAGTTTTGGGATCCGCCCTGTGTACGAGAGGAACTCGCATAGCTTTTAAAAATTTTTTTTTTAAAAAAAGGATTTTATTTTTAAGCATCATCGTTGTATTTATTTTTTTTATTAGCATGTATCTGCGTAGAGATAGGATGCATCGTGTTGAACATGGTCAATCGAGCCATGGGAACGAAGGGGAACCACCCCAATGGTTTTTACCTTTCGCCCACCAAATGACGGCATTAACTGAGAGTAACTGTCAATTGCGTGAAAGGTTAGCACACCTTAGAGGCAGAGTAAGTAGATTAGAAATACCCCCTCGAGCGTCAATGTCGCCTCAAATTCGAGATGAGCATTCGGTCCGTGCACATTACGATGTTCCTCAACATTATGTAGAAAGATCTACATTTAGGAAAAATCCATTATATGAGGATCACGATTACACTTACACTCACTCCTATAGAGATCTGTCACGGAGATCGTTACGACACTTCGATGATTATACTCGATCACCGTATACCACTGACAGAGATCGTGTTGACCCACCAACACGTTCTCATTATAGAGACGATCCGTACGATGACCATCATCGTTATTATCCTCGTACCCGAGTGGATCCTATTGGTCCCTCGACCCCTTATTATGAGGATAGGATTCAGTATCCCTCTAGTTATCGATACTACACGTCTCCTTTATATGAGGAATCTGAGACTGCATATGTGCGACCACCACCACACGTTCGTAGGACTTATGATCATCCACGAGCACGACATGATTATGATATGGACACTCATCATGATTACCCTCGAACTATCTATAGAGGTCACTATCGTCACGAGTACGTCACACCTAGCGATCCTCCTAGTATTCCGAAGGTGAACATGATGATAGACGTTAAGGGTCAACAAGAGCATTCAACTGCCCACACTAGGGAGACATCACCCACTCTATCTGATATTCTTATACAAGATGTGTGGAGTCAACCCCCATGTAAGTCTACTCCACTTAGTGAACCCTCCCATGATGCTATATCTACTAGTTCTCCTTTGAGTGCAGATTCCTTGCACACTTCAATGGTGGTGCACCGAGTCTTATCACCACACTCGATGGCGCATCGAGCCACATCACCACTCCTGATGACGCACCGAGTGACATTACGTTTGGGAGCCGAGAACATAGTAGTGATCTCGAAGTAGTCACTTCTACCCTATCTGGGAGTATGACCCCTTCTGATGGTTCATTTCTGGAGGATCATCATTCGACTGATGGGTCATTTGACGACCCTCCTATTGAGCCTCCAGATGAGCCACCACGCCCATGTGTGGATGAGCTTATTCTGAGTAGTACACTTGCGAATTTTAAGACATGGATACCTGATTCATTGTCTCACTTGATGTCGATAGTTCTTGGGTATAACCATCTAGTGACTCGCACTCTAGATGAGTTCTGGGACGTACCACTTGCTGACAATCGTATTTGCGATGAGTTCTTCTTATATCCCACTTGGTGAGCCTCCTGATGCCTCACTCTTCCTTAGCACATTCATTACGGTTGTCACACTTCGTGCACTTTTATCTGAGAGCGCTCCATCTGTTGTTGGGGCCTACGTTTGCACGCGTCGCTTTTGCGACGAATTTTGCTATACCCACCCGGTGAACCCCCAGATGCAAAACTTATGGGTTCACCACACAGTTGGGATGTTTCCATCTTTAGTGACACAGTCGAATTTGAGGGTGCACTCCCTGATTCATTGAAGTTATATCTTGTCACGCACACTTGGAGAGACAATTCGCACACCATGTTGACACATTTGGTCACTGTTGTCTTTGATTTGCACTTGAGTGATCATCGCCCCCGCAATGAATTCTGTTATGATCCACCCTCTGAGCCTCCTGATCACGTTCCTCTCTCAGGAGCTGCCTTTTGTATCTGAAACCATCAGTTTGTGACGGTAGTCATATTAGTAGTTCATTCATTGCATTTGTATGATTTGCATAAAATATATTTCGAGTGGAAAGTGAATAGTATTTATGATTTTATGCAACTCAATTTTTAAAAGGGCATAAAAGAGCTACTAATTTTAAAATGAATGACTTGATTATGGTTCGGCTAAATCCGGAACGGCTACCTTCTGGTAACGTAAAGAAGATAGCTACCGTAGAACTGGACCCTTTCGAGTAGTAAATCGGATTGGGCAAAATGCGTATGAACTTGAGATGCCTTCCGTTTGGGGAGCAAATTCTGTTTTTAACGTAGCCAATCTGACTTAATTCTACGATTACTCGCATGAGTGTTTAGAATTTTCATTGCCTCCTCCTCCATTTGATTCTTCTGGGTTTGTGAGTGAGAGTGAGGAGCCACATTCAGGACATACCTACATTCATTCTGCTACTAACACTTTCATCGTAGTTCCTTCTGTTTTCACTGCCAGTTTCAGGTTGAGCGTGTACACCAGGAGAATATTCTAGTCCAGTTCCCGAGCAGATATTGGATAGTGAACGCTACTGGTGATGGTGGTTTTCAGAGATCTTTGGTTCATTGGCATGAATGTTGATCTTCTCCCGTACTACCACTCGTAGCACTCACCAGAGATGAGTGATTTCGAGAGGGGGGAGAGTTGGTGGAGACCAGTCCGGATCAAGTCGCAAAAGTACCCGACGCCGCACCCGTCCGGAGCACTATCGGCCCTGAGTTTACATGTTTAGTTTGTCATTTGTAATTTTAGTGAAATATATATATATATATATATATATATATATATATATATATATATATATATATATATATATATATATATAATTACATAAATATATATATGTATATTTATGTGTGTTATAGAAAGAGTGTGAATATTTATATATATATATTATATATATCATTACACATATATTATATATATATATAAAACTATACATATGAATAGGCATCCGCAGGAATAGGTGAAAAGGCCCGGTTCAGCACAGTTCCACTTCCACGCGGCCGCTACTGTTCCTCTTCCGGGTTCTTAGGGTTCACGGCGCCTTCCCCGCCATTGCCGCTGGAGTTTTCCGCATGATGCCGCCCCGCAACCGCCCGCAACCGCCCGCGTTCCAGCTGTCTACCTCCACGACACCCTGTCCGGCGGTTTCGACCACATCCACAAGCTCCTTCCGCCATTTCCGCTCCGCCACACCCGCCTTCTTCATCGGCTTGGAGGAACGCTTCCACGTGCAGTTCCGGCCCTATAAAAGAAGGAGAAGAACAAGAATCATGGGGATGAATGATATGAATGCTGAAAAAGAAGAAGAGATTTGTTTGGTTTGGTTTTCCTATTTGAGACTGTAATAGGAAAGTTAGTTAGAGTATTCTGTAATCTTAGGAAGACGATGAACAGAAGCTGATATGTGCTTCCTGTTAGGAGGATAGGATGGATGTTTGTGATGCTGTAGGATTTGGCTAAATTCAGAGATTAATTTGCTGTTGCATTTGAGTTCCGTTGGAAATGGCTGTTTTCTGTAGTTGGACGACAGTGTTTGCTTCCTGTTTTGAATGATGCTGAAGAGGAGCATTTTTTTTTATTTCTATTTCCGCAGTTTCTTCCGGTTCTGTGAGAGGTTGGGAAAGAAAGTGAACAGAGAGTATAAAGAAGTTAGGGTTTGAATTTGTTTGCTTCCTAGAGAGGGGAGGATCAAATTGTTAGAGTTTAGGTACAGGTAAGTTAATATATTGCCTGCTTGTGAGATTAGGAGTAAATCAGATATACTATTATTATTAGAGAAATTCCGTGGATCCACCTTGTGCGATTGAGGTTTCGTGGGTCCACTTTGAGTGTGAAGAGCGAGTGAATTTTAGGTTGTTTAGTTTGTGGCCTCCTTGCTTGGTTGAGTGATTCCGTGAAACCACCTCGTGTGAGTGAGCGCTTGAGTTCCTTGGTGCCCGTGTGCGATAGCGGCCGACCTCGAAGCGGAGATCGAAGGTGACGAGGAACTCCTCGCATGATCGCCATCGACTTCGGATACAAAAAGACCGCTCTTTTCGTGGGTAATTTGCTTCTATCCCCTCTTTGCGCGTGTCTACATTTTCCTTAGGATTTTTTAGACTCATTGCTGGGTTTTCGCCCAAATTTTGTCAGCAAACGCTACGTCAAAAACTTCAAACGGAAACGTATTTGGAGTTCACGATTTCCGTTTTGCTACGACAAGAGGAACAGAACGAAAGTTGTGAGCTTCCTTCCCCGGCTTTAAAACCGAACCATTGTTTAAGAACATTCATTTTAAAATGAATAAGTAATTTTGTGTTTTTCATAAAAATCTCAAGTTGCGTAATTTCTTAAGTGCTGCGCCCGCTCTAAATTCTGCAAAATTAATTTAAGAATCGCATGCATTTAGGGTTCCTAGAAAAAGGCCGACAGACGCACAAACCCTACGCGTCGTCCTGCATCACACCCTTTTCCTGTGCTTTCTCCAGAATTTCGACAGGAGTGTTGTTCCACCGACCCTAAACAGTGGACATCTTGTCCTTGGGGTAAGTTTTCTCGAAGTGTTGGTTTGTATCGAACTTTCATTTCTCCTCCGGCCACCAAAAAGTGAAATTTGACATTTTATTAACGATTTCAGTTTTCATATGTTCGTCCCAACTTCGATCTCAGGAATCGAAGTTCGCAACTCCTTCTATTCAGATTTTGGTTGGCCTGCAGTGTAAGGTTCTGTGGTCTTAGGAGCGAGGTAACAATCCTTCCTAGATATTATGTTTCTCTATTGTCCATTCCCATTTTAGGATGATGGTTTTTAGTTAATTGTCGGCAAATTTATTATGGTGTATGCCCTAAAAATTAGAAGTGATGCTCATAACCTTTTCTGTTTCTCTGGGGTTGTAGGGAAAATAAAAAAAAGGACTGTGAGCATTTTCAAGTATCAAGCGATGCTGTCATGCTAGGTGTACGAGCGTCGCAATCCCGCGGTAAGAAACTCCAGTTCCTTTTGGCTAGACATATCAAATAGATTGTATGTTGTAGGTGCGTGTAATTCCATATAAATCTTATAACTGCACAAAATAGTTAGTATGCTTTGGAAAATGGTAAATTTAGAAATTATTCAATTAGCTAGTTGCATGTGAATAACCAATTCCAAATCTCTTAACAGTTAGTTCACGGGTTAGTGTCTGATACGGAACTCCTACACGTAAATGCACATAAATACGAATAGGTAATACTGAAGGAGTGAATACAACGTTTAGCCAATCATATCAATATGATGAACGACCTTTAGTACACCAAAAAGATATGTCCCCACCAGAGTAGTACTAGTTCAAAGGTGATTAGTAAGCACATGAGTCCTCTCGTGTTTGATAGAGGCGCATTATCTTTCTCATAAGGCGTAGAGTACCTTACGGACCTCAGAGTTGTGGGGGATGGTTTCCCCCTTTTAAACCATTAGTAGATTCGAGTCTGTGTCCGCGTGACACTAGAACACCTGAGTTCGTTAGTTAGACTTGGATCGTTAGTCTGCAGTTGCGCGTTAGGAAATACTCTGCTTGGAGCCTGAAATAGAAGTGCAAACATGACCCATTTAGAACTCAAGAATAGACTGTACGTTAGAGAATACTTAGACAACCAACGTCGGAACTTGAGTAAATATACGAGGGTACGTAAACATAGAACAGAATATTTACGTTACTAATAATATTTTGACAGAGCATGCATAACATACTAGCACGAGTTTTTTTGTAGTATAAAACTGATTTTAAAAGCATGCATTCCTTTTTAAATAATTTTAGTGACACTAGGAGGAATAGTTTTTTTTACTCCCCCTTGTGCTGACCCATGTTTGGGCATGTTTTTATAGGGGACCCAGGTGAAAAACTGCGCATAGGATGAGCGGTTTATTTGAGGAGCTCATCCTGTAGTTGGTTACTTTTCAGTTATTTCCTTCTGGTACCTTGTTATTTAATTCATGGATTCGATGTAATATTAACGTTTAAGATTCTCTTGTACCGAACTTATGGTAAAGATTTCAGATATGCAGTTATTTATTTACTATTCCTTTTTAGTGGCTATGTGATATCACCAGGATAAGGTACACTTTTAACTTTAGATATTTATGCAACTTCCGTTGTAAGCTTTCATTTCAGTTTTTTTCAATTATGCCCGTTATGTACTAGTTTTAATACTGTTTCATGGTTTCTTCATATCGCTGACCCGGCCGGACGGCTGATTTGTTGTTAACTGGGATGGGGTGTTACAGTCCTCTCCCAAGACAAACGCCCAGTCTCGTTCTTTAGCGAGAAATTGTGTGTTGCTCGGCGGAAATGGGTCGCTTATGATCAGGAATTCTACGCCGTCGTTCGGGCTCTCGAGCATTGGGAGCATTATCTTCTTCACAAGGAGTTCATCCTGTACACCGACCACCAGGCTCTCAAATACATTAACAGTCAGAAGCGTAGGGAAGGCATGCACCTTCGTTGGATCACTTACCTCCAAATATTCCCCTACATCATTCATCACAAGCCCAGGGCTCGCAATGTGGTCGCCGACGCACTCAGTCGGCGAAGTTGTTTATTAGCAACCATGCACCAAAACATCATCGGCTTTGATACTCTCGCCGATTTGTATGCCGACGACGTTGACTTCAAAGAAGTTTGGCGAGCATGTTCGTTAGGCGGCTCACATAACGGTTTTCTCCTAGTTGATGGGTTCTTGTTAAAGGAAAACCGCTTGAGCATTCCCCGCACCTCCCTACGAGAAAAGCTTATTCGTGATTTGCACGGAGGCGGTTTGAGTGGCCACCTCGGTCGGGACAAGACGCTTGCCAGTTTGCAGGAGAGCTACTTTTGGCCACAGCTGACAAAGGACTTCGGCAATTTTGTTCAGAAGTGTTTCGTGTGCCAACAATACAAGGGACAAGCACACAACAAAGGGCTTTATACACCGCTCCCGATTGCCGCAGGCATTTGGGAAGATTTATCCATGGACTTCATCTTGGGACTTCAGAAAACCCAACACGGGGTGGATTCGGTGTTCGTCGTGGTAGATCGCTTTTCAAAGATGGCCCATTTTCTCCCTTGCCGCAAGACGTCCGACGCTTCTCATATTGCGCGGCTCTTTTCCGGGAAATAGTTCGTTTGCATGGCGTTCCGACATCTATTACTTCCGACCGTGATCCCAGCCACTTTTGACAAATGTTGTGGAAGATGTTTGACACCTCTCTCAAGTTCAGTAGCATCGCCCATCCCCAAGCGAACGGCAAAACCGAATTCGTGAACAAGACGTTGGGCAACCCCGTTCGTTGCATATGTCAGGATCGCCCGAAGCAATGGGATCAAGCGCTAGCTCAGGCGGAATTCGCATATAACAACATGGTGCACCGCTCCACCGGCCGCACGCCCTTCTCAATTGTGTACACAAAGGCTCCCAGACATGCTCTCGATCTGGCCCGCCTGCCCGCGGCTCCCCCTTCGTAGGCCCAACTGAAGGAAGACGCTCGCGACATCCAGACCGACACTCGGCTCAAATTGCTTGAGTCTAATGCCAAGTACAAAGCCATGGCTGACAAGCACCGACGTGAGAAGATATTTGAAGTGGGAGATTTGGTTATGGTTTTCCTCCGCAAAGAACGATTTCCCGCGGGACATCATCACAAGCTCATGCCGAAGAAGTATGGCCCGTTCCCCATCACCCGCAAGATCAACGACAATGCCTATGTGGTCGACCTCCCGCCGGAACTCAATATCTCCAAGACATTTAAGGTGAGCGACTTGTCTACCTACTACCCAGATGTGCCTCTTTACACTGTGCACTCGGGGGCGAGTGTCTCTCTAGGAGAGGCGAATGATGAAGGACACCCGGCGGACAGCCACTCGGCGGATGGAGATCCCGACAAGCTTTGGATCATGTGGCTGCAGCGCATCGACCCACTATGGAGGCCGCAGTCCATTTAATTATCGTTATTTTATTTCTTTTCGGTTTTTAATTCGGTGTGCGAATAGCCTGTAATGTTTATTGGACTTTTGTTGGTGTGCTGTCAGCCCTCCTCATAGTATAAGAGGAGGGAAGTTATGTTGTTTTAATTATTATTGAATGAATGAAGGATTTCTGAAACCCTAAGCTACCCCCCCCCTCCGCACGAGAAGTTCTGAACCGGAAGGTTCCGCCGCTGCCTTCCCCATCCTTCCCGAGCGGAAGATCGCTAGACCGGAAGGTCCTTTAGCACGGCTACTACGCCAGATCCGACACAACCACTGGATGCAGAAGCATTAAATATTAAATACATATATGTATACAACTGATTTGATTACTAATTAAGATATTTTATAAAAGTAATAAACTTGAATTGGCTTTAAATTGGGGTCAAATTCACTTTTAACACAACGCTAGCTTGGTTCCGGACAAAATCATATCAAAGTTTCAAGTTGAGGCCAGGTCTCCCAAACTTGACTTGGATATAAACCATACACACAATAAAAAGCAATAAAATAAATATTCATTTTTATAACCGTAATCTGAATTCTACCAGAATAAATTCAATTTACATAATTAAATAAATTAACCGGGGAAGAAAAAACTGAAATATATTTACTTGAGCAAATGCATAGGCCATGGAAGAGTACATCCCAGCTGCTCTTTCACGATAAAACACTGTTCTCTCGATTGCCACAACAGGCTGAACACTATTAGCATTGGTAGCTCCAAGGAAAAATAGAGCAGTATAAACTGCACCCATCAAATTGAACAGGTCCTGTTGTTTGCCTCTGTTCAAAAAGAAGCAATTATTAAAGTGATTGCAACAACAGAGAGAAGATGTTAGAGAATTCATTGGCTCAAAAAGGATTTGAATCATGGAGTTATCTTAGCAGTTGTTTCATTTATGCTCTTCAAATTGTTGAAAGCTGCATAGTAGGGGCACTTAAGGCAGAAGAAACAATGAAAAGAATGGCTACATAAAGAAGCACATGAAAAACTTGTAATTATGTTTTAATTCGTTTAGTTGCTATGATTATATTGATTTTGAAGTAGGTGATAGGATTGTTATGATTACCAACATATTTATATTTGAATTAATTTTGGATCTAATATCTATAAAGAGGGGAATTATGATCTACAACTGGGGCATAATATTGATTGATAAATTTAATAGCACATTCCTTTCCAACGCAGGACAAGACTACGGGTTTCAACACTGATCTAACTAATTACACAATGCAGGCAGGCACACATCCAAAGAGCATGATCAACAAATAAATTCCTAATGTGAAACACCTAAATATGTCAATCTACAAAAATTATGTGACGCCAGATACCCGTAACTAAATTAGCTTGAAAAAAG
Organism: Platanthera guangdongensis; assembly: GCA_039583875.1. Classification (NCBI taxonomy): domain Eukaryota; kingdom Viridiplantae; phylum Streptophyta; class Magnoliopsida; order Asparagales; family Orchidaceae; genus Platanthera; species Platanthera guangdongensis. The sequence continues at coordinate 1,377,312 of CM077147.1, read as the reverse complement.
GGCAGCCCGGTGCACAAAGCATCCCCCACGCACTGAGGGTCCAGGTACGGGTTCCACCACTAGCGTGAAATATAGGCAAACCTTACCTTGCATTTTTGCAAGAGGCAACTTCCAGGACTCAAACCAGTGACCTCAAGGCCACACTAAATTGGCTTGAAACTTTCACAAAATAATAATTGATTACAAAGATCTCAATTAGGGTACATGTAATAATTGTAAGATAAGAAAGCTGAGTGAATAAACAATAGACATCCAATTAAATAAAAGAGGAAGCAGGGACTGTCAGCCCAGAAGCGTATCAAATTAAGAGAGAGGAAAAAGGATTACTGTATTCAGCCTCTTAGGGGGAAATATGTATATATATAGGAGATACAAGGAGAATACCACCCACACACATAAACCTGAAATAAAATAACGGACAGCTGAAATAACACGTCAATACTCCCCCTCAAGTTGGCGTGAAGAGGTCAAGCAAGCCCAGCTTGACACATGTAGAGAGAAGTCTGGAAGGCCCAACCGCCTTGGTGAAGGCATCTGCAATCTGTTCTGCGGAGGGAACATATGAAGCTTCAAGAGTCCCTGAACGAATGTCCTCCCTGAGAAAGTGAATATCAACCTCAATATGCTTAGTCCGCTCGTGCAGAACTGAGTCAGGCAAGCATGAGAGTGCACTGGTTGTCGCACACAAGAGTCGAGGAACCAGAGGGAGGAGAGCCAAGCTCGGTCAAGAGAGTATGCAGCCAAAGGAGCTCAGTAGCGCCATGAGCCATAGCCCGGTACTCAGCCTCAGCAGACGAGCGGGAGACAACACTGCTTCTTGCTCTTCCAGGAAATAAGATTGCCACCATTGAAAGTGCACATCCCCGAAGTAGAACGTCGATCAGTGAGGGAACCAGCATAGTCAGAATCCGTGTAACAAGTGAGACCAAAGGTCGGAGATGAATGCTAGAAGAGCCCTAGGCCAGGAGATCCCTTCAAGTAGTGGAGGATCCGAAATGCTGCATCTACGTGAGAAGTTTGGGGAGCATGCATGAACTGACTGACCACACTCACAGCAAAGCTAATGTCAGGGCGAGTGTTGGTCAAGTAGATAAGTCTGCCAACAAGACGTTGATATCTGCCCGGTTCAGGGAGAGGATCGTCAGACTCGGCATGAAGGCGGTGGTTCGGATCCATGGGGGTACACACAGGAGAGCAGCCAAGAAGTCCAGTATCACTTAAGAGGTCGAGTGTATACTTACGCTGAGACAAAGAGATCCACTGCTGAGATCTGACAACCTCAATCACGAGAAAGTATTTCAGAGGCCCCAAATCTTTCACTTCAAATGCCACAAATCTTTCACTTCAAATGTCTTCTGAAGAACCCCCTTGATCTGAAGTACCTCCGAGCTATCGTTACCGGTAAGAATGATATCATCCACATTGACAAGAATAATGACCCTACAATCATCCACAGCAGTCCGAACAAAGCACGTGTGGTCGGCATGACATCTGGTGAACCCACTCTGAAGCACAACAGTACTGAACCGCTCAAACCACGCATGAGGAGACTACTTCAGCCCATACAAGGACTTCTGCAAAAGGCAAACACGGCCCAAATACTCCCCCTGAAGCTTGTAACCGGGAGGCGGATCCATATAAACTTCCCCAGCAAGATCGTCATTGAGGAAAGCATTCTTCACGTCCATCCAATGAAGAGGCCAGCCATGGCAGACAACGAGAGAGACAGGTAGACGGACAGTAGATAGCTTGGCCACCGGGGCAAAGGTCAAGCCATAATCCCCAGGAGTCTGAGTGAAGCCCTTCGCGACAAGATGGGCCTTGTAGCGGTCAAGAGAACCGTCGACATTATACTTGACAGTGTAAACTCAACGACAGCCAACAGTTTTCCGACCTGCAGGATGAGGGACCAAACGTCAGGTGCCCGCCTTCTGTAGTGCAAGCATCTCATCCTTCATGGCCGCCACCCACTCAGGGTGCCGGAACGCCTCAGTCATCGAACTCGGAGCTCTGATCTGGTCAGTAGTAGTCGGGAAAGCCCGGTAACCCTGAGAAAGACGATGGTAGGACACGTAGCTTGCCACGGGATGGTCAGTAACACAAGAACGCTTACCCTTGTGACGTGCAATGGGTAAGTCAGAGGAAGGAAGAACATCACCTGACAGATGATGTGGCACAATGTCCTGTAAGCTGGGCGTAACCAGTGGATCCCGAAGAATGGGGTGGACATGTGAGGGCCCACGTGGGCCACGAGTGTATGTCTGCAACGGAAGAAAGTCGTGCAGCGAAACAAGGGCAACCAGAGCCGACTGTGGCGGAGCAGAAGAAGCAACATGGATAGGGGAGGTATAGAAGGGGACATCCTCAAAGAACGTAACATCCAGAGAGTGAAAAGTCCTGCGAGAAAAGGGGTCAAAACATCGATAGCCCTTGGAAGAGGAGGAATATTCCAAAAATAAGCACCAGATAGCTTTGTCATCAAGCTTTGTCCGAGTCGGACGACGGTCCTAGACAAAACACACACACCCAAACACCCGGAGAGGGACGGGAAACAGAGGGCGGCGGGGAGATAGAAGACTAAGGGGTACTTGACCCACTAAAGACTGACAAAGCAGACGGTTGACCAAGAAGGTCCCCGTAAGAAAGGCGACACTCCAAAACGACTTGGGGGCGTGAGATCCACGAAGAAGAGACTGGGTCACATTCAAGAGATGACGATTCCTGCATTCCGTCGCGCCGTTCTGTTCTGGTGTATAAAGACAGGATAATTGATGAAGGGTTCCTTAGCTAGCAAGGAAAGCAGTGAAAGAGGAAGAGGTATACTTCCCCCCCCCCCCATTATCGGAGCGAAGGACCCGAATACGAGAGGAAAACTGAGTCTGAACCATATTAGTAAAATGGGTATATAAATCCAAGACATTAGATTTGACACGCATAAGATAAACCCAACAGCAACAGGTAAAATCATATATAAAAGTAACAAAATACCAAAATCCATCATAAGAAACAACCGGGGCAAACCCCCAAATATCTGAATAAATAATATCAAACGGTGCAGAACTACGAGAAATAGAAACATGATAGGAAGTTCGTGTATGTTTGCTAAGCTGACATACATCACATTGAAAAGAGTTCTCAAACGAGACACTAGGAAAAAGAGACGACACAATCTGAGGACTCGCATGCCCCATTCTAGCATGTCAAAGAGCAGGTGAAGTAGTAGTAGCAACGATGGATGGGGGTGAGAGACAGGGCGAAGGAGGTGGAGGATCCAGCTGGTATAGCCTGTCGCGCTCACAGTCGTAGCCAAAAGTCCTACTCGTGGTCAGGTCCTGAAAAACATAGCCAGAAAGAAAAAATGTCACCGAGCTGTGCATTGAACGAGTAAATTGACTAACAGGAAAAAGATTTAAAGCAAGTTTGGGAACATGAAGAACTGAACCCAAGGAGGAGGGAGACAAAGGAACTGTGCCCCGGTGAAGAATGGCGGTCACAGAGCCATCGGCAAGGCGAACTTGCTGATGGACGCTCGGAGACTCAAGAGAAGAGAACAAACATGTCTCACCAGTCATGTGATCAGTGACCCCAGAGTCAATCACCCAGGGAGAAGAAGACCCCTCTTGGGTGACATGAAAGTCCATCGGGGTACCTGACGCAGACGGTAAAGTCGACGAAAACGATGAGGAGGAAGGCAACGACTGAGCAGGAAGAGGTTGGTGCGGAGTCTGAAACGGAGACTGCAGTTAAAGCTAAAACTGGAGCTGTTGCACTTGAGCCATAAGCTGACTCCAATCGGCGAACGGAGCCCCGAAAGAGGCACTGGAATCAGGGTGGCCCCCAAAGTCGGAAGAAGTAACGACGACAGTACGCGTGGCGGGGGACTGCTGGCGTAGGTGAGGAAAGAGTAGTCAGCATCGGGCCTTCACATGACCAGTCCGGAGGCAGTGCTGACACTGAACAGAGGCAAATGCCCCCCCCCCCCCCCCACCCTCGTGACCTTTAGAGGTAGAAGTTCGCCCCCCGTGCCTCGAAGTACGACCTGAAGACAAAGCCATTTGGTCTGGAAGAGGAACGGAAGCTGGAATGGGCGAAACAACAGTCAGACGGCCACGACGCTCATGCTCCTCCACCATGGAATAAGCATCCAAGATATCAGGAAGGGGGTTCATGCTGACAATCTGAACCCTAATCTGCTCAAACTCGGGCCTCAAGCCCATCAGGAACTGATAGGTCTCCCGTTTCTCTTGCCAATTCTTGGCAACAAACAGATCCTCGGGATGTGGAAAAGCATTAAGCGGCTCAAGGTCAGAAAGCTCCTGGAATCTCCCCGAGAGAAAGGTAAAGTACTCGTGCACAGAACAGTCCCCCTGATAAGCAGCAGAAATCTCCCGAAAGATGATATATCCGTGTATCAACGCGTGTGTCACCGTAAGTACGCGTCAAGGCAGCCCAAAGAGATGGCACCGAGTCAAATTGCATGAACTGCTCGTAAATGCAGGGCTCCAAGGAGCATTGAAGCCACCCGAGAATCTTGAAATTTTATCTGCGCCATTGACAGGTAGCCTTTTTGTCGGAAAGCTTGGGAACACCATTAGGGTCAAGTCAATCAAACTTGTCATGTCCGGCAAGATGTACTCGCACGGAGTTGGACCAAGCGATAAAGTTTTTTCATTGAGAAGGGCGGTAGTAATGCACCGAGCAAATCCATCATTCGAACTGAAGAGGGGGGAATCCATGGGATGGGAACAAGAGAACACAAAAAAAATATTCCAATGGAGGATAGCAGGGAAACCCTTAGAAAAAACTCATCCCAAAAAGAAAGGAAGACCGTAGATCACAGATCTAGGTCATGAGAAGAAAAGAAATGAAATGAGGGAAGGGGCGGTAAACACCAACCAAATCGGCGGCGGAAGAAAAGATCAAAGGAAAACAAAAATCCGGCGGCAACAGCAGGATCAGCTAGGTGCGGGATCAGCAGGATCGGAGAAGGGGCGGGATCGGCGGCAACACCAGGATCAGCGAGGCCCTCACATCGCGCGGAAGACGCGTCGAAGGCACGCCGATCTGCGAAGGGGGCGAAGGGGAGGGATCGACGAAGGCAGCAAAGGCGCATGATGCGGGAAGTTAGGGCTCGACAGGATCGGGGTTCGTTTCCTCTGATACCAAATTAAGATTGGAAAAAAGATTATTGTATTCATCCCCTTAGGGGTAAATATGTATATATATAGGAGATACAAGGGGAATACCAGTCACACACATAAACCTGAAAACAAATAACGGACAGTTGAAATAACACGTCAATATATCATGCGCTGCTCCTTGTCTGTGTATCACACCCCCCCCCCCCAAAAAAAAAAATTCCTAATCTCATCAGAATTACCTCTTTGGATTCAGGATTTAAAAATATGAGATCATTATAGTTATTGATCTACATGTTCAAAAAGATGTTCAACAAACGAGAAATAGATGAAATTAGAAGAAGCCCCAACAAAGAGTTTAGTAGACATGTGCAGGGGCGAGTTCCCCATAAATCTCGCCAATACGCGAGTTCCCTTTAGATCTCTGAAGCGTTTGCCCATAGCTAGGTCCTTCCTCACCTCGGCAACAAGCGAGATCTTCTATATATCGGCATAACAAACTCGCGAGACAAATTCTCACTAGCGAGGTCTTCTTGAGCAGTACCAACCTTCGCATTGCAACACGTTGGTCTTGTTTGTAGACGATCTGGTTTCTCGCTCGTCTTGTTTTTTCCATCAGATCTGCGGAGTTAGACCGTGGGATCAATAATCTTGAGATACCACTAGGTCCCAACTCTTGTGAACCGATTTCCTGGTTCCAATATTTTTAGTGCGGTGAGCGTGGGCTGTAGCTAGAAGAAGAAATTCGTGTGGAAAAATGTCATGTCTCACGATGACGAGCATGTGATCGACGTTAACAACTCGTGAGTTGAAGGCGAGTTCGTGACGCGAGACGACTTCACGAATTTTAGTAGAAGGATGGAAGATACGTTGTGAGCTCTTCTCGATCCTCGCACCGAGGTCACGATGACCTCGCCACGCCACGCTACTTCTTCGAAAGACGGCCAGCTGACTCAGCGACCCGACAAGGAGGTCGCCCATGAAGAGCCCAAGCGACTTCAGCAGTCAAGAGGTCTCCCAGCAAGCTCACACATGATTTATTTCCACGAGGTCGAACCCCCACAGAGCACGTTTTCGCGACCTGTATAAAGATCCCTGCCTGCCAGCTCGCCAATTCAGGCAGACAAGTCCATTCTGCGTCCAGATCTTCACTGCCCCAATTCCAAAGGGGGTTCAAGGAACCCAATCCGAGTTATTATACGAGAAAGGATGACCCCATTCAACATCTGCAGTGGTTCAATGATGTTGTCTTCATCTGAACCATGATCGACGCCTTCAAGTGTAGATTCTGTCATCACCATCAAGGGAAAGGCGAGGGACTGATTTCATTAGTTACCGGAGAGCTCTATTTACTGTTTTGAGGACCTGTGTCGAGGACTGATGTTGCGTTTCGCAACTTCAAAGAAGAGAAAGAAGTGGTCAACGGCTCTCTTCCATCTCAAGCAGGGTTCAATGAAACTGGGGAAGTTATATCAATCGTTTTCAAGAGAAAGTTCTGAACATTCAAGAGATTGACGGTTTTACTTTGCAATTTTCACTTACCTTCGGCTTATAAGAAGACCTCTTCAAGTTTGAAGTAGGGATCCTCCGATCTCTTTTGAAGACCTGATCGACCAAGCAAGTCGGTTCATAGAAGGAGAAAATACGAACATCAGTTTCTTAGCCAAGCTTACAAGACTAACCCGAGAGGAGGAGGTCAAGTCCCTGAAGGGGGGAAGGAGCATGGATAAAAGGAGGCAGGAAGAGCCAAAGAGGCAGGAGACGAGGAGACCATTCGTAGCCCCGGAGAATCGGGGAAATTGCTAGACATAGTAGTTGAGTGTTGAAAGACCTTGGGCTGAACGAAATTTTTTGTCGAATTACATGCATTTTTCTTAATGTAGACTTTCTGATTTTTGGATATATATATGAACTAGAATGTTTTGCTCTCTAGTATTTATGTCTTGTTATTATTTTTTGTCCAAGTTTTTATTTTCATATGAGGTCTGACTTCCATCAATAAGGGGATATTGTTGGGAATATTGTCCACATGATTTCTGATTTGAATAAGCTCTCAAGATGACAATAAACATATCTTGTATTTAATGCTTGTATAAGTTTTGATGTAACATGCATAACAAAAATGTTTGACTAATGTGGTGTTAGATTTATGGTCACTCAAACAAGATCCTGTCCTTATAATCGCTCAAGGTGCAAAACTCATGTTAATTTATGACCTAATTTTATATTAGACATGTCATTATCATAAGGAAGATCAGTAAAGTTAACAGAATTTGTTGGCAGAAGCAAAATTTATTCCAAGTCAAATGTCGACTACATCGACTGGAAGATGTCGATTGCATCAACTGGAAGCTAAGTAATTTGTCGAGTACATCGACTGAATAACTAAGGAAAATGTTGATTGCATCGAATGGAAACTAAGTAGTTTGTCGACTGCATCGACTGAATGACTAAGGAAAATGTCCATTGCATCGACTGAAAGCTAAGTAGTTTGTCGACTGCATCGACTGAATGACTAAGTATTTTATCGACCGCATCGTCTAAACAGCAACTCAAGGATTTCTCCTGGATCGACTGCATGAGTGTTGACAACATGAAGATATTACCTTAAGTAGTAACATGTTGGCTACATCATGTTGAATATAAGTATTAAAGGACCTTATCGACTACAAACAACTGGACTAATACTTTTATCATTTTTATCAGTGTGAAAAGTGTGCTAACGGTCAGTTGTTGAAACTAAGCCGCAGATTGTGCTCTTATTTAAATTAATTTGAATGTCGCTCTTTGCTGCAATAATCAAGGTGTTTTCAGAGAAAAAAACATTTATATTGATTTTGATTCCTAACCATTTGAAGAACATTCCTTATGCATAATTCCTAGTCGTTGGAGGATTTCCTTTTCAGCAGCAAGACCTCTGTCGATCTAGTTCTCTGTATAAAGGGTTTGCAAAATTGAACACAACACGCAAGAGATACACACACATACGGAGATATTTTGGGGCAGGATTTTTGCAAGTGCTCAAGCTCTCGAATTTCTCCAAGTGTTCAGCGCGTGCAAACCCTAAAGAGACAGCTTTCAAGGCTCAACAGACTCATATTCTTTCTGAAGACCTATCTCTCTAGGAAAAGAATTCTTGATTCAGTCTAATATATTCCAAACAAAAATTTTCAAGTGTTGATCAAGGAAAAAGAAGTCTTCACAGTGTTTCTACAGAAGACTCAAGTGTTGTTGTTTGATTTAAATCTTTTGTAATTACTCTAAAATTGTAGGGCCACTGCTGGATCGGAGTCTGTTATAGGATTCCAGTGGAAATTTGAGTGTAGGATCATTGTGATTTGAGGTAGGATCTTTGGAGAAGATCTTAGTGTAGATCTCTGGGTGTAGAGATTGAGATAGGGTTATCATTAGCCTGATTGCAGAACTTTGTGGTTGAAAGTTTAAGTTGTAGGAGCTTGTGTTGGAAGTTTGGGATAGGGGATTGTTGTTGTTCCTGAGTTGTAGAAGTCAAGGACTCTGAGTGTAAGGTCATTTGATCTGAGTAAATTGGAGAAGTTGCTGAATCTAGCACTCTGCTAGAAATGTGAAAGGGAAAAGTGGGTGTACCCATAATTGGAGAATAACTACAAATCGTGGTGTATTGTGTTGTGATTGTGTTGATATCTTGATGTGTTCAACTTAAGAAAAATCAAAGCCTAAAACTAATAAAACACATATTCACCCCCACTAGGTGATTAGACTTCTCGTATCTTTCAAAGATCTTCCATATCTCAGTAGAACAAACTTATGAGACCAATTCTCACTAGAGAGGTAATCCTGAGCAGTACCAACCATCTCGTAGGGGTTCTATCACTCACTAGACGAGTCGGGTATTTTGCGGAGGCAGCTGATCAGAGACCAATACCCCCCCCCCCCCCCCCCCCCCCCGGATTGTCTATGAATAGGACCCCGCAGGGGTACAAGAAAAGGCATGTTGTCACCCCCTCCCCCCAAGCTCCTTACTTTTCAAGTCTCTATCCCCCATGTGTTTAGCTCGGCTCTTAGCTTTCGGAGGGGAAGTTCCAACAAACTTTGGGTCGTGTGGTGGGACCTCCTCGCAACAGCAAGCGAGTCTTGTTTGTAATGATCTGGTTTCTCTCTCTTTTTCTCTCTTTTGCTCTTGCCATCAGATCTGTGGAGTTAGACCGCGGGATCAGTAAACTCGGGCTACCACTAGGTCCGAACTCTTGTGAACTAATTTCTTGGTTCTAACAACTTCGGTCTCTGATTGGAAGACAGTTTCAAAGATATTTACAAACCCGTTCTTCCAACTTCACCTTTCTGATCAGTGCTTGCAATACTTCATGAGGTCTTTATGTGAATGCATTGATGCAAAACATCCAGAGAAAAGATGTCTAGACTTCAGATTTAATAAGAATTTACTATCAATATGATTGCGTATATAATTCAATCCATCTTAAGATAATTACTAGTTAGATTTTTATTTTTGGTTCACTTATTTATATTAAACTTTTAAACTTTTTATTAAAGAATACTAGACCTTCAGTTTTTTTAAATGTGGCATTTTATTTCTTCAGATATGAATATATGTGCTTAAATAAATAATTAGTGTCCTGTAGATAATTAAAAGCTTTAAATTTTAAATTTGTAGTAAACCTGAGGGTAAGGCCATAAGGGACTAAGGACGGATGCAAACATAATTTCCGACGGAATTAAGCTTGCAATAAGATAGTCTTTTAAAACCAAGTTCTTTTGATTAGTTACAGAAAATAAGTGTTTTAAATTAAGGAAACACGAGAGAAATACAAAAGCAAGAGTGCGAAGACAAATGACTAATTAAATGAGAACATACAATTACTTAAACAACTGAATTCAAAACTTACAACCTAATATCTCATCAAGTAGAGACGAAGCACAATATTCAACAAAAAGAAATAATAAAAAAACCTTGGACTCGCAGAATACTGAAAGGGGAGGGCTGGAGGTGTGTTTGGAGAGCTGTGAGGAGGCCGAAATCGCAATCCGGGACTGGTTTTAGACCTCTAGATGAAGGCCCAACTGCTGGACAGCACAATAACAGTTGCTTGAAATGAATTAAGGATGCCTGGAGGTTGAACGGGAGGCTGGATTTCAGCACACCGTTTGCAGGAAATGGCTGTCTGGAACCAGGACAGCAACCTGGATTGTTACCGGAGGTTTGGGTGGTGGCTGGACAGCAATCTGCAGGATGGGAGATGACTGTAGGAGGGGTGTGAGGGGCTCGGCAAAGATTAAGAATGGCTGAACTGTGACTGAACATCAATTACCTGGATGTATGGGACTGGGGAAGAGTGAGGGGACCTGCTGGATGTTGGATTTCAAGTGGGGCGAGCTGGACAGTGACTCCACGTGAGATGAAAATGAGAGGGCTGCTGGTTGGGAAAGTGGTTTGGGTTTTGGGTTTTGGGTTTTGGGTTTTGGGTTTTGGGTGAGGAGGGGGTTCTGTTGCTCAACGTGAAGGGAGGGGAGGGAAGAGAGGGGCTGGTGTTATGGAGGGAGTGGGGAGAAATTGAGGGCTATATTTTAGGAAAAGATCCTAAAATTTAGGGAAGTGGAGAAAGTGGGAAGTGGAGGAAATTGGGAGGTAGTTATGGAGTGGTAGTGGAGATGATTGAACGGAGGTGGCTGGTGGTGGCCGCCGGAGATGTTGGTGGTCACCGAAGGTGTTGGTGGAAGTTGGAGATGTTTTTAGGCAATCGCCGGAAAACTAAAAGTGGAGGTAATGGAGGAGAAATGGATGAGGATCACCGGAGGCAATTGAAGAATGACTGGTGATCACCGGAGACGAATTTAAGGGTAATTGAGGGAATGAAAGGGGTTGTTTGAGAATTTAGTGGGGGGAAGAGGGAGATGGAGGCCGGTTGCTGTTGAGAGGTGCTGGATTGGATGTATAGAGGTCGGCAGTGGGGTGGAAAGGGGGAGATGGAGGTCGGCTGTTGTGGAGAGGTGTTGGACTGAAGTATGGTGGTCGGCAGGGGACGGAGAGGGGAAAATGGGAGGCCGGCTATATGGTGGAGGCTGGAATGTGGGGTGGTCGACAGTAAGGTTGGTAGTTGGCGGTATGGGAGAAAGAAGCTACTATCAGGTGTGGGGTTGAGGGATGGAGAGATTTTAAGTGTTATTAATGGGTGATGGCAGCTATGAGAAAGAATAAAAAAAAAGAAGTTGACGTGACAAGACAATGAAGGAAGAGAGGTGGCCTTGGCAGCTAGTGGAGATGGGGGGCGGGGCAGATGAGTGTGGAGCCAAACAATTAAGTATTCTTTGATAGAAAGGATAAAACTTGCAGGGAAGCGGCTGGGGTGGGCTAGAAGGGCGCTTTTGTGGTGGAAAGAATGTGCCAAGGGAGGTGATTGAGAAGGGGTGTCGGTCGGGGAAGCAAAGCGAAAGCGAGTGTGATTCAAACATTGAGAACTACAGTGAGATCTGTCCACGAAAGATTTGGCGGAAGGTGGAGATGCACTGGAGGGCGTGGATGTGTGTCAAAGTTAGGTCGAGGAGGTTTCAGAGAGCCGGTCGTGGACAATAAGTGCAAGTGCTCCCTCATGTTTGTCGATGTGAGGTCGTTGTCGAAGAGGGACGCCAAACCCGAAAAGAGCGGATACTCTGTGTGCTGGACGATGGGAGGCCGGCTTCGATCGTCGTCGCTGTAAGGCGGCCTGGCAGAAGCGGAAGTCAGAGCTGAGCGTGGACTGTTCAGGGTTGGTGTTGTGTAAATCTCCTTGGGAGCGAATGGCCGAACGAAAGCGATGATGAGGATATTCTTCTGCTGGGGCAAGTCGTCAGTCGGCGGTGGAGTTGGATCGAGGAGTGTTTGGACTATGGTGGTCGTGGTGTGCAGTTCTGAGCCCGTCGGGGATTGAGCAATCTCAGATGGTTCTTGGGTGAGGGCTAACTGGCGGAGTGCCAAAACGGACTCCTCTTTTATGCATTTTTCATTGGCGATGTGGTTGGCAATGAGGGCACTCATATCCTGGAGCTCGTTGCGGATGTCGTGGATCAGGTCGAGATCGAGCACGTGTTGGTTCCAGGAGGATGCAAGGGCAGCGGGCGGACCTCCGGCAGGTCGGACCACATCGCAAAATCATTAATTAACACTAATTAATTGACAAATCATGGTGGTCTCCGTATGCGACCTCTGGTGGTCCCGACGAGAAGTAGTCGCTCCGGCGAATGCGTGAGTGAGGGTAACATAATCTTTGGTGGTCTCAACAAGGAGTAGCTGCTCTGGTGAATGCGTGAGGGTAACAATAACTGTGGATTTTACACGATAAAGTGATATATATATATATATGTATATATATATAGAGAGAGAGAGAGAGAGGTATATATATATAGATCATTTATCCACATCTGTGTATGAGATTCAATGATTAACTGAAAATATAATATCATCAAAGCTTGAAGATTCTTCAACTTAATTATTTTTCTGATGAATTGCTCAATATATTAGAGCTCTACATCAAAAATAATGTTGTCATTAAGCCTTGCCACTTTGAACTAGTTTGTTTTCAGTTTTTTTACTAATTTAGAAGCAATTTTGTTATTTTCATGACATATAAGATGTGAAATAAAAAAAAATAGCTACATGAAAATAAACTCCAAAAACTTAAAAGCTTACGTCTTCTTCCCCTTTCCCCAAAACATGGTGCCGAACAGAAGACCAGTGACGATAGTTGAGAAGAACCGGATGGCATTGTATTGTGGGTTTCTCCAATAAGACCAATACTGTTTCCAGAAACAAGCACTACATTGATTTATAAAATTCTGAGCATACTTTGTAGAAAAAACCAACTCCATAGAGCCAGGTGTTGGAATGCTCAAGTCCTTGATCAGTTCCTGATTGTTTCTGTTATGCATTTGAAATGTGAATTAATTGCAAAACATTACCTAAATGATCATAGTTTAAGTAATCATACGGCAATTTCCCTTACCCTATGAAGAAACCAGGATTCAAAGCCTCCATATATGGTTTTACTTTTGATTAAGAGTACGAAATCACTTTTTTAACATGGAGAATGATAGAGTTGAAGAGAGAATAAGAAAGCAGTATCTTACTTGTAAAGAGAAGAACGCAAATAAATTTCCGCAAAATCCAGATTCAACTGAGCTTCAACAGAAGAAGAAGTAATTTCCAGCATCCATGTCGCAGGATTGAGTCCTTGAGTAATTTGGGGCACACCTGGAATTGACTGGAGAATTATGGGGTGAGTTGAAGATAATAAGACATGGGCGTATGGACTATCAGTTGTCTCTTGACAATAATAATTATATTGTTGTCATAAGAAATTAATAATAATGGTGTGCAGTTAGCAGTTTCCTCTTTTCTATATTTAGTCTCACACCACTAATTAGATGTTTAGCTCTTCTTGTTGTGTGTGTATATGCAGGCAAGATGCAATAAGTAGAGATCAGAAATAATATTCCTTTAATTTTCCACTTAGTATCAAAGCGAGATTTCGATCTCACTGGACGATTTGATGCACGGTGCGGTCACATAGGCTTTTCTCCTTCCTTGAAGGTGTCGCGGCCCAAGTGTCGCAGTACCGGGAGAGCGTGGAGGGAGAAGGATCGTCAGAGAAGGAGCACACAGGGAGAAGGATCATCGGGCGCAGCTCATCGATGGGAGAAGGAGCGCGCAAGGAGAAGGACCATCGGGCGCGGCTCATCGTCGGGAGAAAGAGCACGTAGGGAGAAGGATCGTCGTGCGCGGCTCATTGTCAGGAGAAGGAGCGTGCAGGGAGTAGGATCGCCGGGAGCGGATTTTCGTGCAATAGTACGTGCGGCTCTTCATACACACATAATGGGGAGAAGGAGCGCGACATCCAATGTGTTGCGGGCAAGGCAGGAACGCAGGGAGGCGGAGCGCAGCATCCAAAATCACTGCAAGAGAGCGCAGCAAGAATTGATATGCACCTTGCGGGTTGCTACAGAGCAAAGGTGAGGGCGAAAACTACCGCTGCGGGAAAACAAGGGCGTGTAAGATCTCACGGTGGTGAGGTGCTGGGAAGAGAAACAATGGCGCGTGAGATCGGTGTCAAGCGACAGCGTATTTGTTGCTTGCTTGGTGCGTCTCTATTGTTTGCTAGGTGCAGTGAGTGTGGAAATCTTGCATATGGCTGTTTGCGTAAGAGTACGGTGCAAAGAACTCACGTGCGGTAGATGCGGTCTGCCAAGTTTGGCAGGGAGGAAGGGCGTTCAAGTTGGTTTTGCAGCTCAATTTATTTTGCGGCAAAATAAATTAACAAATAAATAAACCAAGAGGTGTGTGCGCTCATGAATAAATTGGTTGTCAAAATGGAGGAGGCGAACCTAAAAGTATTCTTTGAGTTTTTGCGGATGTCCAAAAGTGAGGGTTCGGCTCAGCTGTCATCGCCTTCAACGAAGCCAGATCTTCGACTTGTAGAGTTGAAACTAGATGGATCAACGACATATTTAAGCTGGTCGCGTTCGATGAAGAGAGCACTTTCTGGGAGGAACCTGGAGGGCTATCTGATTGGTGAGAAGGGGGAACCAGAAAAGGAATCAAATAGATACAACGAGTGGAAGACTGTACATAGTCTGGGCTCTTAAACTTGATAGTCGCATCTATCGTTGTCACGATGAATGGCATAAAGACAGTAAGTGATGTTTGGGGAAAGATACATTCATACAGAGGATCTATGCAGGAGCCAAAAAAACATGAAGGTTTTTCAGATTAAGAGAGATAGAGACCATAACGCAAGGAGATCGATTGATCCATGAATATGCCGCAGATTTGGAGTGATTGTAGGCAGAATATGATCATTTCTCTCCAGCTGCATGTTGCAAAGACCCCGAGTGCAAAAAAGAGGAGCGAGATTCTCAGAGGACTATGCATTTTATGAGAGGATTGAACCCGACATTTGAGCCGAGGTGTGCAATATTGCTTGCTCAACAAAAAATCCCTTCCCTGGATGAAACGATCTTAGCCATGATGCAACAGAAAAGCAGTATTAGGCTCCAGTCTGGTGCAACCACTCTTCCGGAGGGAAATCGGCTCTAGCGGTCACCGATCTAGGGAACATGGGATACAAGAGTGAGACGTGATATTGTTACAGTTGTGGTGAGATGGGTCATCTCCGACTAACTTACTCCAAGCCACCAAAGGAGGGGAAGCAGGTGAGCAGGGAAAGTTTTGAAGTCATGGGCGCGGTCGTAGTGGTCGTAGAGTTGGTGGACGAGGAGGCTATCAGGCAAATCTGATAACCAAGGAAGTGGCAAAAGGAGGTATCGTTGATATGGGTCACCCAGAAGAGCAGGAGATTTTGGATGCATACCATTAGCTAATGCAAAGGAACCAGAAAAGTGTGATGGATGGCACACCCACTCCAGCTTCGTCTAGGGGTAACATTGCCTCTTTCGCTCACTCCTCCATAGGTACTTGAGAAGTTGTGAGGAAAAAGTGGAGATACTCTTCTCCTTAAAACCTTTGTTCGTGTATACTTTGTGCAAGACAATAGACCAAATGTGGGAAAGTTGGATCCAATGGCCTTGAAGTGTAATTTTGTTGGGTATTCAGCTACCCAGAAAGGGTATGTATGTTGGAGTCCAGTGGAGAAGAGTTTATATGTTAGTATGAATGTCACATTTTGCTGGCGTGGGCCATATTCTTCCTCTCTAGTTAACTCAGACTTTGGGGACTCGCTCATTACAGACAGTACGAGATGAGAAGGGGAGGATGACAGTAGTGGTGAGAAGCAAATAATAAGTATCTCTTATTCCATGTTGTCAAGCATGGAGTTAGTTGTGATACCGGTGCATGAGAAAAATGCATCATTGGAAAGTGGACCTCATACCAAGCGGGTGTCGAGAGTATATATAAGAAGAAGGCAGCAAAGTGAGACTACAATACCTACAATGTCTATGGATCCACATGTGTTAAATCCCTTGTCATTGTCTACTTCATTTCCTGCGATACCAACTTCATGTACCGTAATCTATGCTCAATTCACCTCAATCTCAGAATCCATAAGTTATATAATTCCTTATCTCGCTACTTCTACTCTCATACAGGTAAGGAGGAATACCCGCAAGAATGTGGGAGTCTCACTTGATCGGTATTGACTTTCCTCATGACATTGCTAAGTTTGTTTCCTACACTCATATATCACTTGTACTGTTAGGGGAGAAACTACAAGGAGCAACTAAGAGAGAAGATCTAGGTATTAAGAGAGAATTTAGGGTTAGGAGGAAGAAGGAGGCTACCTGATTATACTCTGCATAACCCCCAAAAGGGGGCTGCCCGGATATATTTATATCCGGGCCCGGAAGGGCCGGCCGGCCCTTCCCAAAGGGGCTGAACCCGCCTGGTTCAGCCCCTGGCCGGCCGGTTCACTGGTTGGGGGCTGAACCGGAAGGTTCAGCCCCGTTGTTTAGCGCATCCTTGCTCCTCCGAACATAGTGGCGACCCGTAAAGCGTAGCGGGGGCGTAACATTCCCCTCCCCATCAAGAACCAACTTGTCCGCAAGGTGGTAATCCGGGTAGAGCTCCTTGAAGTCGAAGAAGTCTACCCAAGAGTTGTGCGCTGCCGGCAGATTCTTCCACTGGACCAAGAGCTCGGGCCGGTATTCTGTGCCCCGAATCTTCCACCTGTGCCGTAAGATATCCGCAGGTAGCGGACGCAGCTCGCCCGCAGGCGTAACCTCGGGTAGAAAAGAACTTGGCTGGACATGCGGACCCAACTTCCGCTTGAGCAAAGAGACGTGAAAGGTAGGATGAATGCGGGAACCGGCCAGTAACGCCAACGTATAAGCCACCGGCCCCACCCTGCTGAGGATCTGAAAGGGGCCGTAGTAGCGCGGAGAAAGCTTATGGTTGCCACGACGAGCCACAGACAACTGCCGGTACGGCTGGAGCTTGAGAAAAACTTCATCTCCCACGGCGAACTCCCGCTCTGTGCGGTGTTTGTCCGCCTGGGACTTCATGCGTTCCTGTGCAAGGCGGAGGTTCTCCCGAAGAGTGACTAACATACGATCCCGATCCAGAAGAGCCCGATCCACGGTCGGAAGGGCAGTGCTGCCAGGTTCATAACTGGCCAAGGTCGGAGGAGGGCGGCCGTAAACCACCTCAAACGGTGTCATCCGGCTGGCGGAATGATAGGACGTATTGTAACAGTACTCTGCCCAGTGTAACCAATCCGGCCAACTCCGAGGCTCATCCATCACAAAGCAACGAAGATATGTCTCGACACCCCGATTGAGGACCTCCGTCTGACCGTCCGACTGCGGATGATTGGCCGTGCTGAAG
The DNA here is from genome assembly GCA_039583875.1 of Platanthera guangdongensis. NCBI lineage: Eukaryota > Viridiplantae > Streptophyta > Magnoliopsida > Asparagales > Orchidaceae > Platanthera > Platanthera guangdongensis. The sequence continues at coordinate 1,359,867 of CM077147.1, read as the reverse complement.
TGTAAGCGGGTACCCTGCAACCTGAAGAGCTCCCGCCAGAACCCACTGACGAAGGTAGGATCGCGATCCGAAATAATGGCCCGAGGAAGGCCATGCAGGCGAACAATGTCCCGAGCAAAAAGCGCGGCGACAGACTCCCCGGTATACGGATGGCTGAGGGCCAGAAAATGGCCGTACTTTGAAAGCTTATCCACGACCACCAAAATGACGGACTTGCCCTTCGACTTAGGCAGCCCATCGATAAAATCCATGGAAACTGTGTCCCAAATAAGCTGCGGAATATCCAATGGTACGAGGAGCCCGGCCGGAGAAGAAGTCTCATATTTTTGTCGCTGGCAGATGTCACAGTGGCGAACAAACTGCTGAATGTCCCGCCGCATGCCGGCCCAAAACACGTTTGCGCGCGCCCGCTGGAGGGTCCGGAGCACCCCCGCATGGCCCGCCGGTGGGAGAGGAGTGGAACTCATGCATCAGAACCGTCTTCCAAGCTGAATCGGCGGGAACGACCACCCGTCCCCGATAGTATAGCCGGCCGTTTTACCCAAGTGATAGTCGGTCGGCCCCGGCTCGCCCCGCTGTAAAGAGTCCACCAATGGCCGAAGCGTGTCGGACCGCAACACTTCCTCCTGAATATCCGCCAAAGAGTCAATCAACGGTCCCGAATATTGGAGAGAGCAGCTCCTGGGAAACGAGAGAGGGCATCAGCGACCACATTCTCTTTGCCGCGGCGATACACAATCTCATAATCGTAGCCCAGAAGCTTGGTAACCCATTTTTGCTGTAGAGGCGAAGAGACCCGCTGGTCCAAGAAGTGCTTCAGACTTTGGTGGTCCGTCTTGATCTTGAAGTGCCGGCCCAACAAATAGGGCCTCCATACCGCCACCGCGTGAATGATGGCCAACATCTCCTTCTCGTAGGCCGAGAGGCCCAAGGTACGAGGAGCCAGGGCCTTGCTGTAGAAGGCTATTGGCCGTCCCGCCTGCATCAAAACCGCCCCGATGCCGACCCCCGACGCATCGGTCTCCAGCACGAACTCCTTCGTGAAATCGGGTAGGGCAAGCACGGGTGTGGAGGTCATGGCCCGTTTGAGGGCCTGAAATGCCTCCTCCGTCTCCTCGGTCCAAGAAAAGGAATCCTTCTGCAGCAGCTGGTCAAGGGCGAGCTATCTTGCCATAATCCTGGACAAACGGCGGTAGTACCCGGTGAGGCCCAAGAAACCCCGCAAGGCCCGGACTGTCACCCGGTCGCGGCCAGGACTGCATACTCTGAATCTTCCGTGGATCGGCTCGAACACCCTGACCGGAAACCAAATGGCCCAAATACTCCACCTCCTCCTGCCCGAAGGAACACTTGGAACGGTTGGCATAAAGATGGTGTTGGCGGAGTCTCTCAAGGACCTGCCCCACGTGGTGCACGTGGTCCTCCCAGGTGGTGTTGTAGATAAGGATATCATCAAAGAAAACCAGGACGAATTCCCGCAAAAAATCTCTAAAGATCTCGTTCATGTTGGCCTGGAATGTCGCAGGTGTTGAAACCGATTTCTCGGTCTCTTGTGGAGTTCGACCCTTGGGGAAGGGGTGACCTCACACCTACTACACTCGAGAGAGCGTCACGGACCAGAGGACCAAGAAACTAGAAACAGACCCTCGGCTCTAGCGCGGAGGTCCCACCTCACACCCGGAAGGCTACCTGAGCTCTTCCCCTCCCTAGCCAATGCTCGAGCTAGGGTGCCTTGGAGGAGCTCTCTCAACTCTACCAAGAAGAAGTCAAGGGAGGAGCAAGCAAGCAAGAAGAAGATGAAGGTCCTCTCCAAGGCACCCAAGGGGGTCTATTTATAGTTTTCCAAAACCCCTTGGACCAAAATGACCGAGATACCCTCACGCCCAAAAAGCCTTGGGCCAATAGAAAACAGCCACGCCGGGGGGTAAAAGGGGGAATTTTCCCCGAGGGCAAGAAGGTAAAACTGCAGGGGGGGCAAGGGCGAGACCGCGGCCTCCGACCGGTCTCGCCCCGCCAGGCCGCCAAGCAAGAAGAGGCGGGGGCGAGACCCTGGCCCCCGGCCGGTCTCGCCCCGCTAGGCCGCCGAGCAAGAAGAGGCGGGGGCGAGACCCTGGCCCCCGGCCGGTCTCGCCCCGCTAGGCCGCCGAGCAAGAAGAGGCGGGGGCGAGACCCTGGCCCCCGGCCGGTCTCGCCCCGCTAGGCCGCCGAGCAAGAAGAGGCGGGGGCGAGACCCTGGCCCCCGGCCGGTCTCGCCCCGCTAGGCCGCCGAGCAAGAAGAGGCGGGGGCGAGACCCTGGCCCCTGGCCGGTCTCGCCCCGCTAGGCCGCCGAGCAAGAAGAGGCGGGGGCGAGACCCTGGCCCCTGGCCGGTCTCGCCCCGCTAGGCCGCCGAGAGAGAAGAGGCGGGGGCGAGACCCTGGCCCCTGGCCGGTCTCGCCCCGCTAGGCCGCCGAGAGAGAAGAGGCGGGGGCGAGACCCTGGCCCCTGGCCGGTCTCGCCCCGCTAGGCCGCCGAGAGAGAAGAGGCGGGGGCGAGACCCTGGCCCCTGGCCGGTCTCGCCCCGCTAGGCCGCCGAGAGAGAAGAGGCGGGGGCGAGACCCTGGCCCCTGGCCGGTCTCGCCCCGCTAGGCCGCCGAGAGAGAAGAGGCGGGGGCGAGACCCTGGCCCCTGGCCGGTCTCGCCCCGCTAGGCCGCCGAGAGAGAAGAGGCGGGGGCGAGACCCTGGCCCCTGGCCGGTCTCGCCCCGCTAGGCCGCCGAGAGTTCGAAATACTGGCGGCCTGCGACCTGGCGACCTGAGGCGGCTTGCGGCGGCTTGCGGCGGCTTGCGGCGGCTTGCCAAGAGCGCCTTGGGGGGAGAAATATTTTCTCCCCCTACTAGTATGTCTTTCAAGTTCACCAGAAATTGGCCCCTAGGAGTGCAAAACTCCCAAAAAGCTTAAAAACTCGCTTACCTTGTTTTGGGCCCACTCTTCGCGAATGCGGGGTTGTACACAATCCCCGCTCTTTTCGAGGTTGGCACAAGCTCGGAAAGAAACATCCAACCCAACGTATTCGCGGAGTGTAACTTCCCCTCGGGGTCAACCTGCCATGCCAGCTACGGGAGCCTGGGTGGCGAGACCTCCTCTGGGTGAAAACACTTAGCCTCCCGGAGGGGTCAACCTGTCCAGCCAGCTAATGGGAGCCTGGGTGACGAGACGGCCTCGGGGTAGGGGACTTAGCCTCCACGAGAGATCAACCAGCTCTGCCAGCTAGTGGGAGCCTGGCGGCGGAATCGTCATCGGAGCTAAGGGACTTAGCCTCCACGAGAGATCAACCTACCCAGCCAGCTAGTGGGAGCCTGGCGGCGGAATTGTCATCGGAGCTAAGGACTAAGGCTACCACGAGAGATCAACCTACCCAGCCAGCTAGTGGGAGCCTGACGGCGGAATCGTCATCGGAGCTAAAGGCTTGGGCTACCACGAGAGATCAACCTACCCAGCCAGCTAGTGGGAGCCTGGCGGCGGAATCGTCATCGGAGCTAAGGACTTGGGCTACCACGAGAGATCAACCTACCCAGCCAGCTGGTGGGAGCCTGGCGGCGGAATCGTCATCGGAGCTAAGGACTTGGGCCTCCACGAGAGATCAACCTACCCAGCCAGCTAGTGGGAGCCTGGCGGCGGAATCGTCATCGGAGCTAAGGGACTTAGCCTCCACGAGAGATCAACCTACCCAGCCAGCTAGTGGGAGCCTGGCGGCGGAATCGTCATCGGAGCTAAGGGACTTAGCCTCCACGAGAGATCAACCTACCCAGCCAGCTAGTGGGAGCCTGGCGGCGGAATCGTCATCGGAGCTAAGGACTAAGGCTACCACGAGAGATCAACCTACCCAGCCAGCTGGTGGGAGCCTGGCGGCGGAATCGTCATCGGAGCGAAGGACTTAGGCTACACAATCAAACCACACCAAATCCTACATCCTCAAACGGGGAAAAAGATGAGTTACATGACCCCCCCGACTCAGCTGGTCGGGGGCTGGACTCAGTACAACATAAGGAGAATACAGGACTCTGCCGGGACGAGGCTTCTTCAGGGGGTCTGGGCCTGGTGGTCGCCATCCGCTTCCTGCTCGCCGGACACTTCCATCCTGCTTAGGCTCTCCATGATCTTCTCCATCTCCTCTGCCTTGGCCAACCAAGAGATGGTGTTGACGGCCGTGACATAGCATTGCCTTGCCATCCTGGAGTCTCCCTTGACTCTGACCTGGATCCCTCCTGAGCTGAACTTGAGGCATTGGTGGAATGAAGACGGCACACAACGGAAGGCGCTGATGAGGGGTCTTCCGAAGATGGCGCTGTAGCTGCTTGGAGCGTCAACAATGACGAACCGGCAGTTCCTCGAGACTCCTCCCAATTTTACTTGGAGCCCCACTCCACCCTCGACCTCCTTCCTCTCCCCTGAGAATCCGAACAGGGGTCCATCCGAGGCCAACACCCTCCTTGGCTCTACTTTCATCTCATCAAACGCCTTCTTGAAAATGACGTTGACGGAGCTTCCGTTGTCAACCAAGATCCGGGAGACGGTGTAGCCTTCGATGGCCGTCTGGATGACCAGCGCATCGCAGAACGGATCCTCATGATCTGGCAGGTCCTTCACCGAGAAGGTGATCTTCTCCTCTGGGGGCGGGGTCTGGGAGGTTGAGGCGACGCTTCTCCGGTACATGACATGGAGGCTAGCCTTCCGAGTGGCCTCAACCCCCACTCCACCGTGGATCACTCCTATGCTACCTCGGGTTCCCACGTCGACCCGGTCCTCGCATATATCATCACCCCCTTCTCCGGGTAGAACCTCTTCTACCCGCACCGGCAGCTGCGGCTGCGCAGGGCCTCTCGCGCCCCTCACTTCCAAGAACTCGGGGCAGGTAGCTGTGGCGTGCCCCTCCGCCTGGTGGAAGTCACAGTACGGTAGCGCTCCTCCCCTCTTTCGGCGGGTTGGACGCTCTCGCCTGTTACCTCTTCCCCCTCCTATCGCCAAGGCTTGCTGCGGCGGGGGCAAGAGCTGCCTTGGGGCTTGCCTCTGGAAGTTATACCTCCCTTGGCCCCCATGATAGTTCCCCCCTCCTTGGATGAGAGCTCTTCCTGGACCTTGGGCAGGTCCTCCCTGCTGCCTCCAGCCTGGTTCCGGACCCTCCTGTCCTTGGAACCCCTGAGCTCTGTGATCCTCTCTCCTTCTTCCTTCCTGATGCCTTGAGCCAACCTGCTCCTTTTCCTCTGTCTCTGTCAGCTTTGCCAATTTCTTGACAAACGCCGGGTTGGTCGCCTCCATGGCTATCTCCTCTGCCGCCCTTTCCATCAGCTCCTCGAAGGAAAGGGGGGCCTTCCTGGTCAAGCTCATCTTGAAGAAGCCCTCCTTCAGCCCAACGGTGAAGGCCATCTGGAGAGCATACCCTGGCATCTCCTGGACCTCCAGGATCTCCTCTTGGAACCTGTCAACGTAGCGGGCCAGCGACTCCTCGGCCCCCTGCCTTATCAAGAAGATGGATTCAGGACTCCTCTTCCGCTTCTTGGAGGTGGAGAAGCGGAGCTGGAAGCTTCGGCTCAAGTCCTCGAACCCATAGATCGACCTCGGAGGGAGTTGATGGAACCAGTCTCTTGCCTTCTCCTTCAGCGTGATCGCAAAGAGGCGACACTTGAAGGCATCCGTCATCGGCCTGATGGAGACGGCATCCTCGAACCACTGCAGATGCTGAACAGGGTCATCCTTCCCGGAATAGTAAGCCATGTCTGGCTCTCTGAACCCCTCGGGAACGGGAGCTGAGATGATTAGCTCGCTGAAGGGTGACCCCCTAAGGGGTGGTCTCGCCACCTCCACTCGCGCCACCTGCTCGCCTGGAAGGTTGGTACTCGCCGGGCTGGAGAATAGCTCCCGGCCGGTGAGGTCTCGCTCGACCCCATCTCCCATCCTCTCCTTCCCCGGCCTTCTTCCTGGTGCGCTTCCCTCTCCCCCCGCTGGGGTCATCTCGCCTAGACCCCTGGGAGTCGACTCGTCGAGGGGGGGAGCTAGCTCCTGGTTGGTCGGGGTGGAGCTGCCACCCTGAGGAGCGATGCTTCGCAGCATCTTCATGATGCCCTGGATGGAGGCCATGAACTCTTGCCTCCCAACAAAGGGTCCTGGGGTGGGGAGCTCGCCGAGATCATCACTACCTCCTTGACCTCCCGTCATGACACTCTCTCAAGATCTTCTGTGCTGGTCACTCTCCACGCTCACCGCACCAAAATGTTGAAACCGATTTCTCGGTCTCTTGTGGAGTTCGACCCTTGGGGAAGGGGTGACCTCACACCTACTACACTCGAGAGAGCGTCACGGACCAGAGGACCAAGAAACTAGAAACAGACCCTCGGCTCTAGCGCGGAGGTCCCACCTCACACCCGGAAGGCTACCTGAGCTCTTCCCCTCCCTAGCCAATGCTCGAGCTAGGGTGCCTTGGAGGAGCTCTCTCAACTCTACCAAGAAGAAGTCAAGGGAGGAGCAAGCAAGAAGAAGAAGATGAAGGTCCTCTCCAAGGCACCCAAGGGGGTCTATTTATAGTTTTCCAAAACCCCTTGGACCAAAATGACCGAGATACCCTCACGCCCAAAAAGCCTTGGGCCAATAGAAAACAGCCACGCCGGGGGGTAAAAGGGGGAATTTTCCCCGAGGGCAAGAAGGTAAAACTGCAGGGGGGGCAAGGGCGAGACCGCGGCCTCCGACCGGTCTCGCCCCGCCAGGCCGCCAAGCAAGAAGAGGCGGGGGCGAGACCCTGGCCCCCGGCCGGTCTCGCCCCGCTAGGCCGCCGAGCAAGAAGAGGCGGGGGCGAGACCCTGGCCCCCGGCCGGTCTCTCCCCGCTAGGCCGCCGAGCAAGAAGAGGCGGGGGCGAGACCCTGGCCCCCGGCCGGTCTCGCCCCGCTAGGCCGCCGAGCAAGAAGAGGCGGGGGCGAGACCCTGGCCCCCGGCCGGTCTCGCCCCGCTAGGCCGCCGAGCAAGAAGAGGCGGGGGCGAGACCCTGGCCCCTGGCCGGTCTCGCCCCGCTAGGCCGCCGAGCAAGAAGAGGCGGGGGCGAGACCCTGGCCCCTGGCCGGTCTCGCCCCGCTAGGCCGCCGAGAGAGAAGAGGCGGGGGCGAGACCCTGGCCCCTGGCCGGTCTCGCCCCGCTAGGCCGCCGAGAGAGAAGAGGCGGGGGCGAGACCCTGGCCCCTGGCCGGTCTCGCCCCGCTAGGCCGCCGAGAGAGAAGAGGCGGGGGCGAGACCCTGGCCCCTGGCCGGTCTCGCCCCGCTAGGCCGCCGAGAGAGAAGAGGCGGGGGCGAGACCCTGGCCCCTGGCCGGTCTCTCCCCGCTAGGCCGCCGAGAGAGAAGAGGCGGGGGCGAGACCCTGGCCCCTGGCCGGTCTCGCCCCGCTAGGCCGCCGAGAGAGAAGAGGCGGGGGCGAGACCCTGGCCCCTGGCCGGTCTCGCCCCGCTAGGCCGTCGAGAGTTCGAAATACTGGCGGCCTGCGACCTGGCGACCTGAGGCGGCTTGCGGCGGCTTGCGGCGGCTTGCCAAGAGCGCCTTGGGGGAGAAATATTTTCTCCCCCTACTAGTATGTCTTTCAAGTTCACCAGAAATTGGCCCCTAGGAGTGCAAAACTCCCAAAAAGCTTAAAAACTCGCTTACCTTGTTTTGGGCCCACTCTTCGCGAATGCGGGGTTGTACAGCAGGCCCCCCAGTCAGTCCGTTGGCCGTAACCAGAAACTTATAATGGCCGTCATGCGTCCGGAACGCCGTCTTATGAACATCCTCCTGAGCCATCAAAATCTGATAATAGCCGGAACGAAGATCCAGCTTGGTGAATCGTTGCGCCCCATGCAGTTCATCCAGTAACTCTTCGATGTGAGGAATCGGGAAATTATCTTTGACAGTAGCGCCGTTCAACGCCCGGTAGTCCACGCAGAATCTCCAAGACCCGTCTTTTTTCTTGACCAGAATGATAGGAGCCGAGAAGGAGCTCGTACTCGGCCGAATGATGTCGGCTTCCAGCATCTCGCGGACACTCCGTTCAATCTCCGCCTTTTGCACATGTGGGTAACGGTACGGCCGAACATTCGTCGGCTCGGCATCCGCCTTGAGCGGAATACGGTGGTCGCGAAACCGCGGTGGTGGCAAAGTACGTGGCTCCTGAAAAACATCAGCATAATCTGTCAGAAGTAACCGTAACTGAACCGGTACCTCAGAAGGCGTGGAACTTCCGGTCTGGACCTCCCGAAGGACCGCCATCAGCTGTCCGTCCCCGCTCAACCGCTGCAAGCTGCGAAGAGAAACCTCCTTAACAGGAGAAGACATGATCCCTTGCAGGCAAAACTGTTTTTCTCCGTGCCCAAACTCCATAGTCATTTGTTTCCAGTCAAATGTCACCCGCTGTAACTGGCGCAACCACTGAACTCCCAGCACCATGTCTGAGCCCCGAATAGGTAACAGGTAGACGTCAGTCCTTCCCACATAGTCACGTATCCACATTTCCACTCCCCGCAACACCCCCTCGCACTGCAGCCGGCTGCCGTCCGCCACCATAACGTGAAAGGCAGCTCCCCTGTCAATCACGTGCCCAACTCGTCGTGTCACATCGGGATGTATGAAGTTGTGGGTACTCCCACTGTCCACCAGAATGGTAACTCTTTCTTGGGCAATCCGGCCCGCCATCCGCATAGTAAGCGGGGGAGCGCAACCCTCAAGAGCATGTATAGAAACCCCGAACTCAATTTCCTCCACATCTACCTCCAGCTCCTCATCCGGAGCCGGCTCTTCCGCGTCTTGATGCAACATGAACACCTGTATCTTCTGGCATTTATGACCTGGCACAAACTTCTCGTCGCAGTTAAAGCACAGACCCTTCTCCTTTCGAGCGGACAACTCACTCCAAGATAACCGAGTCACAGTCGGCTTGGTACCCGTAGGCTGCTCCCGTCGTGCTGCGGTCGCAGGAGTCAAAGCCGGCCTACTCATGGTGCGAGCCCTCTGCCGGTTGAACCTCTCCTCCTGTATACGAGCCAAGGTAATCGCATGGTTCAATGATCGAGGCATGAGTGCTTGCACCTCGTCTCGAATGTGCTCCTTGAGACCAGATATGAAACAGCTGTAGAGTGTCCGCTCTGACCACTGAACCCGATTTGCCAACTTCTCGAACTCCGTACGATACTCCATCACCGACCCTTTCTGACGAAGCTTCTGAAGGAGGGCCTCAAAGTTCTCGTACTCCAGCGGGCCAAACCTGGCCGAAAAACCCTCCACAAATTCCCCCCAAGGTACGTACTCCCTTCCTCGCAGGAACCACTGCGTCCACTGGAAAGCGTCGTCCTTCAAATGGAAGGACGCTAACTGCACCCACTGGCCTTCAGGCACTTCCTGGTATTGGAAAAATAGTTCCGCCTTTTGGATCCACTCCAAGGTGTCGCCGCCCTCGAACTCCGGAAAGTACATCCGAGTTAATCCGGGAGTTAATCGGTGTCCCCCCTGACCGCCTTCCCGTCTTGCAGACTCCCCTTGCTCGAAACCGCCGTAGCCTTGATGCGGACCTGCTCCCCAAGGAGGGGGTTGTGGCTGGCCGCCCCATCCTTGGCCAAAACCGGCCGCTCCCGGTGCCCCAAATCCACGAGGAGGGAGGAGCCCTCCCCTTGGCTGTCCCGTACCCTCGGGTGGCCGCCGAACCCCACCCGGGTCCTCCCAGCCCCGGCGCCCCTGGCCGCGACCCAGTCCGGGCTCGCCGAACCCGCCTGCCGCGAATCCGGGCGGAATCGGACCCGCGAAGCCACCCTGCAGCGCCGCCGAGCCCCCTGCTGGCCCGTACGCCGCCCACCAGGCCCGCCGGACCCCCTGCGCCGATTCCAGGCGGAGTCGGACCCGCCAAGCCGCCGTACGCGGCTGCCGAACCCGTGCCGGGTGGATTTCCGCCGATTCCGCCGAGTTCCGCACCCGATCCGGCCGAATCCTCACTAGCCGGCCCTTTTCCTTTCAACAACGCCTTCAACTCCTCCATCCGGGCCTCCATCCGCCCTTCCATGGCCGCCATCGAGTCGGTTAGGCCAACAACGCTCTCCTCTAGGGTTTCAATCCGTGAGGACTCCTCTTGAGTGCGAGTGGTCACCATGGACGAAGGCTCTGATACCAAATGTTAAGGGAGAAACTACAAGGAGCAACTAAGAGAGAAGATCTAGGTATTAAGAGAGAATTTAAGGTTAGGAGGAAGAAGGAGGCTACCTGATTATACTCTGCATAACCCCCAAAAGGGGGCTGCCCGGATATATTTATATCCGGGCCCGGAAGGGCCGGCCGGCCCTTCCCAAAGGGGCTGAACCCGCCTGGTTCAGCCCCTGGCCGGCCGGTTCACTGGTTGGGGGCTGAACCGGAAGGTTCAGCCCCGTTGTTTAGCGCATCCTTGCTCCTCCGAACATAGTGGCGACCCGTAAAGCGTAGCGGGGGCGTAACATGTACATTGGAGAATTTATTGTATCTTTGAACACGGTCTCTATTCCTCAGTATTGGCAGGTGGCTAAAGAGGATTCACAATGGAAAACTGTAATGTTAGAAGAATTTTGAGCAATTGGGTGCAAGTGGGTTTTCATCGTAAAACAAAACTCAGAGGGACGGATCGAGCGCTGCAAGGACTGACTGGTAACAAAGGGGTGCAATCGAACTTATGATATCGAATACGATGAGACCATTGCACCTGTCACAAAAATGAGCATGGTGCGTATACTGATATCCTTGGTGGCAAATGGAGGATGAAAACTACACCAGCTTGATGTGAAATTGTTTTTCTTCATGAGAATATGTTGGAAGATGTGTACATGGAAGTACCGTCGGGCTTTGGCACAAACCAAACAGCAGGGAGCTCACATCACAGTATTTGTTGTGTCTGTGGATGATAAGATCATCACATGAGATGAAGAGAGTGAAATTGCTCAGCTTAAGAGGATATTGGGCCAGGAATTTGAGGTGAAGGACTTGGGTTAGCTAAGATACTTCCTTGGGATTGAGGTAGTCTATGGCGCACGAGGAATTGTTCTATCCCAACAGAAATATGTGTTGGACCAGCTCAAAGAGAGGTATGCTGGGTTGCAGGTTTGTCATCTCTCCTATTGATCAGAAGTCCAAGCTCGGTGCGGAGGCGGGAGAGCTAACTGATAGAGAAAGGTACCATAAGCTAGTAGGCCGCTTGATTTATCTGGGTCACTTAGATGTCGTATATCAGATTCTTTGATATTTGAAGAGTGCACCAAGAAATGAACCGATCTTCCAAAATAATGGACATATAAACATCGAGAGCTATTGCGACTCTGACTGGTCTAGCTGTGCAGATGACAGAAGGTCCGCATCAGAATATTGCATGTTTGTGGGGGGAACCTTATCTCTTGGGAAAGCAAGAAGCTGATTGTAGTTGCGAGATCTACATCCAAGGCAGGCTACAGGGTCATGGACTTAAGTGTGGGGGGATGTTATGGTTAAAAGAACTACTAGTTGAACTCAAGATAGATCAAGTAGGGCAAATGACATCATGATGTGATAGCAAAACAACTATTAGCATTGCAAGAAATCTCATCCAACATGACGAAACCAAGCACATAGAGATCAATAGGTTCTTTATCAAGAAAGTTGGATGGTGGAACGCTAAAGCTGGGTCATGTTGCTACAAAAAGGCAGTGACTAATTGTCTAATCAAATTACTTAGCTCACTGTACTTATGTAGATTGTGTGACAAGATAAGTTTAGTGGATATCTTGCACCCACCTTGAGGGTGTGTGTTGGTATTTAGTGTGTAAATAGCGCAAAATGATGTGCAGTTAGCGGTCTCCTCCTTTTTGTATTTAGTCTCACACATCTAATTGGATGTTTAGCTCTCCTTTTTGTGTGTGTATATACAGACAAGATGAAATAAACAGAGATTAGAAATAATTTTCACTAAAAGAATGAGGGATTCGGTTTGAAATTGAGCTTTGTCATCCTCATCAATATCAGTAGTGTAGAAATGGAGAAAGCCAACCTTGTATATATGTCCACTTGGTACAAATACAAAGAATGAGTACATATATATAGATGAGAGAAAGAGGGAGAAAAGTCCTATACACAATGTGGGACTAAAGAGAGGAGAGAAAAACAATAAATGCTATACAAATGGGCCTAATTTAAGTGGGCTTTTCCAACACTCCCCCGCAAGCTGGAGCGTATAGGTCATATGCACCCAGCTTGGACAAACACTGGTAGAACAGGGTGCTTGATAAGGCCTTTGTGAGGATGTCGGCAACTTGATCAGTTCCTGGAACATGCTTCAATTCGAGTTTCTTCAATTGAACCTTCTCACGAACAAAGTGACAGTCAACCTTGATATGTTTTGTGCGCTCATGAAATACCGGATTCTTTGCGATGTGTATGGCGGCTTGACTATCACAAAATAGAACAGCAGAGGAGGGGAGTTTTACTCCCAGGTCAGTAAGGAGACTTTCAAGCCATGTGAGTTCTGAGACAACCGAGGTCATCGATCGGTATTCAGCTTCTGCAGAGGAACGGGCTACCACAGCCTGTTTCTTACTCTTCCATGTAATAAGATGACCACCAAAATAAGTACAGAACCCACTAGTTGACCTTCGATCGTCCAGAGAACCCGCATAGTCGGCATCAGAATAGGCAACCAATGCGGGAGCAGAGTCAGAAGTTTTGTAAACCAGCCCTTGACCCGGAGCTCCCTTAAGGTATCGAAGAATCCGTTCAACCGCTTGAAGATGAGAAGCCCGGGGGGCATGCATGAACCGACTGACAACCCCAACTGCAAATGATATATCCGGCCTCGTGACTGTTAGATAGATCAACTTTCCCACAAGGCGTCGATAGTATTCCGGGTTCGGAAGCAGCAAATCGTCATCCGAAGCATGAGCGCATAGTTTGTGATTTGCCTCCATCGGGGTACAAGCTGGTTTGCAACCAGACTGACCAGCATCTTTGAGAAGATCGAGACAGTACTTTCGTTGGGAGAGCACCAACCCGTCCGGCCGCCGGGCAATCTCGAGACCCAGGAAGTAGCGAAGTTTCCCCTGGTCTTTAGTTTGAAAAACAGTGCTCAGATGTTGTTTGACATCTTGAATCCCCTTTGAGTCATCCCCAGTGAGAAGGATGTCATCAACATAGACCAACAGAAGGACGGTGCCAGTGGCCCGGTGTCGGGTAAAAAGGGAGAAATCTGCAGAACTCCGAGTGAATCCCATGTCTCGAACCACTTTGCTAAACTTGTCAAACCACGCCCGAGGGGACTGTTTGAGACCATAAATTGACTTTCTGAGAAGACAGACCCGAGACTCCCCCGTGGTCTCAAACTCGGGCGGTTGGCGCATGTAGACGGTTTCCTGAAGGTCACCATTTAAAAAAGCGTTCTTGATGTCGAGCTGATGAAGGGGCCAGTGGCGGTGCACCGCGACGGAGAGAAGAACGCGGACAGTGTTGAGCTTGGCCACCGGAGAGAAGGTTTCCTCATAATCGAGGCCCTCCTGTTGTGTGAAGCCACGGGCCACAAGACGGGCCTTCAGTCGGGCAACAGTGCCATCCGGAGCATGCTTGATGACGAACACTCATTTACACCCAACAGGGTGCTGACCGGGAGGTAAGGGAACCAAGTCTCAGGTCTGGTTGGCCCAGAGGGCCGTCATTTCTTCGTCCATGGCAGCCCGCCAGCCAGGATGGTGAAGCGCCTCCTGCAAAGAGTTAGGGACTGAAACAGAGGATAATGAGGTGACAAAGTGAAGAAGAGAGGGAGAGAGGCGATGGAGAGAGACGTAGTTCGCCATTGGATGAGCAGTAGAGACGGGAGCCGAGCAGCAGGGAGCAGAGCACCAGAGGGCGAAGCCGACTGCAGAGGGGCGACGGGATGAGGAGAGCGACGAGAGTAGACCCAGATAACCGGGGGGGGGGGGGGACGGACAGGAGGTAGAGAAGGCAGAGTGGAGGAGTGAGGAGCAGGAATGACAGGACGAACGACGGGAGCTGAACTCAGAGCGCCATCGAGAGCAGGGAAGAAGGGAATATCTTCACGAAAAGTCACGTCAGCCGAGACAGTAACTTTGCGGGTAGCAGGCGAATAACAGACATAACCCTTCTGAGTGCGCGAGTACCCCACAAAGATATGCTTAGTGGCACGAGGGTCCAATTTGTCAGTGGAGGGACCGAGGTGGTGAACGTAGGAGGTACACCCAAACACCCGGGGAGGAACGGGAAAAGGTGGAGTTGTGGGAAAGAGGAGGCTGAAGGGAGTAGCATACTGGAGGACGGAAGACGGGAGACGGTTGATGAGGAAGCAAGCCGTGGAGAGCGCGTAGTTCCAATATGGTTGGGGAACCTGCATTTGAAGCATAAGGGAGCGAGCGACATCAAGAAGGTGACGATTCTTGCGCTCGGCGACCCCATTCTGTTGTGGAGTGTATGGACACGAGGTTTGGTGAAGAATGCCGAACTCAGAGCAGAGAGTGGCAAAGGTATGGCTGGTGTACTCCCGCGCATTGTCAGTACGAATAGTGCGAATAGGCGCAGAGAACTGAGTGCGAGTCTCAAGTATGAAGGCCCGGAATACGCGGGGAAGTTCAGAGCGATCCCGAAGGAGATATAACCACGTCATGCGAGAGTAATCATCAATAAAAGTAACAAAATACCGATAGCCAGAAATACTAGTAAATTTATATGGACCCCATATATCGGAGTGAACTAAATTAAAAGGAGCGAAGCTCCGAGTACAATGAGGAGGAAATGATGAACGGGGCTGTTTGCCCAAAATACATGTGTCGCAGCGAAAAGCAGGGAGAGTAACATCAGGAAGAGCCTTCCGGAGGACTGGAAGAGGAGCATGTCCCAGACGGCGATGCCAATCCGAAGAGGAGATAGAGGCGAGGACAGTGGGAGAGTCGTCAAGAAGATAGAGCCCATTCTGCAGCCGTCCTCTACCAATGATAGTCCGCGTCTGTTGATCCTGTATGAGAAAAGAAGAAGAAGTAAATGTCACGGAATAATTAGAATCAGTAGTAAGGCGACCAACAGAGAGTAAATTGAAAGGAGAGCCCGGAACATGTAGAGCCGAGCGCAGGAGGAGAGAAGAGGTGAGAGAAATATCAGCACATCCAGAGACTGGAACCGATGACCCATTAGCGACAATAATGTACTTCGGGTGAGGTGAAGACAAGTACTGAGGTGGCCTAACAGAGGTGATATGATGAGTGGCACCAGAATCAAGGATCCAGCGCGTGCCAGAGGATAGGCAGGCGATACCTTCATTGGAGATAGAGGCAGCAGAGGCAACCGAGGCAGGAGGACGGCTGAGCAAGCCATGAAGATGCTGGAGCTGAAGACGAACCTCGTCGAGATCAGTACGAGAGGAGTCAGAGTCGGTAGTAGCAGCAGAGGCCTGTGGACGAGGAGGTCGGCCATGTTTGCGATAGCAGGTGGCCTCAAGATGGCCATCTTTACCGCAGAAGGAGCATTTAAGCCTAGACCGGCCACCGCGACCCCGGCCGCGAGAGTCAGAGCGGCCACCACGGGCAGAAAGGGGAAGAGGCAATAAGGGAGCTGGTGCCTGTTGAACAAGGGCCGGAGAAGGAAGACCGGGAACATCCGGAGGCGGGGAGACTTTGAGAAGCATTGAGCACACATCGGAAAAAGATGGTGTAACGGTAGAGGAGAGGATGTGAGCCCGGACACTGTGAAGATGAGGAGGTACCCGGGCCATCATCATGGCGATACCCACAGCTTCCTTTTGGGTACGTTGAGCAGCGAGATCCAAAGTGGGAGGCTGATGGTGGATCCAAGCCTCAACCAGAGACCGGGCCTGAGCAACAAAGGACGTCAGGTCGGGTGCGCCACTGCTATCAAGGGCCTGGAGAGCAGTGATGATATCATAGAGATGGTGGAGACTATCCTTGCCAGAGTAGAGGGTGTGGAGCTCGTCCCACATGCCTTTGGACGTCTCATGATACATGGCCAGGCGATAAGATTCGCCATCAAGAGAGTTGAGAAGCCAAGTCTGCACACGCCCATCATTGCGTAACCATTCCTCAGTAGGGACACCAATAACAGTCTGAGTCAGGTGATGAAGGAATCCTTTTGACTGAAGGACACGGCGAACCGAGTGTGCCCATTCCACGAAGTTCTTCTTGCCAGTGAGCGAAATTGTAGTGATTCGAAGCTCGTCGCGGACTTCCTGGATAGAGGCCGGGCGTTCAGGAGGAGGAACAGCCGTCCCGACAGAGTCTGCAGATGTAGACATGGGGGCGACCTGGATGAGGTCGCGGCGAGCTGGAGGAGGCCGCGGCGGACTGGCGAGCTGGCGGGCTGGAGGAGACCGCGGCGGACTCGGCGAGCTGGCGGGCTGGATCAGATCGCGGCGGGCTGGAACAGACCGCGGCTCACTGGAGCGAGCTGAGAAGAGAGGACAAGCCGCGGCGGACTGGCGAGCTGGCGGGCTGGAGGAGACCGCGGCGGACTGGAGGCAGCAGCTAGAGGAAGCGGAAGACTGCGGACTGGATGAGGTCGCGGCGAGCTGGAGGAGGTCGCGACGAGCTGGAGGAGGTCGCGGCGGACTGGCGAGCTGGCGGGCTGGAGAAGACCGCGGCGGACTGACGAGCTGCGGACGCTGCGCTTACGGCGGACGAAGGAGACCAAGGGATTGAGGTCGCCGAGGTCGCGCCGGACAAAAAGAGGCCGCAGCGGACAAGGGGAAGCAGTGGACCCCACAGGATGGCTATAAAGAGGGGGCCAGGGGAGGAAGGAAGAGGAGGGAATAGAAGTGGATCCACGGGAGGAGAGGAAGCGGACTGGACAAGGGAGGCCGCAGGAGAGAAGCGGACTGGACAAGTGAGGCCGCAGGAGAGAAGCGGACTGGACAAGGGAGGCCGCAGGAGAGAAGCGACTAGAAGGTGCGGACAGAAAAGGGAGTCCGCAGGAGTCCGGAACCTGCCTCTGATACCATGTAGAAATGGAGAAAGCCAACCTTGTATATATGTCCACTTGGTACAAATACAAAGAATGAGTACATATATATAGATGAGAGAAAGAGGGAGAAAAGTCTTATACACAATGTGGGACTAAAGAGAGGAGAGAAAAACAATAAATGCTATACAAATGAGCCTAATTTAAGTGGGTTTTTCCAACAAGTAGCATTAAACTAATTATTTGGAGTCTTCTTTATGAAACTGCATGTTTCATTTATTCTTGTGAGTGTTGTCATAGGTGTTAAATTTAAACAATGCAAATCATGTTGAATAACTTGCATCCATGTTATTTAGAGCCGGATCCAATGTCCTCTCTCACCTCATAGCGCAATGTGCTACTTGTTTAAAGGAAATAGTAGCATCCTTCTCATAAGTTTAAGCTTATGAGCCAGTTGGGTATGTGCTTGATCATATAATTGTATCAGAGCAAAGTAATAAGTTCGACACCGGGGACCGCACTAGTTGGAAAAATGCATGTAAATCAGTCTGGCCTTAACTTGTGTAGGTTCCAGTTGTCTTGCGGGTCATTGGTTCTAAGAGTCCTCTTATCAAAACATAAAAAGATTGAGTGTGGTTCTGAGAGTTTCTAGGTGTACGAGATGCAATATGATTCTAAGAGTCTCCTGTGTAAAAGACTCAGGTCCGGTGAAAAACATGGCCTTGCGAGATGCTAGGGAAGGAGGTTGTTGAGCTCCAGTGTCCGCTCTCAGTCCATGAGCGCAATGCATTTTTTGTTTAAAGAAAATAGTGGCATCCTTCTCATAACTTCGAGCTTATGGGTCAGTTGAGTATTGACTTGATCCTACAAAATTGATCATTTTCTATCTACAATGTACACACACAAATCACTTCAGCTTTTTTTTAATTTTCTTATCTTCTACAAAAGTTAATCTGATTATTTCTTTAATATAACCATTCATTAATTTATCTTTTCAAGTTTTGTTACATTTATTTTAACATTCTTATTCCTACCACCTTCAACATAGATATCGACAAACTGTTATGTGGTGTTACGACGATGGTTATCTTCAAATTATATGTCTTATTTTTATCGTTTTTACCCATTGTTGTAAGCACAAATGGGGAGCATGTTTTGAACCTTTTTATATGGGTGTGATTAGACATTTGAAGCAAGCAAGAAATTAGAATAGATTTACTCTCTTATTTTCCCTTTTCCTCTCTCTCTCTACCCCCTCACGGAAAAGCCATGAACAACCCTAGCCGCAAAGCCCGCGCTCCTCTCTTCCCTGATCGACGCCGCCGCAAGCCGCCGCCCCTTCTCCGACCATAGCTCCTCCTCTGGTCACGAGGTCTCAGGTTAAGGGCCATATCAACTTGGTATCAGAGGGTTCTGTCGGGCCGTCGCTTTCCAGAACGTCCTCCGCTCGCCCAGTCGCACACCGGCAGCCCCGCATGACAACTGCTCCTCCTTCCAACGCGTCGGAAGCTCTTCCTCAACCCGCGGGAGCTTCGTCCATCTCTGTCGACTGCGTCCAGCCTGCCACCACCTCCAGCCGGCTGCCGATCGTGGCCCTCTGCCCCCCTGCGCCAACTCTGCGACACTGCACCCCCATCGGCATTTCTTAAGCCCCCTTCAGTGCCTCCACCGGGCTGTTCAACATCGTCGCATCACCTCCGAGGTCCAACACCTCCGCCGGCCTTCTCCCTCCACCACCAACGTCTCTCTGACCTTATATCAAATGGCGGATGCTCCGCCCTCTCTCGCCGACCTCATGACACTCTTCCAAACCATGTTCGCGTTTCAGAACGTCAAAATGGACGCCCTCAATGCCCGCTTAGATGCCCTACAGCAGATGCCCCCTTCCCCTCCCTTGAACACAGGCGATCGCCCTTCCACAAGCCGAGTGGACTCCGCCGCTCCTCCAGACGTGAACTACCCCGCCTACACATGGACTATCCAGATGGATTTTCCCCTCTACGAGGGCCGTGACGATCCTCTTTCGTGGCTTACGCGTTGCGATATTTTCTTCACCACCCAGCACACTCCAGATGAAGAACGCGTCGGCATAGCCTCCTTCCACTTACTCGGCCCTGCACAATTACGGTTCACCCAACTTCTGCGGGAACACCCGAACATTTCCTGGCCAAATTTCAATACGGCCTGCACTCTGAGGTTTGGCTCTGCTCTACAGGGGAACCCACTAGGCGATCTTGTGAACCTCAAACAGGAAGGCTTTGTCGACACCTATCTTGAGCAATTCCAGATTCTTCTATCTCGGGTAGCGTACGTCTTACCGGAGCAACAACTTCCCCTCTTCACTGCCGGCTTCCACGAGCGCTTACGTTGGGATGTGGAGTTCCTTCTACCACGCGACCTCAACACACCCATGAGCCTCGCTAGGGCTTGTGAACGTCGACTGCTACTTGATCGTCTGTCTTTGGGACGTCGGAACCCTCAGAGCACTTACCCCTTACCCAGCTTGCCGGACAGGGCATCATTTCGGGACGAAACCCCGCAGCCTACTGTTCGCCGCCGTTTGTCCCGCACCGAGATGGTCGAGCGTCGCGAGAAAGGCTTGTGCAACAATTGTGACGACCGCTTCACACCGGGACATCGATGCCAACGCCTATTCTGGCTGGAAGTAGACGACCCTCCCGATGAGGACGTGACGGGAGGTGAAGCCACTGCATTTCCTTTCGATCCAGCTTGAGGACAAGCTGTCTTCGGACGGGGGCGGCGATGTTATGTGGCATTACGACGCAGGTTATCTTCAAATTATGTCTTATTTTTATCGTTTTTACCCATTGTCGTAAGCCCAAATGGGGGGCATGTTTTGAACCTTTTTATATGAGTGTGGTTAGACATTTGAAGCAAGCAAGAAATTAGAACAGATTTCCTCTCACTCTCTTATTTTCCCTTTTCCTCTCTCTCTCTCTTCTTCCTCACGGAAAAGCCGTGAACAACCCTAGCCGCAAAGCCCGTGCTCCTCTCTTCCCCGATCGACGTCGCCGCAAGCCGCCACCCCTTCTTCGACCATAGCTCCTCCTCCGGTCACGAGGTCTCAGGTTAAGGGCCATATCACAAACATTTTACTGCTCACCGCTCAAAAGCATATAACATTTTACCCGAATAATGGATTTATAGAATAAATCTTTAATTACTGCATGATGCTCAAGAAGTCACTTCTTCATTTAAACCACTCAACCCTTACTCTAAATTTTATATTGACATGTATATCCTCAATCTTTTGAGTGATCTACCAGAGTTACTTAAACTACTCACAATAAGCTATCACATTAAAATCTAAAGAAAAATTAGAAGGTCGATCATAGGTGAGTGCATACTCACAATTAACAATAATACTAAAGTTGATATTGAGTTCCTTGGGACGTTGACTTTATTTTAAATTCTAATTTTAATCCTTTATTAAAAGACACATTTTATATTCATGTATTTAGAAGAATTTTTTTATGTTTAAGCTTTGAATAAACTTAACTATGGTTTCATTATTTTTTGTGCTTTAATTAATTGTATTATGAAACACTAGTAGGTCATTGTTGTTTATCCACTGAATTATATAGAATGTGTCTTGCTCATGTCAATATTTATGTTACTTCATTTAATGTAGAAAACATTATATCTCCAAAGACTCCTAATTTTAAAAAAACTTCATGATGTGACATAAAATACTTGGCCACATCTCTAGGGATAGTGTAGAAAGATTTATTAAGAAATTATTCTCCTTGCTCTTAACCTTAATGACTTAGAGATATGTGCTGATTGTAGTAGGTAGGCGTGCACAAAAAACCTAAGTCTAAAAGCCCGGCCTGAGTTTAACAGGTCAATGCCCATTAGTCTTAGGCCCAAGCCAAGGTGGCCCTGACAGGCCCCTTATTCAAGTTGTGTCCAGTCCTGGTGCTTGGCTCGAGTTGGGCGTAGGCCAAGCCCGATTACCAGGCCTAGCATGGTGCTTGGACAAGCCCGATTACCAGGCCTAGCTTGGTACTCGGCCAAGCCTATGTGGGCCTAGCAGTAGAAAGTTAGGCAGCGCGTTGTCAAAGTCTAGTCGGGGCACTGGGCAACGACCATTAATTATTGTTGGGTAGAGCGCCTAATAATTACTACTGGCGGCACCCAGTGGACTGGCTGGTCGGACCTAGGTTGGGTCCAGGCCTTGCATGGCTTTAGCCCAGTCAATCAAATCCAGAAAGGCTCCAATTTCAAGGATCCTTGGGATCGTCTTAAGGTCTGCAAAATCCAGGCTCAAGCTTGGGCCTTGTCACAACAAAGCCAACGTCTAACCCGGGTCTTCAAGGCCTTTTGAGCACGTCTTGTAAGATCAAAATGACCAAGATTAAAAGTATAGGCGTTACACATAATTTAAATATGCTAGAGATTGTTCATACAAACATTAGTAGATCTTATTCATCTAAGAATTGCAAAAACACATATTTCATTACTTTCATTGATTACTTTTCTCGCTGAGAATATTTATTCTTGAGTGAGAAAACTCTGAATATTTTGCCAAATTCAAGATTTTCAACAAATTCAAGTTTTTCATGACTGAAGTAGAGAAACACTTAGAGAAATCAGTATACTTGGAAGATCTGGTAAAGAAATGAGTATTGTGGCATACATGATGCCTCTGGGCAACATAAAGATCAATTTGTCAAATACTTGAGGTGTTATGACATTGTAGCTCAATACCCCATGTCAGGTAGTCCTAAACAAAATAGTGTGACTGAAGGGTGCAATCGCACCCTTAAGAATGCGATGAGTATGACAAATCTTTCCAAATTCTCTGAGTGAAACTATCATGATTACAATATACATAACAAAATTCTATCTAAATTTGTGCTAAAACCCCTTTTGAGTTGAAGACTTGCAATTGACCTAAACAAAATCACTTACATGTTTGAGGATTTTCTTCAGAAGATTGTTTATATAATCCTTCAGAAAGTAAGATTATTGTTAGGTCTTCTCAATGCTACTTCATAGACTACCAAGATCATTCAAAGGTATTTAAATTTTATTCCCCTTCCGGAGGACCCAAAATTATTATCACAAATAATAACATTATTAGAGTTTGAGTCGTTGAGCAATCTCGTTGCTCTAACTCTATTAAGAAAGTTGACGAGAATACGCGGGAAAATCTAATGATACATGAACTTATAATGGAACCTATAAATGAAGTCGAGCTAACTTTACAACTGACTCCTATTGAGATTACTTCGCAGACTGTTGCGGTTCAAACACCTTCTAGAAGATACACTAGGCAAAAGAGACCTACAATTTTCTCAAACTATGAAATTTACTTGGGTGAGAGTGACTTTGACATTGTTCGCATGGATGATCTAGTGATAAGTACTAAAGTTGTTTTTGAACCTCAAACTAATTTGCAATAGGATGTGATGAAGGATAAATAGAATACGAGGCATAATAAAGTATGGGAAATAGCCAAAAGGTTGCAAACTCATTGATTCTGAATGGATATTTAAGAACAAGAAAATTACAGAGGAATGGTTGAGTGGTTTAAAGTTTGGCTGGTTGTTAAGGGATTCACTCGGATAGAAAGGATTGATTATAATGAAAATATCTCCCTTATTTCCTCTATAGATTCATTTAGAGTAATAATGACGCTTATAACTCATTATGATTTGAAGTTACATCATATGGATGTTAAGACCGCATTCTTAAATGTCGACTTGGATGAGGAAATCTATGTGCCGCAACTTGAGAGGATTCAAGTTTGGTCATGATTTAAAGTAAACCCCAGGATAGTGATATTTAAAACTTAATGAACTGGTCACTTCATTTTATTTTGTTGAAAAAAAATATAACAATGCATATATCTCAAGATTAATGGAAGCAAAATCATCTATTTAAATTTTTTATAATATCTTACTTTTCAGTAGTGACTCAGGACTTCTTCATGAATCTAACCAGTTGTTATCCAAGCTTTCGATATGAAAAATCTTGAAGAAGCATCTTTTGTTCTAGACATCAAAATAATTAGAGATCAATCTCGTCATACAGTAAGACTCTTTCAGAGGGCTGATATTAAGTGTATACTTGAAAGATGTAACATCCTCGAATTAAAGATTGATGATATGTTAGTAATTAAGGGTGATAAATTTAGTTTATCACAATATCCCAAATATGATACTTAGAAAGAGTTCATAAATAACATACCATATGTCTGTATAGTAGGCAATATAATGTGTGCACAAGTCTGCGCTAGAATGTACATAGTTTTTGCATGGAAACTTCTAATCAAATATTAGACGAACCGAGGGCTTGATGATTGGGTGAATGTCAAGCAAGTATTAGGATACGTGAAAGAAGAATAAGATTTTATGTTGATCTACCAAAGACAGCAGAACCTAAAACTAATGGGATACATGGAATTTGATTTTGCATATTTGTTATAATGACCAAAAGTCTACATCAGGATATGTGTTCAAGTTGATTGGAGGCATTGTTATATGGAAAAGTTTCAAATAGACACTTATCACTTCTATTATGCAGATAAAGTTTGTTGCTTGTTTTGGAGCCGCTACTCATGTCGTTTGGCTAAAGAGCTTCATAACAGAGTTGATGGTCGTTGATCTCATTGCTAGGTCTATCTTCTTGTATTGTGATATTAAAGAGTGGCTATGTATATTTCCAATTTGTTTATTTTTATTTGTTAATTTATCCTAACTTCGACATTTCAAAATTCTAAATTTTTGCAATGAATATAGTTAAATTTCAAACATATAATTTTATAATATCACCCGGTTTTCATGTTTGCAATTCCACGTGACACATCACACTATAGTTAAAGTCAAGATATGAGTGATAATCTCAAGCATAAGGTTTAGGACATTAATTAAATTCATAAAACCTCACTTATATGTCTCGTCAAAACATTAATCAAATCTTTAGATACCAATTTTCTTTGAGACATGCATGCTTTTTTGAACATATAAATATTTCTTGTAGCATAATTTAATATATGCAAATTAGAAATTATTTGACCATTTAGCTGAACAACAATTTTTTATCACATCTTTAGTATTTTATTTCAACTCTCTATGACCAAATTGTGTTTATATAGATTGAATCTATAAGTTCTTATGATCGTTGCAGATCTCATATCGCATAATGATGTGGTCACAACAATGATTCAAACTGAAGGGTTCAATTGGGCCAGAATGACGTGTGAAATGGACTCTTTCTGTGAACTTCACTTTGATGCCCTTAAGTATAATGGAGTATTCAAATTCAGAATCTTTTTAAAAAAAATTGATTGAACATATTGTCTAAGTGGGAGAATGTTGATAAGTTTTTGCAATATCGATAAAGTTAGTCGGGTCAAACTGGTGAAAGTTTCACATCATTTTGAGTCTATTTGAACTCCGCGCGAATGTGTGCTGGTTTGATTTGCGCAAACAGTCAACATCCGTGATTGGTGAGCTGGATAATTTTGGAATTTAATTGAGAGCTAGATCAACTAGATTATATCTACTCCCTTTATTTTCATATGGGACAATTTTAGTAACTTTTATATCAAGGTGATGTGTCTCCATGACCGTAAGTTCTCGAAGGAGGAGAGTGAGGTCTGCAAGCTGGACTTCGATTTGATATATGCGATGGGAGTCAGCGGAGGCAGTGGCGGAGGTGTTCTTGTCGGCATGGATGTCCATTGAATGAGTTAGGAGCATGGAAGGTCGTTAGGCGTAGTGGAGAGAAGCGTCGGAATGCTACAAGAGTGTGGGCGGACGAGTGCATGTTGACGGTGACACGGGAGGATGTCGAAATGCTGCAGGAGACGCTAGAGGGGCGGTGGAGACGAGGAGTGATGTTTGGAAGGCAGCGGAAGTTGCAGGAGGGCTGTCGGAATGCGGGTGAGAGAGCTAGAGGTTGTTGGAAGACAACGAAAACTCCGGGGATCGCTGGAAGGAGCAGGTCGGAGGAATAGTAGGGTGGAGAAGGCGCTGACAGAGGCTGACAGGCACTGGACTCGGTGGAAAAGCTGCAGGAAGCATCATTGGCGGAAAAGCTGCAATAAGCAGTGTTGGACTCGTTAGAGAAGACGCGGGAAGCAGAAGCGAAATCGCATGAAACAGGAATCGGCGAGATCATGTGAAATAGTCGCGAGTCGTCCTTGTCGTTGAGGGTTGGCGTCTGTCGTCGAGGGCTGACATCTATGTGGTGTCGAGCGAGATCGGGCGGAATCGTCGAGGGTTGTCGTCGACGTGGTGTCAAGAGAGATCAGGCGGAATCGTCGAAGGGTGTCATTGAGGGCTAGCGTCTGTCGTCGACTACTGGAGTCGATCAGGAGGAATCAGCGAATCGAGCAGACGGAAGCAGGGAATGATCCAATTAATATTTTGGTGGAAACCTTAAAAGCGCGGCAGGTCAGACCAAGATCGAGAAAACGAAACTTGCATTGCATTAAACAAACTTAAGGATACAATCAGAAGATAACTCCTGCCAAGCATCTGTAGGTTGGGTGCTCCTTGACACTCCACTCTCCAAGAAATCCAAACATCCTAGACTCAAAAGATAAAATAAAGAGACACTCCCACTCATATATATAGAGCGGGAAGGATACAACGCACAACCATGCCCTTATGGCTGCATAGACTAACAACAAAATGCGTGGCGGACAGCGTTGTATCAACTGGTTCGACCATTCCCCTAGGGCTACATAGTTGAAGATGCACGGGAATGGTTGTTGGAAGAGAGCCTGGTCATTGTGAAGTCGTTCGAAGCCAGAATCGATTGCTGAAATCGACGGAAATTGGTGAAGTTGCCAGGCGCTTGAGTTGGCGAGTCATCACGAGCATGGACGTATGACGCGGGCGACACTGGAGACGAAGAAATGCTCGGAACGTTGCACTCGACGGTGAGGGTTTGGCGTCGAGCATGTCGAGTGCAGGTCACAGTCGCACAAGAGTAGAGGCGCAAGTAGTGTAACGTCCATAATTTAAAATTTTCTCCGCTCACCCGACGGTTACCAAAACCCCTCCAACCGCCCAGTTTTAGCCCTCTACCCTATTTCTTTTCCGTAAATCGTTCTTCCCGTAACCGACTCCCGCATTTTTGTTGTTCATCCTTCCGGAAGCCGATGGCGTTGACATCGGGTTTTCCCCCTCTCCCTCGCCTCACAGCCGTAGGCCGAGACCCTTGCCCCCCTTCTCTCACTCAGTTGAAGACGCCTCCCACTCCACTCGCAGCCGACGGGCTTTTCCCGATAGGGTTTCACCGTCGACCGGCGATTGTTCATGTTTTCCCCGTACAGGTTAGTGCACGCGTCTTAGTGTTTTTGCTTTTCTTTCTTCGTGGTTCCACAACCTAGTAATGTTAAGGAACTACTCTTCTGTTAGATTTACAATTTCTTCCTCTAGTTTTTGGAAAATTCAGTTTGGTGTCATGAAGTTTATTTTTTTATGATTTCTGCAGAAATTGTAGTGGCCCTCTCTCGACTCCCCTCGATTTAAGTTTGTGGTTGATAGCCCTCTTTTTACATTTTCGTTCAGGTTATTTTTCAAAGAAATCCTAGAATGTTAACTTTGTTTTCACCTAGTGGGTAAAGTAATTTTAGAACTTAAATGATGCGCAGGTGTGGATGAATACAAGTTGGTGAATATTTATATTAGCAAGAAAAGTTAGAGGGAATCATGTTGTCACGTCCGGTGCATGAGAGTCGCAATCCCGTGATAAGAAATTTTTATTCTTCCTGACTAGACATATAAGATAGTCTGTATAATTACGTTTAGTATAATTCAGTAAAATCGATACGAGTGTAGGAAATTTCTACTATCAATAGAGATTGCTAATGCAATTATTGTGTAGCTAGTATATACAGTATGTGTTTAATTTTAATAAGTCTCAAACAGTTAAACCATACAAACAATATAGTCATTCGGTTAGATTGACGAGTAGAAAGCATTATAGTTAGAAATGTGGTTCTATTCATCTTAAACCAATTCAATGAATCGCCTTGACCATACGCACATGTTCACAAACAGAGTAGCATTAGATAGAAAATGTTGTGTAGTCACGGTGGAGATCGCCTCCCGTGTTTGATAGAGGTGCACTATCATTCTCGTGGGTGATAGTATACCCTATGAGTCAAATTGTTTGGGAGATGTTTCCCGTTTTAGAAATTAGTAGATTTGAGTATGTGTTCGTGAGACACTAGAACACATGAGTTCGTTAATAAGACTGGGATCGTTAGACTAGTATTGCGCGTTATGAGCTACTCAGCCTGGAACTCTGTCGAAGAACAACCACAAGTGAAATTAGAACTCAAGTATAGACCGAACCTTAGAAACTCTTAGATAACCAAAGTATTCGGAACTTGAGTAAACGACATAGTTTGAGTAATTAGAATCGACATTATTTTGCTAGTTTAATTTTAGAAAATCATGTGCAGTACACTAGCGTACAATTTTTCTTATAGCACAAAAGTATTTTCAAAGCATGCATACTTTTCTTTTAAAATAATTTTAATGTCACTAGCAACAATAGTTTTTCTTACTCTCCCTTTGGGCTGACCCTTGTTTGAGCATGTTTTTACAGGGAACCCAGGTGGGAAACTGCGCCTAGGATGAGCGTGATTATGGAGTCGCTTCTATAGTTTGTTTCCTTTCAGTTATTGTTTTACTACTAGTGTCATACTGTTTAGTTTTGGATACATGTAATATTAATGTTTAAGAATTTGTATATGTACTAGACTTTGCGTAATTTTCCAGATATTCAGTGGTTTGGTTCTTTAATATCTAGTAGCTCTGTGAATTCATCTTGTTGAGTTACACTTTTACCCTTAGATTCATATGCAACTTCCGCTGTAAGCTTACATTTCAGTTCTTTTCATTTACATGTTATGTACTACTTTTAATATTGTTTCTTAGTTGACTTCTTATCACTGGACCCGGCCGGACGGCTGATGAGTTGTTAAATTAGGTTGGGGTGTTACAAGTAGATGGCGTTTCAGGAAAGAATCGGCGGATCGACGAAGAATCGAGCAGCGTTGGCGAATGAAGGAACCGGCGGAAGCAAACTGCAGGAAAGATTCAGATTCGATTAAGGCTTCGGCGGAAACCCTAAAAGAGCGGCAGGTTAGACAATTGATACGTCGTAGTTGTATCAAGATTGAGAACACAAAACTTGCATTGCATTAAACAAACATAAAGGGAACACGGATACAATCGGGAGATAACTCCTGCCAAGCACCTAGAGGATGGGTCCATAGAATTGTGTTCGCATCCATATTGTGATCAATCATGCATAGGAGTTATTAATTTGTTCCTGACTACCATAGTAGTGTAGGTAACTGTATACATTGCTTGTACTACGTCGGTTATCGAACGCCAATGTGATCCATGTGCTAAATTTAGTCTTTACCAATTCTACGATTCAAGAATTTTTTAAATTAATAATCAAATTACATCACAGAAGGCAGCTATTGTCAAAGAAAAACTTGCAGCAAGTATCTCAGAAATGGAAACTTACTTCAAAATAGTCTACAAGCTTTGAGGAATGATGCCCAAGTTCTCCTGCATATATGACTTGTCCTCCCAGTTTCATCAGAAGTAACTGGAGTAGAAAACATATTTCCCTCAGAACGTCATTTAATATTTTATAGCTATAAGATGGTATTATGGAGCCAAAAAATCATACCTCATCAAATGTCTCAAAAATATCAATGCTTGGCTGATGAATTGTGCATACCACAGTTCGTCCAGTATTCACTGTATTTCTCACTGTTCTCATAACAATTGCTGCAGCCCTAGCATCAAGGCCAGATGTTGGCTCATCCATGAAGACGATGGATGGATTTGCAACCAGTTCTACAGCAATTGTTAACCTTTTTCTTTGTTCTGTTGAAAGGCCATCTATTCCTGGAAGGCCCACGAGAACATTTCTCAGTGGATTAAGCTCGATCAAGTCCATAATTTCTCCAACAAACATCTATAAGGCACAATTACAGCTACATGTTAGAAATGGTCATTTGAAAAGCTGCATTGCTGAAAATATAGAAGTAATAACTTTAGCAATTATATTTAATGTCATTTAGAAGTCATTGTTATTAAGAGTTTTCCGAGGACTTTGGTATTATTAAGACTACAATGTTGTTAAATGCCAATATTATTAAGACTTCAATGTTATTAGATGTCAATATTATTAAAGCTTTAGTGTTATGACATGTCCGTATTATGAAGATTCTGTTGTTAGATGTCAATGTTTTTATTAAATACCATGTTTTTACTTTAATATTAATGTACAAAGATATCTAGATAACCTAAGATCGGTTGCATGCATTTATAAGATGTCATATTACATTTTAAGATAGCCGTATTCACCCCAGTTCTAGATATTATTCCTTGGGATATAAATATCATCGAAAATTGTTTAAAAAATAACAACAAACTAATCAACATCTTCAATAATATGGAACTACAATATAACATCTGTGAACCAAATAACAAAGGTTTTGTAAAGCAGAACCAAACAACAGAAGTTTTGTAAATTTGCTTAATGTAATGACGAATAAAATTAAGGGAAAAAGTACTCTGATATGCAGTATTTAAGATTCACATAAACATATGATACGGGTGCGGAAGACCCCATCCTCGGCAAGCGTTGCGCAAGGGTTTACACGAGGCGCGCACGGGATTCGTGCGCGGCTTGAGGATGCCCCCAATTGGATCTGGGATCATTATTTCCGTTATAATTCCTTTTATCGCATGTTTCCTTTTAATCGTGTATTTCTTTTTATTGTGTGTTTCTTTTATTGGGTATTTCATTTTTATCATGTAAGTGCCTCCTTATATATACGGGGAGGGAAAACCAATGTAGCAAGCAATTTCTATCTTGAATAAGAATTTGGAGGGATTATGTCCCGGCGTAACCCGGCCTTGTGTTATCTAACAGTTTGATCAGACCTGCCCTTCTACGCGCCGCAAGAACTTCTGGCCGTGTGTAAACCCAATTGCTCTGTTCCCTAGCGCCGCAAATTGTCGGATCGCGACGCCACTTCCGCGACTTGTCCGCCGGCATAATTTCTTCTGCGAGGCCTTCGCGTCGACCGCGACGTTGATCCGTGAGGCATACCGTGTCGACCACGGCACCTTTTCCGCGAGGGTTCTTCCTGGAGTCACCCTTCCACAGGTTTTCCTTGGGCGTTCATCAAGGGCATTTTTTTGTGTCGATCACGACGCTGCTTCCGCGAACATTTCGTAGCGTCCCTTCTTTGGTTGTCCTCTCTCCCAAACCTGCTACCGCTCCCCTACGCCATCAGTTACACTTATTCCTTGATGCGGAGCAGAGATGAGTACCTGCAGTGAAAGACGAGTTTTGGGTCCGTTCGGGGCCAATTGATGACTTTTTGTATATGTTGAGCCCGGATCGACGATCGGACTCCGCATATGTGTCTGGATTCGCGGTGCGAATCGATTTGATATATCACTTCATTAGTTTACGTTGTATTTTGATGTATTTGGGTGGGCCCACCTCCGGCCAATCATAGTCATTGAAGGTGGGATGCCCTAGCCTTTATTTTATTATAAACAGATAGGTAGTGTGCTGATTAAAGGCATTGCATAATTTGGAGAAAGTTTTTCTCGAATTCCCGCAATCCCGTCAACTCTGTGGAACTCTAGGTGACGACTCCTAGACTTGTATCTTCTTCCCCAAAGTAACCCCAAACCCTAAGCCTTATTTTCCCTCCTCCAACCCCCTATCAGCCGTCCAAACTGCCCTAAAACAGCCAACTGTTTAGTTGTCCAGCTTCCTCATCTCTTTACTATTTAATGAAATTCACTATTCATTTACTATAGATTTACCCCCATTATTCCAGCCTCCGGCCTCAAGTTTCCTTACCATACAGCCGTCTCCCCCCTCTGTCTGTACCCATACAGTCTCCGGCTGCTTTGGTGGTTTCCACCCCCCTCCATACAACAAACCACTCCTCTCCCATAATCCTAGCCGCCGACTTCCACTTGAGTCCTTGCAGTTGCCGTCTCATTAAGCCCCCAACAATTTCCAAAACCGACACCCCCTCCTTCGTGGATCTACTTCTCACTGCCCCTATTCTATATTTCAGTCTAGATCTGAGAATTTCAGCCCCTGATCCGTCTTCCTCTCCACACAGTCCATCCCTTAGCTTGGATCCGCCACCAAACATCGGAACCACCCATCCCTCGCTCGGATCTACCCACACGTGGTCGGATATATCCATTTGCGGTCTGATTCCACCCTCCACCATCAGGGATAGCCACCTACGATATTTCCACGCCTCTGGTTCCACATTAGATCGTCGTCAAAATGCATCCGGCTCCGAATTCTTCATTGCCTAGGTCAGCCCACTATTTGGTGAAATTTTGTTGTACTGGATTATTGTTTTCAGGACATTTATATTGGATTGGATCGTGTACTTGTTTTGGATATTGTTAGAAAAGGCACATGTTTAGACCCATGTATAGTCCCATGTATAGGCCTATTTAGTGTAGATTCTACTAGTCTTGTATTAGTCCTACACCATGTAAATGAGACTCATCTCTCTCTCTTCTCCCTATATATATATATATATATACTCATACATTGTTTTTATACATTGAAGAAGTACATACAAGATTTCAGCATTTTCCGTACATGGTATCAGAGCTTGCAGTCCCCCTTGGGCGGTCTCTGATTTTTTAACCACCTCCCCTTGAGCGGTCTCTTCCTTCCTTCCTGCGGAGTCGGCGAGCTCCCTCTTTGGCGGATAGTAATTGAGTAACCGCACGACACTCATCGCAGTTTAGTGTCTGCACCTCTCTGCGGTCACTGTTGCTTCTCTTGTGCGGTTTACTCCTAATCGCAAGTTTCTCTGTTGTTGCTTTTCGTGGAACCACCCTCTCCCCTCCTCCTCTTCTCCTTTTTAAAATCTCTCTAGTTTGCTACGTGGGTCCCACCTCCTCTCTCACGGCTTACCGCGCGGCATTCTCCTCTAGCCGTTGTGGACCCTCCGGCCTCCCCACGACATGTTGCTTCCCTCTTTGGCAGGTTGCTTGTCGCGTGATCTGCTTGTGTCGACTTAATCTTGTCGCACACCCTGTATCGTGTTTTCTTCTTCTCGACGTGTTCGCACGGTTTGATCTTATCGCGCGACCTGCTGCTTCCCTCTTTGGAGGGGTCTTCTAGTGTTCGTCGCGGACTCATGTCCTCCTGCTGACTTCTTTAGCCGTCGCGATCTTCTTTTTTAACCATGTGGTCTTTCTTAGCTGCGTTGTCTTCTTTTTTAATCGCGCGGTCTTCTAGTGTTCGTAGTGGACTCCTGGCTCCTGCTGACTTCCTTAGCCTCTGTGATCTTATCTTTTAACCGTGTGGTCTTCCTTAGCCGCGTGGTCTTCTCTTTTAACCGCGTGGTCTTAGCAGTTTGATCTTCTCAACCGGTTTTCCTCATCCGCGGTTTGTTTCTCTTGCCGCGGTCTCCTCTTTTTGGTTGTACAGCGGCCTTCCCTTCTTGTCGCGGTCTCCTCTGCCGAGCTCTCTGCTTGTCCCTTGCTCGTTGGCGACTGTGCATTGCCTCTAGCCGTTGTCCACTGTATTTTCTCTAACTGCTTCTTCTAGCCGCCAGACCGTCTCTCCATGGGCTCCTCGATTGATTCTACTTAGCACCCGACTTCTTCTCCTGCAGCCCGCATGGTTCCTACTCCTGAACTGCGTCATGAGTTGAGGATCACCACAATCTCCCTTACCGGGAAGAAGAATTTTGTTGAATGGGTACACTCTGTACGTCGGGTACATCAGTCCAAGGGACTTCTGCATCATCTCTCTCGGAATCCTCCTTCAACACCTACTGATGATTCGCTGTGTAACCACGGTCGTGTTCAGACCTGGATTCTCAACCCCCTTGATGGCGAACCTTACCGAACGGCTATCTATCACAAGGCGGCCAAGGCAATGTGAGATGAGCTTCATTCCCTTTATTCCGGCAAGGACAGCTCCAACACCTATATGGCATCATCATAGATCTTCAGACTCTTGACACTGACGGTGTTGCCGAATTAAAATCTCATTTGTCGCTCGGGCCATAACTCTGGCTGAAGCCTGGATCCAGCATCAGCCTCCCACTATGGATCTTGTTGCTCAGCGCGCTCAAAAGAAAGCAGTCAGTATTGTCATGATAATGGTGCGTGTCCCGCCGCATCTTCAGAGTGTTCGGGCTCAGATCCTATCATCTGTTGTGATTCCCTCATTCTCTGATGTGTGCTTCATGCTGCTGAGGGTTTCACCACCTCCTGACACTATCAGCCCTCCCTCACCGGCCCTTCTCCAACACTCTTCTGTGCTTTTACTACCTCTCCCTCCCCTACTCGTGGAGGACGTTCCGGCTATCGGGGAAGGGGCCGAGGTCGGCGACCGCGACCCAAGTGTACTTTCTACGGTAAGGATGGACACCTTGAGGCGACTTGTTACTGCAAACATGGTCTTCCTCCTCGTCTGACTGCTTTCGTTGCTGCTCACAGTCCCTCTGCCACTCGTGCTGATATAGAAGAAGTCTGCCTCCAGCTCCAACAACTTCACGGGATGCATAGCCACCCGCCTGCCTCCATTGCCTCCATCTCCAATGAAGGTATCACTTGTCTCTCCACTCGTCCGTGTTTGATAGTGGATTCAAGTGCTACTCACCATATCACCTCGCTGAAGCCCCATCAATACTTGACTTGTCTACATCCTAAGTGTATCACAGTAGTCAATGGCGACACCGTCCCTGTCTTCGACTGTTGATATCCCTCTCACTTCCTCTATCTCTCTCTGCTCGGCTCTTCATGTCCCAGGCTTCCAGTTTAATTTACTATCTGTTAGTTGCCTCACTGCTGATTTGAATTGCTCTGTCACATTCACCTTTTATTTTCTGATGCAGGATCGACAGATGCAGAGTATCATTGGTAAAGGACGACTGCAAAATGGGATCTACCTTCGTGATGATTCTCCAACCATCCTCTCCTCTGTCTCCTTCGTTGATTGGCATCAGCGTCTCGGACATGCTCCTTTTCCGGTCCTCAAGAAGGCTCATCCTGATATTTCTCTTCGAGCTTTTACGTGTGATTCATGTATCTGCGGAAAATAATATCGTTCTTCTTTTCCTCCTCATTGTACTCGGAGCTCTGCTCCTTTTGTTTTAGTACATTCTAATGTTTGGGATCTATACAAAATCACTAGAATATTTGGATATCGTTATTTTATTACATGTATTGATGATTACTCTCATACGACATAGTTGTACTTCGTGATCGCTTCGAACTTCTCCGTGTGTTTCGGGCTTTCGTTCTTGAAATTCACGCACAGTTTTCTGACAAAATTAAAACTCTTCGAACGGATAATGCTCGCGAATACACTAGCAATGAATTTGATAATCTCTGCTCTGAATTTGGAATTATTCAACAGACGTCGTGTGTCTATAACCACCAACGAAACAGAGTGGCTGAACGTAAAAATCGACATCTTCTTGATGTTGTTCGGTCCCTCATGATTCAAATGCAGGTACCCAAGCCTTATTGGAACTTTGAGCTTTCGACGACATGTTATCTCATTAACCGTCTCCCTTCCTTCATCCTTCAAAGCCCAGATCCTTTTTTTGATGGGATACTCTGGATGCAAGACGACCTTGACCCTGTGACGAGTTCTATGACGAGCCCCTCGTTGAGCCTCCTGATGATCCGCCACATCCTGGTGAGGATGTGATTCAGGTGAGCCGCTTGTTTACAAATTTCAAGTTATTGGTGTCTCCTACATTATCGTCCCCGACCTTACCCCGTAGTATGGGTATTGTGTGGAACATCAAGTATCTAGGGCATCACCTGCTGACGCATCACACTCTCGATGAGTTTTAGGACGCACCACCTGCTGACCTACCTGACGAGTTCTTTACTTTCGGGGACACTTACCACAGTATAGAGTTACATCTTCTAGTCGGTGTACGCGATTTTCACTTAGGTGGTTGTCTCACTCGCGATGACTTTTGTACACACCTCCTGGCGAGCCCACTGATGTGTCACGTTCCCTGAGAGGCATTTGGCTCGTTACGAGCTCGTATTTGAGCGTAAATGTCTTGCACAATCACTAGAATACTCGTCATACACGGGACGAGTTTTTTTACACTTTCCAGAGAGAGCCTCCTGATAGGCCACCTCCTGTGATAGATTTCATGTCATTATTAGGTTTTCTCATAGAGAGCATGTTGAGTCGTTTCGTCATCATTTGCATGAGTCTGTTGTGTTGTCTGTTCATCGTTTGCATGTGCGTCATGAGTCAGTCCGACGAAGAAACCATAATGATAATAAATTTTGTAAGTCACATACGGATGTTCACTGGCAAGAGCAGATACTTCATGAAGGCGATCAAGTGATAGTGAGAATCTGCGTTGTGAGGCTCCGTGCGAGACTTGCTAAAAGCTTGAGCGCTAGGCAAATGGATTCTTATATAATCATGAGCCGGATCGATGCAAATACTTATGATCTTGATATCTCTGCAAGTATAGGCATTCATCCAATATTTAGTGTTGAACATATCACGTCGTACTATGAGGCATGAGCCTCGCAAGTATGTGGACCCAAGCAGTGGGAACTTTCAGCCACCCATACCTCCAATTCTTTTGTCTTACCACCTTCATAGCTCACCCACGTCTGATGGACACCACAGCTCACCCATTTCTGACACACGCCCACTTGGGGGACTCATCTTCTTTGGTTCTACCTAAGGCGGGCAGATCACACCGGGATCCATCACTCGTGAGTTGAGCATTGAGAGCATTTCGGAAACCAGATTCCGCTGGTACTTTCCTACTCCAGATGTTTATGACACCTAGGTACTTGTAGTAGAGCTTGAGCGATTCCTCCCTGGATTTCGACTTTAGTTTGACCTTCTCTATTCACTGGAGATGACAACTTTTCAGTAGGGGGGAGTTGACATGCGAGGACATTTTTCCATCAACGACACTTGGACGACTTCCGGTGAAGCTATTCGAGTTTTACCTAGTATATATCGAGAGAATTACGATCCTTATTCACCGGGAGATGAATTCTTTCAAGTCGGGGAGACTGATGCGGAGCAGAGATGAGTACCTGCAGTGGAGGACGAGTTTTGGGCCCGTTTTGGGCCAATAGGTGACTTCTCATATATAGCGTGCCCGGATCGACGATCGGACTCCGCAGATGTGTCCGGATTCGCGTTGCGAATCGATTTGATATATCACTTCATTATTTTATATTGTATTTTGATGTATTTGAGTGGTCCCACCTCCAGACAATCATAATCGTTGAAGGTGGGATGTCGTAGCTTTTATTTTATTATAAATAGATAGGTAGTGAGCTAATTGAGGGTTTTGCGGAATTTGGAGAGTTTTTCCCGGATTCCCGAAATCCCGCCACGGTGCCTACTTCGTGGAACCCTAGGTGACGACTTCTAGGCTTTGTATCTTCTTCCCCAAGGTAACCTCAAACCTAAGCCTTATTTTCCCTCCTCCAAACCCCTTATCAGCCGCCCAAATTGCCCCAGAACAGCCCACTGTTTGGTTGTCCACCTTCCTCTTCTCTTTACTATTTAATGAAATTCACTACTTATTTACTATAGTTTTACCCTCATTATTCCAGCCGTCGGCCTCAGGTTTTCCCTACCATACAGCAGCATCCCCCCTCTGTCTGTACCAATGCAGTCGTCGGCTGCTTTGGTGGTCCCCCCCCTCTATATAGCCGCCGCCGACTTCACCTTGAGTCCATGCAGTCGCCGCCTCATTAAACCCCCACCAATTTCCAAAACCGCCACCCCCTCCTCCGTGGATCCACTTCCCACAGCCGTTATTCTCTATATCAGTCCATATCTGAGAATTTCAACCCCTGATCCGTCTTCCCCTCCACCTGTACTCCATCCCTTAGCCCGGATCCGCCACCAAACATCGGATTCACCCATCCCTCGCCCGGATCTACCCGCACGTGGCCGGATTTATCCATTTTCGGTCTGATTCCACCCTCCACCGCCGGGGACAGCCACCTATGATATTTCCACGCCTCCAGTTCCACATTGGATCGCCGTCAAAACGCATCCGGCTCTGAGATCTTCATTGTCTTGTTCAGCCCACTATTTGGTGAGATTTTGTTGTACTGGATTATTATTTTCAGCATATTTATATTGGATTGGATCATGTACTTATTTTGGATATCTTATATGGTAGTTGTTTGTTTGGATAAATATTATGATTTGCAGGATTTATTCGTCGCGCGCTTTTGCTTTGGCCCGCCACGCGGAGGAAAGTCTAGGTTTGTTTCGCTCTAATTAACTATTTTGCCTTGTTGTGAATTTATTTGCGTGGGGTGATATTATTTATTATATAATTGTGATTTAATCTGTCCGTTGTGGCATGGCATGTAGGGTTAGGTCACCAATTTCCCACCGCATATAAATTCGTCCTGCGTCATTCCTCCTCGCCCTCAAGTTCGTGCATGCCCATGACGCGCGGGATGGCTGCCCGTGACAGGAGTAACCCTCCCTCGGTGGAAGATCTTTCCGACCGCATGGATCAAATTGACATGACTCTGCCAACCTCCAAGTCGCAGTCTGGGAGATTCACTAGCTCATTTCTGCCCAACCAGACACACCCTTCCCGCCACCGGCCCTTTCTATTCATTCCTCCGGTAGTGCCGCCAAACCCTTCGGGGTTTCTGCGCCCTTCGGCGACCCGACGACGCCACACCTCAGCCGACTCAACATTCCAGTGTTCGATGGAACTGATCTCATTGGCTTGTTGGCCCGCACGGAGCAATACATTGATCTCCAGGGCACTTTGGACACCCAAAAAGTGCCCCCGACAACGATCTACATGGAGGGCTCGACACTCTATTGGGTCTGTTGGCTTTGCCAATCCACACCGACTCTCTCCTGGGCGGCCCCCTAAAGACGAGCTACTCGGTCGCGACGACACACGCCATTCAGGAAACCCCTTTGAGCGCCTCAACAACATTCGCCAGACGGACACCGTGGATGCCTACATCGATGCCTTCATCGAGGTCGCCACAAATGTTCTTGGTTTGTCGGCAGATCTCTACTGGGGCACCTTCCTTGCTGACCTACGACCGCAAATCCGAGCCCGCCTACAGGTGTATGATCTGACTACGCTTACTCGCGCTTTGGAATAGGCTCGCTATGTCGACAATTATTTTGTCACATTGTTGCCCAGCCTGACACTTCACTCTGTCGGCGCTTCCTTTTCTACACGCACCAGCTCCGTCAGGCCATCGACACCGCCGCTCCGTCTTCCGGCCGAGCCCACTTTTGTCCAGGACCGGCCTCTACTGCGACCTCCTGCAGCACCTTCCTGAGCCAAGATACCGGTTCATAGGATCTCTCAGGCCGAGTATGTGGACCTCCGCGACAAGGGTCTTTGCTTTTGTTGTAAAGGTCCTTACTCCCCAACTCATATATTCCCGAACAAAGGCTTCAAAATGGTCCGTAGGGGCAAAGATGACGACATTGGCTTGACTGACTTTGAGACCTTAGAGCTGGATGAGGACGACCTCGAACCGGCCCTACCAGCTCTGATCAACCGCCTCGAGGTCTCTTGTTACTCAGTTCGAGGCATGAGCGAACAGTATACCATGAAGCTGGAGGCCTGCCTTCGCGATCGTGCAGTAGTATTCATGATTGACAACGAGGCAAGCCACAATTTCATCTCCCAAGCCCTCATGACGGCGCTGCAGATTCCGGTGACGCACGCTCCGGGCTTTCATGTATGCCTCGGTGACGGACGTCAGGCTCCAACGGAGAGTCGCTGCCTTTGCCTACCCCTCAAGATCGGATCCTATTTGGGTACTGCGGATTTCTCTGTCTTCGAACTTTGCGGTCTTGATGCCATCCTTATCGTGGCATGGTTGCACATGTTCGGTGACATTCGTCACAACTGAGATTACCTCACCATGGTCTTCGAGGTGACGGGCGCCACTCACCATCTACAGGGAGATTCATCCTTGGCATGTTC
Organism: Platanthera guangdongensis; assembly: GCA_039583875.1. NCBI lineage: Eukaryota > Viridiplantae > Streptophyta > Magnoliopsida > Asparagales > Orchidaceae > Platanthera > Platanthera guangdongensis. The sequence continues at coordinate 1,320,896 of CM077147.1, read as the reverse complement.
CCATGTCGCCCTGCGCTCCATCCTGCCGACAACAGACCCAGACTTCAGCGTTCTTGTGGCACATGAAGGCGACAGCTTCCCAAGTACCGTACGTTCCGCACGCCGACATCCAACAACCCTTGGACATGCATGGACCCCTCTTTTCTACACCGCACGGGCTTCCCCCGATACGAGTCTACAGTCGGGGGCAATTGTCGTCTTCGTCCGCCCGTATCATTATGACCATGATCAGAAGATCGCTATAGAGGCCATGGTCGCCGAGATTCTTACAGCAGGCATCATCCAGCCAAGTGCGAGCCCCTTTTCCAGCCTGGTGCTCCTGGTTCGAAAGAAGGATGACAGCTGGAGATTTTGTTTTGACTATCGAGAGCTGAACAAGCTCACCATCCCCGACAGGCACCCGATTCCCCTTATCTAGGAGATGTTGGATGAAATACAAGGAGCGACCTACTTCTCCAAATTGGATCTTTGTTCAGGCTATCACCAGATTCAGGTCAGAGACGAGGATGTGCCAAAAACGGCGTTTCGCACCCATAACAGCCATTATGAGTTCCTAGTCAAGCTCTTCGGTCTGACTAATGCCCCAGCCACATTTCAATCCATGATGAATGATGTCTTCCGTCCACATCTACGTAAGTTTGTCTTGGTATTTTTTGACATTTTGATCTATAGCTTTTCTTGGCAGCGCAACTTGGATCACCCGACCACCGTGCTTCAACTTCTCACGGAGCACAAATTTGTGGCCCACCACAAGAAGTTCTTATTCGAGCAGATACAAATCGAATATCTGGGGCACATCATCTCAGTTGCCGGCCTAGCGATGGATACGGCCAAATTGGACGCGATCCTATAGTGGGTGACTACGACGAGCATCAAAGCTGTGTGTGGATTCTTGGGCCTTACCGGGTACTACCTTTGGTTTATCGCAACTACGGGGAGTTGGCGCGGCCGCTGACCGACCTCCTCAAAAAGGGGGCACCATTCTCTTGGGGCCAGGCAACCCAGGAGGCCTTTCGTGGCCTACAACACGCACTCGCATTAGCTTCAGTCCTAGGCATGCCAGACTTTTCTTAGCCATTCGTTGTGGAGTGTGATGCTTCTGGGAAGGGGTAGGGGAGGTCCTCATGCAGGGGGGTCGGCTCATCACTTATTTCAACAAGCCCTTCTCCAATTGGCGGGATGTGACGTCCGCTTACGAAAGCGAGCTCTGGGCACTCGTTCTCTCCATTCAGCACTAGCACCCCTATCTTCTTAGGCGACCCTTTGTGGTGCGCACGGTTCACGGCAGCTTGCGCCACTTGTGTAGTCAAAAGGTCACAACGCCCGCACAATAGTTGTGGATTGTAACTCCTTGGATACCAGTTCTTCATCGAGTACAAGACGGGGAGGACGAACACTTCCGCCGATGCCTTGTCCCGACGAGAGCACGTGGGAACCTTGGTAGTATTCTCTCAGGCTCATTGGCGGGATGTTGATGCCCTGCAGGCAGAGGTGCGAAGGGATCTCCACTACGCCACCATAATACATGATTTACAGAGAGATTCGAGTTCGCACCCTTCCTTTCAGATGATTAGAGATCAGCTTCACCCTGGATTTCCCAGCTGCTTCACGAGTTTCATGCTACTTCGACATCAGGCTATTCCAGGGCCTACCCGACGTACCGTCGACTGGCGTCCACCCTGTACTGGCGGGGTATGTTGCGGTCCGTGCAGTATTTTGTGTCCAACTACCTGACATGTCAGAAGGCCAAGTACCAGACTCTCTCGCCAGCCAGACTTCTCCAGTCCCTACCCGTCCCTGATATGGTCTGGGAAGATATAGGCCTGAATTTCCTCACCCGTCTTCCCCTCTCTCAGGGCTATGATTGTCTTCTGGTGGTGGTACCGACTGTCCAAGTATAGGGATTTCATACTGATTCGTCATCCCTAAATCGCCAGCTAAGTTGCTCGGATCTTCAGTAGGGAGGTGGTCTGCCTACACGGTTTTCCCCGTTCCATCGTGAGCGATCGCGACCCAATTTTTATGAGCTCCTTTTGGCAGGAGATGTTCCGACTACAGGGGACCAAGCTGCGGTTCAACACCACGTACCATTTACAGACTGACTTACTGAAGTCCTTAACCGTTGCATAGGAATGTACTTACGTTGTTTTGCGACGGTACAACCTTGACAGTGAATCCAGTGGATCGCACGGGCAGAGCTATAGTACAACACGTCTTATCAGTCTGGCACAGGTGTCACTCCCTTTCAAGCAATCTACGGATGCCCACCCCCAACCATATCGTGCAACTTACCAGGTGAATGCCAAGCACAAGCCCTGGCCACCGACCTCCATGATCGGGACAAGGGCTTCCGCCAACTGAAGCACCATCTGGTACGGGCTCAGCAACGCATGACCCAGCAGGCCAACCGTCATCATCGTGAGGTGATATTCTCGTTGGGTGAGAAGGTATTCGCCAAACTGCGACCACACCGACAGAGCTCCTTGTCTGGTCAACTACACCCCAAGCCCTCGATTCGCTATTTTGGCCCTTTCCTGATCTTGGAGAAGATCGGAGAGGTGGCCTACTGTCTGCAGCTTCCAAGCACCTGTCGAATTCATCCTGTTTTTCATGTCTCCTAGTTGAAGAGGGCCCTGGGAGATCACCCCCTCCAGGCTACACAACCAGACAGGCTAGTCGTTGATTCGATTCCCCAGTACGAGCTTGCAGCAGTTCTGGGTACACAGACTAAAGACATTCAAGGACGAACAGTGCGTCAGATCCTCATCCAGTGGAAGGACTAACCGGTCGAGGAGGCCACGTGGAACCTGGAGGAGGAGATCAAGACCTAGTTTCCAGAGTTCGAACTCGAGGACAAGGTCGTTGTGGAACACCGGGGAGTTGATACGGGTGCGGAAGACCCCATCCTCAACAAGCGCTACGCAAGGGTTTACACGAGGCGCGCACGGGATCCAGGCGCGGTTTGAGGAAGCGCTCGATTGGATCTGGGATCATTATTTTCGTTATAATTCCTTTTATCGCATGTTTCCTTTTAATCGTGCATTTCTTTTTATTGTGTGTTTCCTTTATTGGGTATTTCTTTTTTATCATGTAAGTGCCTCTCTATATATACAGGAAAGGAGAACCAATGTAGCAAGCATTTTCTATCTTGAATAAGAATTTGGAGGGGGGATTACGACCTAGTGTAACCCGGCCTTGTGTTATCTAACACATATGTGGATATGCAGAGTATTAATAGTTATAATATTAAATTAAATTAGCATTTCTTAATCATATATGCATTAATTAGTTGGAAAAAAAAGGTAACTATAGTATCAAATGCTAGTTATTTGTTAAGCTGTTGCCTTGAATCTCTAAATGTGACAACTATGTAAAAAAGGAAAATATAGAAACATAAAGCAGAGAGCTACCTTTCTAGTTTCTAGATCTATTTCTGAGGAAAGACGAAGCCAAGCTGAATATGTCAGTGATTCAAGAACTGTAACATGGGGTGAGTGGATGTCATTTTGTTCACAGTAACCACTAATCCGCGCAAATGTTTCTTGCTTTTTAGGGTATCCACAAATACTTATATTTCCATCAATATATCCTCCAGTTTTCCTTCCGGCTAATACATCCATCAACGTAGTCTTTCCAGCTCCACTTACACCAACTAGAGCTGTCAGTATACCTGGCCTAAAGGCACCACTAGCATTACAAAGTAACTGAAGACGTTTTTCCTGAACTCCATTTCTTTTCATTTCCTGGAGTGGGAATGTATGGATAAGTTATGGACAAGTGAATCAAGTGATATATATTGCTGGTAAATTCTGATGCTAAGATGAATAAAAAGAGAGCTTCAAAGCATTAAACTACTTAATATGCAGTTGATTGAGATGTGAAATTAGAGATGGGCATAATTCCCTTGATGGGCTACCATGGAGATAAGTAAATTACTTTTACTAATTATCATTATCTCTTCATAAATCAAACATATAACGCAAGAGCAATAGAACAACTAAAAATCCTAAATCATATTCTAAACTTTTTGAAAGTATGTAGGTCACCAATTTGAATAAAACAGATATGCATACAAACCTTTGGAAGCCAAAACATAATATTTTAAGATATGGGTAACCCTCGTTAATTATTTCAACTTTAAATTTATTGTTTTGCATTGCAAGAACAAGCGGGAGACCAAAAGACATCCGAAATCCTAGAACTGCGAAGATACTCAAAGGAATAGTTCTATTCATGCACTTAAAAAAAATAAACTCCAGAAGTACCAAAAAACAAAGAAGTACCGAAAGTTTGTTGAACTTTGGTCTTGAGATATTTGACTTACAGAAGGCATGTCAACGTAATAATTTACTTGGTCGAATGTAAGAGAAAGAGGTTGAAAAGGCAAAACCATTCCCTGCATGACTTCTTTGTCCATGTTTCTGATACTACTCCCAGAATTCACTTTTGTACTATGCATTTCAGTATCTGATGATATAAGATACATAGGATCAGTAATTATTTGATCATCCAAATTAAAATGGCATAACACTCTCTAAGTTGATTTATTAAAATAAAACTTCCCCGTGAAATAGCAACACTGGTGAAGCATCATTAGATTCTGTATTCATAACTAATATAAATAATTTTTATTTTCATTTTTTGCTTGTTAACTGTCGTGCATATGTTCACACTCACTTACAATATAAAGTTTAGTGGCATGATTTTGATTCCTCAAGTATTAAAGCCAGATAAACCGCAATATCATTCAGAAATAGAAATCAAAACCTTGCTACTATGCAGACCTGTATCAATAGGTTCATCAAATTTTTTGAGCTTTTTTGCCAATCTTGATACTTGCTTGATCTTCCTAGCTTGGTTCTTATTTTCAGATTCTTGATCGTCATTAACAATAACAGCCCGAGAATCCACAATAGCTGAAACAGAAGAAGAACATGAAACAAAAAATGGTTTGATGCTCTTAAGTATCAAAGGAATGTTGCGTACTTACGATTCAGATAAGTCAGTGCCAGAATGAAACATATATTAAACAGAAAAGCAAATCCAATAAGAGCTCCAACAGAAATCCAGTACCAATAACTATTTACAAACATGCCTCTTGACTTGAGAATGGCTTTTCCAATTGTTGATTGATTTAAGCTGCTGTCATTGTTCCGCTGCGTTAAAAACTAACCAATCAAACCAACAGGGAAGGATAGATTTTCAACTACGAAGATCAACACTTCTGGCGTACTCTAGAAGCTAACAAAGAAAAGAGAAGTAGAAAATGGTAGTAATCTCAACGCAAAGACAAGATACCTTGTTCCATCTTGGATCCAGAAATTCATTTACAGCAATGGCATTTTGTCCATACATCATTGGAGAAAGCCAATAAGCCCATATCCACCATGGCTGAATATCATCTGGTTCAGTAAAGAGACGAGGATATAGTGATAATTGCAATATCCAAACCACAAAGTAATGTTGAGATATAAAATATATTCCTTCAATCAAGCTATGGGAAGCTCAAAATTAAGTTGGTTAAAATGTTGGCCCACTAATCATTAAATAAATTTGTCGTATTTAGATTTAATTAGGACAAAGGAACATGTCAAAGTTTTTTCTCAAAATTAACACAAGAATCCTCAAGTCCTTGCCAAATTAAAAAAGGGCAGCCCGGTGCACAAAGCATCCCCGCGCAGCAAGTTCTTGCCGAATAATTTACCAAGATTTTAAGTATTTGTTAAACTTATTTCTATAAATAAAGACCTACAATAGTTCATTCTAAACCAGTAAATTAAATCCTAATCTAAATATTTTCGGTATTGAGGTTCAATGAAACTGCAACACAGGCAGAGCAGCTGTGCTCAATACTAATCTAAATATTTTTGGTATTGAGGTTCAATGAAGCTGCAACACAGGCAGAGTAGCGGTGTTTGAGCACGTACAGAGTACATGTGGTAACAATGGGATCATGCATCAGAGCGCATGCATGCGCACAAAGTAACATGGGGTAAAGCAGCAGTGTGTGAGCACAAGCAATTATATAGGATTAGCAAATCGGTGCATGAGACAGCGTGCAATGAGGTGCAATAGAGCGTGCCTGAAGCAGAGCACTAAGTCATGGCGCAAAGATGTGAAGAGCGGGTGTGGCACAGAGCATCCGCGGAGGGAGAGAAAGAATGCACATGCCAACCAAATTTGTGAAAAAAAGTGAACTACAAAAATGAGCGGAATAATATATCTTATTGACCCATCTTTGGTATTTATACCTATTACATCAACATTTTAATTAACACCTAAAATAAGAACACTCCCCTCAAGATGAGGGGAAATATATCTACGAAGCTCATCTTGTCACCTAAGCTAGAAAAATTAAGTGAACTAAGTCCCTTAGTGAGACAATCAGACACTTTCTCTTTAGTAACTGCGCGTCCCAACTCCAGTTGACCACTATTCAACTTTTCCTTAATAAAGAATCTGTCTATCTCCGCATGCTTGGTTCGGTCATGTTGAACGGGGTTGTTCGCAATGCTAAAGCAGTCTTACTATCAAATCACAATGTCATTTGGCCTCCTTGCTCCATCTGGAGCTCTACCAGTAGGATCTTAACCGAAACATATCTCCTACTCCTAAGGTCATGGCCTTCTACCTGCCCCGACTATGAACCTAGCAGCAACCGTTTGTTTTTTGATCTTCCAGGAGACTAGATTTTCCCCTACAAACATGCAATATCCTGACGTGGACCTCCCGTCATTGCCGCGACTAGCCCAGTCAGAATCTCAATAGCCCTCAATGTTCAAATGTTCATTCTTATGAAAGATCAACCCCTTACCTAGAGCACTTTTCAAATACCTTAGAATCAGATACACACATCCATGTAGCCCTCCCTATGATCATGCATATAGCGTGCCACCACACTCACCGCAAAGGATATGTCGGGACGAGTGTGACTCAAATAGATCAAAGAGGAAGGGCACTTGAATCTTGTGTTAATGGATTAGGACAAGCGCATGACAGCAATTGACCAGGACCATCTACATGTTCACGGAGAAGTAGAGGTTGGCAAGCAAATGGTACCGGCATGTAGAGAGTTGGGTCTATTGAGGGCCCAAATCCAAGCTTGTTTTGATGCAAATGTGGAGCCTACACAAAGGTGTAATCAGCTTGATGGATGTATGTAAGAGCAAATCGTCAAATTGGAGGAAGAATTGGCCTGTGCAGGAAGGTCAACGCTAATGGTGTAAATGGTGGGGTTGTGGCAAAATTCAAGGATCGACGTGCCTAAGACAAAACCCTTCACCGGAAAGAGGGATGCAAAGAAAGTTGAACACTTCCTTTATCCAATGGAGGTCTTGTAACATCCGTAAATTGACATGCGTTTTTATTTAAAATTGTAGGGGAAGGTCGCGACGAATTTTTGATCGAGGCGGCGCGTTGACAAGGTATAATGTCACTTTTCCTTTTGATAGCGATCATTAGCTCGTTAAGTGCATAAATTTTAGTGCGTGACGTTTTTCGTTTTAGTGACGCGCGGTGTGAAAGTAAATCAATCTTCAAAGTATTAGTGTTGGGGTGCCAATAGTATTTTTCCCCCCCCCCCTCTCATACGGTTAACACAAGAACCGCAGGAATTAAAACCGCAAGGCGTATATAAAAACCCGCATTTTCTCATCTCTCGGGAATAAGACCGCAGCCGTCTCCCGCAAACGCTCGCTCGCACCGTCCGTCTCCCGCAGCGCGCAGAGCCGCGCCTCCCGCAAGCCTCTCCGGCGTCCGATTCCTCTCCGGAAGCCTTCTCCGACCACTCCTCCCTCCTCTACGAGCACCGGTAGACTTTCCTTTCCTCCCTTGGCCGGGAAAGTGCCGAATCCAACCCTAACCGGTGGAAGTGAACGTTTTGGCTTCGGTGAGTTCGATTTCTTGTTTTTCTCGCTTTCTTCTTGGTTTTCCTTTGATTTGGAAACAAATCTAACCTAGGTCTTCGTTTTGTTTGCCCTATCCTAGGTTTTGGTGTTCGTAGTTCCCCGCGGATTTTGTGTGGAACGCTTGGGTAGCCCCAAACGCTATACTAAAAGGTAATACTTGTAGTCTAACGCACAAATTTTATAACCCTAGTGATTTATAATTTTTTTTTCCATGAGAATATCGTAGAGGGGAATCTCTAAAATTAGGGTTACGGTAAATTTCAGAAATTTGGCGGGGTCGGGGAGAACTTTTGAAGGTCTCCAACAGCAGGATTTACTTTGGAAAAGAAATGTCGCCGCGCCGAGTATACGAACGTCGCAGCACCACTGTAAGGAAATCCTAATTCCTTTTAGTTAGACATATCAAATAATTGTATTTTATACGCATAAGTAGGTTTCGTACAACATCATAATCATGCATAGAAAAGTGTGACAGTAGAAAAATAATCGTGGAGACACGTATGAGAACGCCTTCTTCCATAACCACGTTAGTTAAGTCGTGAATAGTTAGGTAAGTACTAAACCTCACATGTACACGTAAGTTTGGAGATTGTCCAACCAAGGGTGCGAAGGTCCCTTCGCGTCGACCACGAGAAAGTCAAGGGTCGCTCAGTAGTATACCAGAAAAGATATCCCATGCAGAGTAGCGTCAGACCAAAAAGGTCAGTAGCACACCAGTCTTTCCGTGCTTGGTAGAGGCGCAATACCATCCTCATAGGGCATATGGTATCCTATGAGTTACAGTCTTGGGAGTTGACTCCCCTTTGAGACAGTTAGCAGATTCGAGACCGTGTCCGCGTGGCACTAGAACAATTGAGTTCGTCAGATGGTCTCGGGTCGTCAGTTTCAGATTTTGCGCGTTAGGAGCTACTCTGCCTAGAGCCTTCCCAGTAAACGTGTAGGCTAGAAGCCACCTAGAACTCAAGTATAGACTTGACGTGAGACAGTACACTAGTTAGTGAACGTCAGGACTTGGGTAAATGAACGGAAAGTCATGAGTTTAGAATTATAGTGTTCACCAGTAAGGATAGGGAAAAGCATGCATATCATATATCATGAAATGTTTTCAGTGCACGAGACTAGTTTTAAAGCCATGCATGCATTCATATGTAAATCTTTTTTTAGTGTCACTAAGGGGAATTGTTTTTCTTTACTCTGACCCTTCGTGGGCAATGTTTTTCAGGTGACCCAGGTGGGAAACTTCATCTAGGATGAGCGTCATGGTGGTGTCCGAGTGTAGTACTTTTACTATTTTCAGTTTACTCCATTTTCAGCATGTACTTGTAATTGTGGACAGTGTAACTCATTAATATTTTATGTATCTTGTGTCAGACTTATTTGATAGTTCAGATTTTCAGTTAATGCAGTTTCATTTTGTTTAGTGGCTCTGTGAATCCAGACATCAGGTATGTGGTTAACCTTAGTTTAATTTTTTTCTCCCGCTGTAAGTATTAAATCTGTTTAGTTTGGACTTTTATTACCTGCTGCTACTAGTTTTAATACTGTTTCCTAGTTTTCTTTATATCGCTGACCCGGCCGGACGGCTGATTTCTGTAATACTGGGAAGGGGTGTTACAAATTGGTATCAGAGCCAGGTTTAGGATCCCTGGACCCTAGAAGGTTTTCACAGAGCCATAGGACTGTATAACAGTAAACTTTTGTTAGTAGAGTATTTTTAAGTTGCGGTTAAGTCTTAGTTTTCGAAAGAGTACGAATAAAATTTATCAAGCCAGTTTTAGCAGATGCTTGATAAATAACCAGATTTCTCTTATATGTTCTTCAGGCAACGCGAGTAAGTGAACCAGGTGAATCTTCACGTCAGGACCCTGTTCCTAACGCCACTATGGGAGATGCTGCAGTGCCACAGGTACCTCCAGTTCCAGCAGCTTCATAGGGCACTGATATAGCGTCTCAGATTGCCAAGGCGGTTACTGTTGCCTTGATGGAGTTCCAGAGAGGACTGGCTGCAGGGTTTCCAGTTCCAGTACACGTACCAGCCCCTGCACCAGCTCCTGCCCCAGCACCCGTGGAGATGACCCTGGAGCGTTATTTGAGGAATTTTAGAGAACTTTAGCCTTCAACTACAGTGGGGATGAGACCCCGATGGATACAGATGATTGGGTAGCAAACACCAGAGACCTGCTGGATGTTTTGGAGTGCCCAGAGAATAAGAAGGTTCCTCTGGCAGTTTTCCTCCTCCGAGGTGAGGCAAAGGTCTGGTGGGACAAGTACCGGGCGGATGATCCCGCAGGTAAATGGTTATGAAAATTCCTTTAATTATTTTGGAAGTGATATATTCTCTCTTTAAATAGTATGTTTATGTTTTTGGCCAGGTCGTACGCCAGACATGTTTACGTGGGGCGAATTTTCTAGAGCCCTTGCAAATTGGTTCGTGCCTTCGTCCGCACGACGAGGTCTACAGGAGAGATACCTTAGGCTTTTCCAGGGGGACAGGACTGTTGCTGAGTACGAGCGAGAGCTTACCCATCTGGCTCGATATGCGGGCGTAATGCAGGGAGACCGGACTGAGAAATGCAGCCGCTTTGTGGATGTCTTACGTGACTCATTGAGACAGCCGCTGATGACCATGGTCAATGCTGATTACAGGAGCTTAGTGGATACGGCTCGCAGGCTGGAGGCTGACCAGCAGAAGGTTCAAAAGCGAAGTAATTTCCGTGCAAAGCGAGCTCAGGATTCGCATCAGTCGCAGCAGAGCAGGAATGATCAGGGGAAGAATTGGAACAAGAAGCAGAAGCCTGATGCGAGGAAGTATGGTCAATCTGGTGACAGGAGCAGGGACTACCCCCTTTGTCCCAAGTGTCAGCGTCGCCATCCAGGAGAGTGTTTGGCCAGCGCGGGCGTGTGTTACAAGTGTTGTCAACCTGGACACATTGCTCGTTTCTGTCAGGAAGGTGGTTCGAATCAGGTAAATCAACCTTGTTGTATTTTTGTACATTTATAAATTTTTGGTAGATGACAAATGCATTTTGTTCCTGCAGTCGAAGTATGAGATTGGTGGCCCTAGCAGAGCAGACAAGGGCAAAGCGTTGATGATTACCGATGGAAGACCACAGCAGGGTCGAGATTTGGTGGCAGCCCAGAGCTTATGGGCTTGGTCAGCAGGAGGCTAAGGGGCAGGAAGATGTAGTGACAGGTAAGTGTTTAATTTGCCTGATAAGCTTATTTAACCCTCCGTAGTGACACTCTTTTCTTTTTGAAAAATCATTCATGTAGGCATCCTTATGATTCGAAATTTACCCTCTAAGATTCTGTTTGATACGGGTGCCTCGCACTCGTTTATCGCAGAATCTCTAGTGCGTAAGTTGAATTTAGAAGTATTCTCAGAGACTATAGCGCTGGATGTTATGATGCCGAATGGATCCCTTCTGCAGACCAGAGATAGGTGCAGGTACCGGTGCAGTTTGGTGATACCGAGATTATTGTGGAAGCTTTGCAGCTACCTATTGCAGGATTCGACCTGATTTTTGGAATGGATTGGCTTTCGGCAGTCAACGCCAGGATTGACTGTAGGGCGAAGCAGATACAGTTTGATGCCCCAATCAGACTTCTTTTTCTTTTCAGGGCTTGAACGGAGTAGTGAAAATGATTATATCTGCAGTCCAAGCAAGAAGGTGCATCAGTAAGGGTTGCGAAACCTTCGTAGTACTGATGAATGCAGAGACTAAGGCTGAGTTGTCAGAGGTACCAGTGGTGCAGGAATTCCCCGATGTTTTCCCGGAAGAGCTCCCTGGTGCCCCTCCAGATAGAGAGATTGAGTTCCCGATAGACTTGCAGCCTGGGGCTACACCGGTAGCCAAATCTCCCTATCGGATGGCTCCAAGGGAACTAGCAGAGTTGAAGAGTCAGTTGCAGGAATTACTTGATTTGGGTTTTATACGCCCCAGCACTTCACCATGGAGTGCTCCAGTGCTTTTCGTGAAGAAGAAGGATGGTAGTCTGAGACTGTGCATAGACTATCGTGAGTTGAATAAGCTAACAGTGAAGAACAAGTACCCGATTCCCAGGATTGATGATTTGTTCGACCAGTTGGTGGGATCGAACACTTTCTCCAAGTTAGATTTGAGGTCAGGTTACCATCAGCTAAAGATTCGGGACGTTGATGTTCATAAGACAGCTTTCAGTACCAGATATGGACACTTCGAGTTCGTGGTCATGCCGTTTGGGCTGACCAATGCTCCTTCAGTATTTATGGACCTGATGAACAGGGTGTTTCGGGAGTACTTGGATCGTTTTGTCATCGTCTTTATAGATGACATCTTGGTGTTCTCTAAGAGTGCAAAAGATCATGCAGCACATCTCAGGATTGTTTTGAGCACACTCAGGAAAAATCAGTTGTTTGCCAAGTTTTCAAAGTGCGAGTTTTGGCTTTCAGAGATTGCATTCTTAGGTCACATCATCAGTCAGAAAGGAGTTAGTGTTGATCCGAAGAAGATAGAGGCCATTAAGAGTTGGCCAAGGCCGACGACAGTTTCAGAGGTTCGCAGCTTTTTGGGTCTTGCTGGTTACTACAGGAGATTCATCAGAGATTTTTCGAAGATAGCCTTACCACTGACTTCCCTCACCAGGAAGGGTAAGGGCTTGGATTGGACAGTTGAGTGTGAGTTGGCTTTTGAGGACTTGAAGGGCAGGTTGATGACCGCACCGATTTTGAGTTTACCATCAGGGCCTGACGGGTTTCAGATCTACAGCGATGCATCAGGTCAGGGTTTGGGATGTGTTCTCATGCAGCATGGAAAGGTCGTAGCCTATGCCTCGAGACAATTAAAGGTTCATGAGAGGAACTATCCAGTGCATGACTTGGAGCTTGCAGCAGTCATACATGCTTTGAAGATTTGGAGGCACTATCTCTATGGAGTGCGTTGTGAGATCTTCACTGATCATAAGAGCCTCAAGTATATCTTTGATCAGCGAGAGCTCAATTTGAGGCAGCGCAGATGGTTAGAATTTCTATCAGACTACGACGTAGACATTCAGTACCATCCAGGAAAGGCGAACGTTGTAGCTGATGCCCTTAGTCGTAGAGGTTCATGTTTCTGTCTCCTCACTCAGCAGGAGGAGTTAGTGCGAGAGCTGGAGAGACTGGATATTATCATTGTGCCACGCAGTAATTTTGGTTTTGCAAGGTTGAGTTGGATGGAGATTACCTGCGATATCAAGGACAGAATCAGGACAGCTCTACCGTTGGATCCAAGGATGACAGAGATTTGGAGCTCAGTGCAGTCAGGACAGAAGGAGGGATTCACTATTCAGGATGATTTATTGTTGTTTGATGGCAGAGTGTGTGTCCCCGATGTTAGTCACCTTCGCGAGGATATTTTATTTGAGGCACACAATTCCAGATATTCTATACATCCGGGTAGCACGAAGATGTATGCAGACCTCAAGAAGTTAGTATGGTGGCCAGGCTTGAAGAGAGACGTTGCAGATTACGTAGGGAAGTGTGAGACGTGCAAGTTGGTTAAGGCCGAGTGCCAAAGGCCTGGAGGCAAGTTGCAACCACTTCCCATTCCTGAGTGGACATTCGAAGATATATCCATGGATTTCATTCATGGTTTGCCGAGATCGCAGAGTGGGAATGATTCCTTGTGGGTTATAGTTGACCGACTTTCTAAGGTCGCCCATTTCATCCCTCTTAGGAAGACGGATCAAGGTCCGAAGCTGGCACAGTTATATTTGGACGAGATAGTTCGGCTTCACGGTATTCCCAGGACTATAGTTTCAGACCGAGACGGCAGATTCACCTCCAGGGAGTGGCGATACGTACAGGAGCGGTTGAGTACCAGGTTACACTTCAGCACCGCTTTCCATCCCCAGACCGATGGACAGACTGAACGCACAAATAGGACTTTGGAGGATTTGTTACGGATGTGCATTTTGGATTTTGGAGGAAAGTGAGAGAAATATGTTACACTTGTGGAGTTCTCCTACAACAACAGTTTTCAGACAAGCATTGGGATGGCACCGTTTGAGGCCCTCTATGGCAGACGTTGTCGGACACCGTTATGTTGGGCTGAAAGTGAAGAGAGATCCACAATCAGGGAGTCATGGATTGATAAGACCACTGATAGGATCAAGCTTATTCAGGAGCGTATGAAGACAGCTCAGGATCGCCAGGCCAAGTATCATGATCAGAAGCACAGGTCAGTATAGTTCAGTGTTGGAGACTACGTTTATCTGAAGGTCAGACCAGTCAGAGGAGTTTCTAGAATAAAGCGGATGAAAAAGTTGAGCCCCAGATTCGTTGGTCCTTTTGAGGTACTGGAAAGAATTGGTGATGTTGCTTACAGATTGGCCTTACCTGAGGAGATGAGTGGTGTTCATGATGTCTTCCACGTCTCTTATCTGAGGAGAGCAGTCAGAGATCCTAGTCAGATCATAAGTACCGAGGAAGCACCAATTGAGACAGATCTTAGTATTGGGGTTAGACCAGTCAGAATAGTGGATTCAAGGATACAGAAGCTCAGAAATAGAGAGATTCGCATGGTCAAAGTCCTTTGGATGAACTGTGGCAAACCAGAGTATACTTGGGAGCGAGAGGATGAGCTTCAGAGCAATGCAGACTACTCTTTTCTCTTCGATACAGGTATGACTACAATTTTCGAGGACGAAAATCTTTGTTAGGAGGGGAGATTTGTAACATCCGTAAATTGACATGCGTTTTTATTTAAAATTGTAGGGGAAGGTTGCGACGAATTTTGATCGAGGCGGCGCGTTGACAAGGTATAATGTCACTTTTCCTTTTGATAGCGATCATTAGCTCGTTAAGTGCATAAATTTTAGTGCGTGACGTTTTTCGTTTTAGTGACGCGCGGTGTGAAAGTAAATCAATCTTCAAAGTATTAGTGTTGGGGTGCCAATAGTATTTCCCCCCCCCCTCCTCTCATACGGTTAACACAAGAACCGCAGGAATTAAAACCGCAAGGCGTATATAAAAACCCGCATTTTCTCATCTCTCGGGAATAAGACCGCAGCCGTCTCCCGCAAACGCTCGCTCGCACCGTCCGTCTCCCGCAGCGCGCAGAGCCGCGCCTCCCGCAAGCCTCTCCGGCGTCCGATTCCTCTCCGGAAGCCTTCTCCGACCACTCCTCCCTCCTCTACGAGCACCGGTAGACTTTCCTTTTCCTCCCTTGGCCGGGAAAGTGCCGGAATCCAACCCTAACCGGTGGAAGTGAACGTTTTGGCTTCGGTGAGTTCGATTTCTTGTTTTTCTTGCTTTCTTCTTGGTTTTCCTTTGATTTGGAAACAAATCTAACCTAGGTCTTCGTTTTGTTTGCCCTATCCTAGGTTTTGGTGTCCGTAGTTCCCCGCGGATTTTGTGTGGAACGCTTGGGTAGCCCCAAACGCTATACTAAAAGGTAATACTTGTAGTCTAACGCACAAATTTTATAACCCTAGTGATTTATAATTTTTTTTTCCATGAGAATATCGTAGAGGGGAATCTCTAAAATTAGGGTTACGGTAATTTTCAGGAATTTGGCGGGGTCGGGGCGAACTTTTGAAGGTCTCCAACAGCAGGATTTACTTTTGGAAAAGAAATGTCGCCGCGCCGAGTATACGAACGTCGCAGCACCACTGTAAGGAAATCCTAATTCCTTTTAGTTAGACATATCAAATAATTGTATTTTATACGCATAAGTAGGTTTCGTACAACATCATAATCATGCATAGAAAAGTGTGACAGTAAAAAATAATCGTGGAGACACGTATGAGAACGCCTTCTTCCATAACCACGTTAGTTAAGTCGTGAACAGTTAGTAAGTACGAAACCTCACATGTACACGTAAGTTTGGAGATTGTCCAACCAAGGGTGCGAAGGTCCCTTCGCGTCGACCACGAGAAAGTCAAGGGTCGCTCAGTAGTATACCAGAAAAGATATCCCATGCAGAGTAGCGTCAGACCAAAAAGGTCAGTAGCACACCAGTCTTTCCGTGCTTGGTAGAGGCGCACTACCATCCTCATAGGGCATATGGTATCCTATGAGTTACAGTCTTGGGAGTTGACTCCCCTTTGAGACAGTTAGCAGATTCGAGACCGTGTCCGCGTGGCACTAGAACAATTGAGTTCGTCAGATGGTCTCGGGTCGTCAGTTTCAGATTTTGCGCGTTAGAAGCTACTCTGCCTAGAGCCTTCCCAGTAAAGTGTAGGCTAGAAGCCACCTAGAACTCAAGTATAGACTTGACGTGAGACAGTACACTAGTTAGTGAACGTCAGGACTTGGGTAAATGAACGGAAAGTCATGAGTTTAGAATTATAGTGTTCACCAGTAAGGATAGGAAAAGCATGCATATCATATATCATGAAATGTTTTCAGTGCACGAGACTAGTTTTAAAAGTCATGCATGCATTCATATGTAAATCTTTTTTTAGTGTCACTAAGGGGAATTGTTTTTCTTTACTCTGACCCTTCGTGGGCAATGTTTTTCAGGTGACCCAGGTGGGAAACTTCGTCTAGGATGAGCGTCATGGTGGTGTCCGAGTGTAGTACTTTTACTATTTTCAGTTTACTCCATTTTCAGCATGTACTTGTAATTGTGGACAGTGTAACTCATTAATATTTTATGTATCTTGTGTCAGACTTATTTGATAGTTCAGATTTTCAGTTAATGCAGTTTCATTTTGTTTAGTGGCTCTGTGAATCCAGACATCAGGTATGTGGTTAACCTTAGTTTAATTTTTTTTCTCCCGCTGTAAGTATTAAATCTGTTTAGTTTGGACTTTTATTACCTGCTGCTACTAGTTTTAATACTGCTTCCTAGTTTTCTTTATATCGCTGACCCGGCCGGACGGCTGATTTCTGTAATACTGGGAAGGGGTGTTACAGGTCTACTTTGAAGGATGTAACCTCACGGAGTAGGCACTTAAGGTAAATACTGCAAATTACTATCTTTCGGATATTGCATCTCTTTCGTGACAACGTAAACTTGCAGATATTAAGAAAGGAGCATGAAACCTAGAGACATGGGAGGAGTTCAAGATTGAACTCAAAAGACGAAGGAACTAAAGCAAAAAAGGTTCAATCACGGAATATGTGAAGGAGTTCCAAACCAAGATGTTGATGATACCAGGAATGTTCGAAGATGACCACCTTTTCAACTTCAAATATGGTCTTCAGAATTAGGTGAAGCAGGGAGTACATCGGTGGGATGCAAAGATACTAGATGAAGCAATTATTGTTGCCGAAGTAATGAATATGTTTCTAAGGCAGTCGGTAGATGCTTCTACGAAAAAGGGCTACAAGAATGACCACATCAAATGTGGGATAGAAATGAAAGGGTTACGGAGACCACTGAGAGAAGACTGAAATCCTACACATGAGAAGGATAGGGATGGCAAAAACAAGGGCCTTATGACAAAAGGCAAAGTCCCCAATACATCACCACATGTTCGAAAGTCGCTCAAAAGATGCTCGAATATTGAGCCAAATCGAAATCAGTTAAAATTGATTCGACTCAATTTGAGTCGATTCAATTTGAGTTGAATTTGATTTCGATTCGGTTTTGAGTCAGCCCTGAATCGCTCGAAATATGATTCGAATCAGCTCGAAATAATTAAAAATATTATGTTTTTTATTAATATATTCTTATTTTAAAATTAAAAACAATTATATTTAAACCTAAATTATAAGAATGAAAGTTTTAAGTGTTTCATTTGCTAAATTTAAATGTTGCCCTATTTAATTTTGAGTCAACTAGCAATAAAGAGGAAAATTGCTCAATTTCTAGCCGGCTCGATTCAAAGCCGACTCGGAATCGAGCCATTTCAAGTCGAGTCGACTCGATTCGAAATCGATTTTGATTTCGAGCCGAGTTCGAGTCGAAAATTTTGATTTCGAGCCGAGCCCAAATCACTCGAACTCGACTCGATATCAGCCCTAGTTAATAATCACTTACACCCAACTGCTTTCTTACCTAGTGGTAATGACACAAGCTCCCAAATTTTGTCCTTTTCTAGAGCCCCGAGTTCATCTAGCAATGCAGTTTTCCACTTTGGATACTCCGCAACAACCTTCCAACACTTACGAATAAAGACAATGTTCAAAGATGCAATGAATGTTCCATGCACAGGTGATATGTGAGAGTAGGAAACAAACTGGGCAATATCATGAGGAAAACCATATCAATCAAGTGAGACTCCCGCGTTGCTGCAGAAACTCCTTACCGGTAGGGGAGGGGGAGTAGAGAGAGGAATCATATCACCTGTGTCTTATAAGTTTGAGGTGGATGGTATGGGTGTCTCAGGAATTGTAGGAAGAGGAGAGGGACTTACCAGAAATGGTATAGTAGGCACTGCAAGAAAGTTCCCACATGTTGTTGTCTTCTTATCATATACACTATTAGGTCCCTCTGAGTCGGAGGTCCACCATCCTCAGATGTCAGCTTCCCCAAAGCCCGAGATCCACCATTCTCTACATGCACCGACACTAGAGCCAACTCCACACTCGGAACAAGAGGACAAGGGATACTCACTACCCACCTCTCGCCACTACTGTTATCCTCCCCCTCTTGCCTCATAATGTCTGTAACGGGCGAGTCCCCAAAGGATGAGTCAACCTGAGAGGAGTAGTGTGTCTCAAGCTCTCTAAAAGTGACATCCATACAAACGAAAAACCTTCTCTCCATTGGACTCCAGCAAAAATATCCTTTTTAGTAGCTAAATATCCAACAAATACACACCTCATAGCCCTTGGATTCAGCTTTCCCATATTTGGTATATTGTCTTGCACAAAGCACACACATCCAAAAGCTTTGAGAAGAAGAATATCTCTATTCTTACCAATTCTTCCGTTCAGCGTCCCCACTTTACTCTGATGTGTATGCACAAATGGTTGGATGTTGTATAACCTAGGATGTCAAATACTCCTCAAACGCTCTGTTGGTGCACTTTGTCTCATTGTTTGACCGCAACACATTCACAACTGCATCGTATTGGTTCTAAAATCTTTTGTCAAAATCTTTAAAGCAAATAAACACTTCACTTTTATTTCTCATTAAATAAAGGCTCTGTTTGGTTGTGCTGTTGCTGATGTAAGCTGTTGATGGTAAGTTGCTTATAGAAAAATTGTTGATTCTGGAAAATGTAGTTTTGTAAAAAAACTGTTTTGGTGAAATGAAGTTGGTAAAACGGAGTTTTCAAAAAAGTTGTTTGGAAACAAAACGGAGTTGAGTGAATTTTTTTCCACATTTTTAAATTACCAACAATTTTTTTTTTTGCAATAAAAATTTTTTTCATTCATAAAATAACACTCAATACCCAAAAAATTGTTTGATTCAGATGTTTTATAGAACAAATACCTGTATTTTTGTCCTATGTTCTAGCTTCATACAACTCATCTGCTATGTTATTACGTAGCGCGATCATTTCCTCTACACCAGCTGCAGTGTCAGTGCATGTTTCTTATCGTCCTTGTGATGTCATACCATGATCACGAATCCTTTGCTCGCACTCACTAAAATCAATATCCACACGTGAAGGATGTCGATGAATGAAATTATGTAAAGTCATTGTGTCGAGCACAATAGCTACTTGTTTGTCAAAGCGATAACTAGGCATGTCCCACAATATGCCCCACTTCTTCCAAATCCCGAAAGAACGTTCTATCACGCTTCTAAGCGATGAGTGAGCATGATTGAACATCTCTTGACGTCTTTCTGCTCGACGACCACCAAGAGCAAAGTTTGGTAGATGATACAGTGTATCTTGATACGGTTTCAAGTATCCTCTTTGTAGAGGATAACCAGAATTGACCAAGTAATATTTTTCTGCAAATTATTAAATATTATTTAACAACAATTTATTTTTATATTATTACATAGACAAACCAAATTATAAATATTTACCTGGCAGTGGATGCGGAAAGTTATAACGGGGATCACTTATGGCGAAATTGAAAATGTGATTATTGTGTGCTGATCCCTCCCAACCCGCCATAACGAAAGTGTAGCACATGTTGAAATCACAAGCAACCATGACATTTTGAGTTGGACTGCAACGTCTCCCAATATATGGTACCTGAGTTCCAACTGGTATGCACGCGTCAATATGTGTCTTATCTATTGCTCCAACACAATCTTTAAAGAACGGCATGTATCGTCTGTCAAGCAGATCTTGACGCACCTTCCACTAGAAGTCGACGTAGCGTCGAATGAAATCCAGAATGGGAAATTCAGAAGATATGTCTAGAAATATTTGAAGAAGATTATCATGGAATTCTTTTTATATCTTTAGAGTTGTTGGAAGAAAGTCTAAGTAAAGAATTCTCCATCAAATTTCAAAACAATATATATATAATAAATTTGAAAAAGTTGTCGAGATTCAAAGAAGAACATTATCTTATACCTTAAAAGGATAAGTTTAAAGATAGAGAAGAATTCGAAATCTCTCGAGGTTTAATGTACCAAGACTTTAGAAGGAGAAGACCAGAGAATCAAAAACACAACTCAGACAGCCGACAACAGTTCTTTTTTTCTTCCTCATCTCTGTTGCTGCAACAAGAAATATTTTGAGAAAACAATCTGAAATACTTTGATCAAAAGCTCATAATTCTTGCACCTTATTCGAGCAAGGATTCATCAAATACAAAGGACCTAATACACTTAGTGTCTAAACAATCCTCAGAGATTTGTTGAAAGAGGACTAATCGTAGAAGACATTTCTTCTCATTCTTCTTCTTCTTCTCTCTCTCTATGTAACACCCCCATCCGTCGCATGGCATATAACAGAAGGTCCAGCTGGAACCCGACGCCATATACCACAGACAGTCGGAAGGGTTACTAAATGAATAAATCAAACCATCTAATTGAGACTACTCGTCCTAATCACAGAGCATTCTAGCGGAAGATTTTAAAGTTGAAAGAACCCAAAAATAAATCCATCAATATGAATGTCCACAGCTACAACAATAGGAATGAAAACTCAAATACACAGAAACGGGTACATGGCATTATGGCCTTACAAATGTTCACTTCATAAATAGTGTTTTACATACATCGGCTCGCAGGCCGGCCACACATGAAATATATAAAAACAGCTATTCTACGGCCTTCTAGGGCCAGCACAGCAACATGGGCTCCAGCCCGCTATTTGGCGCTCGGCTCCGCAGCACCTGCAAGCACATACCACCGCACGGTGGCAAATAAAGCAACGGTCAGCTAAAAGCCGACCAAATTATAACGACCCCGCCCCTTACTCGGGACGGCGGTGCTCTTTCCCTGCAAAACATTAGCCAACAATATATATATCGCAATAATAATTCGCCACAGGCGTAGGCTCGCACGGCCAAACACCCCGTGCACTCAGGGCACATTCACGGTGAACCCTGACAAATCAGTGCATTCACCACCATCCCCAGGATGGCAACAACATGTGAGCATTTAGCCTTTCTGACCACCGTCTAAGGCTCCGACTATGCCAACGGCCAGTCCCCGTCTTCGGGTCTCTCGCACCGAACCACATAGCCTAGGCCCAATTCCACTTGCCCGTTGCTCACGCCGCATGTCCAATTTAAGGAACTTTGCGCGGGCCAAGCTTCTCTCGGATCCCAAATTTTCCAAAACAGTCTCATAACTCAGTTATGATCAAGGCCGGTTCCCAGACCGCCAAGTTAGCAGAACACGTTTCCGCTCAATTTTCCGGGTGCGCCTTGAAGCTAACCTTCAAGGATCCCTGCTGCAATCTACCGCGTGGAAACCCGAAAAATCCAAAGCACGGAGTCTTCTCCGGCAAAACCACATCAAATGCAACATCACCGATCCAGACAAAACACGTCCGGGTAGGCTTCACACACAATGCCTATGCCCGTACTTACGATTCCGGGCTCTACATGCAACACAAGGGGGACTATTCCCGTCAACCCCAAGGAACATCACGCACTCACCGCATACTCGCGGGGGCGGGATTCCCTATGCAGAAAGAAAGAGAGAGCTTCAAGCGCTCGCGTTGAGAATCGTTACCCTTGTAGTCCGTTTTGGCGCCATGGAAAAACTACGCGGTTAGATCTCTTCGCAATGACCTTCTCTCCACGGATCCGCTCTCCGATTTCGAAACGGCGCTCCGATGCTCCGCCGGCGGCCGGAAACCTCCTTTTTCTTCCTCTCCTCTCTCACTTTGGAAGGGGAGAACTTTGGAGAGAAAATGAGGGAATAACTCCCTATTCCCGGCCTTAACAGAGCAGGATTTAATCTGGGCCATCGGATCCTAATTAAAGAAAATGAACGGCTCGGATCTGCAGAAAATTCCCCAGACCTGGGCCGCACACGGCTTAGCACACGGCCGTGTCCAAGGCTGTGTGCCTCGATCCAGGCACGATCGTCGAACTGAGAAATGCACACGGGCCAAGACACGCCCGTGTCTGACCTGACACGCCCGTGTCGGGTTCCTCGACACGCCCGTGTTCGTGGGCGTGTCACGCATAACCGCCACGGCAACGGACACGACCCATCAGGATACGGGTAGGGACACGGGTTGGCACACGCCCGTGTCGGATGACACGCCCGTGTCATCCGGCCGTGTTCCTGGCCGTGTCCTTCTCGGGTTGAAAACGGCCAAAAATCACCAGCCAGACACGGCCTTGGACACGCCCGTGTCCTAGGCCGTGTACCCCTACAGGCACCAAAACTCTTTTTCCGCGACCGACTCGCACACAAAATTCGGGGCGTTACAAATCTCCCCCACTTAAGGAATTTCGTCCCGAAATTAAGCAAAGGTACACAAAAGCTAAATGATACCTGAGTGGAATAACTCGGGGTATTCCTCCAACATAGCTTGCTCTCGCTCCCAAGAAAGCTCCTCACGTCCGCAATTATCCCAACGGACTTTAACCATTCTGACCTCCTTGTTGCGGAGTCGTTTGACTGCAACATCTTCAATTCGTACTGGTCTGACCCTTGTTGTTAACTCATAATCAACCGGTACCTGATCGTCTGCAATGATCTGCGAAGCCTCTTGAACTGCCTTACGCAACACCGATACGTGGAATACATCATGCAGCCCACTCAACTCCGTCGACAGCTTTAATCTATACGCCGCCTCGCCAACACGCTCCAGGATTTCAAATGGTCCAAGGTATCTCGGACTCAGCTTCTTCAAGCGTCGAACCCGCGATACACCCTTGAACGGCTTGATTTTTAAATATACCATGTCGCCAACGTTGAACTCCACATTTCTATGTTTGGCATTGTAGTACTTTGATTGTCTATCCTGAGCAATTTTCAGCCTTTCTTGAATTGTCTGTATCATTGAAGTGGCATCTTCCACCGCTTGACGTTTATATAACTTTGATTCGCCTGCCTCCAACCAAGACAACGGCGTACGGCACTTCCTCCCATACAAAGCTTCGAAAGGCGTCATTCCAATGCTTGCCTGAAAGCTATTGTTGTACGCAAACTCCACCATGTACAGGTGATCCTCCCAATGCTTCCGAAATCTAGGACGCACATGCGAAGCATGTCCTCCATAGTTCTGTTGACTCTCTCGGTTTGGCCATCTGTCTGCGGGTGAAAGGCTGTGCTGAACTTTAGCTTAGTACCCAACAGACCATGCACCAACCTCCAGTCATTTGACGTGAAGCGTCCATCACGATCACTAACAATACTGCGAGGCACACCATGCAGTCGTACAATATTATCCACGTAGAGTTTGGCTAACCTTTCTACTGGATCTTCCTTTCTCATTGGGATAAAGTGTGACACCTTTGTCAATCTATCTACGACCACCCAAATGGCGTCATTTCCTTTCTGCGACTTCGGCAAAACCGTGCACAAAATCCATAGATATATCGTCAAACTTTCATTCTGGGATAGGAAGTGATTTCAAGAAACCTTCGGGCTTCTGGCATTCCGCCTTCACCAATGCACAAGTACGGCACTTGGCCACATAAAGCGCCACATCCTTCTTCAAACCCGGCCACCAGAATAATTTCTTCATGTCTCTATACATCTTCGTGCTTCCCGGGTGGATTGAGTATTTGGTATGATGAGCCTCATACATCAACTCCTCCCGAATATTATCCGCACTAGGAACGTATAGACGACTGTCCTTCCTTAGCAACCCATCTTCAACCACAAACTGGGAATTTGACCCATCCAAAGATCCATCTAGTATTTGCTTCATGCTGCTATCCTGAACCAAAGCCCGCCGAACTCTATCCGCTAGGTCACACTGCACCTCTGTCCAAAACAGTTTCGCCTCGGCACTAGACTGCTTGTCAACGCAAGATATCTCCAATGCCTCCAACTCTTGGACCAATCTCTTATCATGCACTGATAACCAGTTGGCTTGTGCGGGAATCTTACGACTCAACGCATCCGCCACTGCATTTCCCTTCCAGGCACATAGTGTATCTTGAAGGTGTAGTCCCCTAAGAACTCCATCCACCTCCTCTGCCTCATGTTCAGATCCTTTTGGTCCAATAGGTACTTCAAACTCTTATGATCGGTGTAAATATCTACCTTCACACCGTACAGATAGTGCCTCCAAAGCTTTTAGAGCAAAAATCACGGCCGCTAACTCTAAGTCGTGGACCGGATAATTCCTCTCGTGAACCTTCAATTGTCGTGAACCATAAGCTATCACTCTCACATGCTGTAGCAGAACACAGCCCAAACCACTGCCTGAAGCATCACTATAAATCTCGAACCCTTCGGTACCACTTGGCGAACATAAAATAGGCGCCGTGGTTAACCGCCTCTTCAACTCTACAAACGCCTGTTCGCACTCCGAAGACCACACAAACTTCTGATCCTTTCTTGTCACGTCGTGAGTGGTAGTGCTATCCGCGAGAAGTTCTCTACGAAGCGCCTGTAGTAGCCAGCAAGCCCCAGAAAACTCCGGACCTCTGCCACTGTAGCCAAAGTAGGCCACTCCCGTATCGCCACTATCTTCGCCGGATCCACAGCTATTCCTTCTCCACTGACAACATGACCAAGGAACGCTATCGAGGATAACCAGAATTCACACTTGGAGAACTTTGCATATAACTGACTTTTCCTCAATGTTTCCAACACCATGTGTAAATGCTTGTAGTGATCCTCCTCGCACCGCGAATATACCAGGATATCATCAATAAATACTATCACGAACTGATCCAAGTATTCTCTGAACGTCCTATTCATCAGATCCATAAACACGGATGGAGCATTCGTCAACCCAAACGGCATGACTGTGAACTCAAAATGCCCAAACCGCGTACTGAATGCTGTCTTTGGAATGTCGCTCTCCCTTATCCGCAACTGATAGTAACCAGACTTCAAATCTAACTTCGAATATACAGTTGACTCAACCAACTGATCAAATAGATCGTCAATCCTCGGGATTGGATATTTGTTCTTCTCCGTAAGTTTGTTCAATTCCGATAATCGATACAAAGCCGCAAGCTCCCATCTTTCTTCTTAACAAAGAGAACTGGTGCGCTCCAAGGCGACGAACTTGGACGCACATAACCTTGCTCTAGCAACTCCTGCAGTTGCACCTTCAACTCCGCCATTTCCCTTGGGGCTATCCGATAGGGGGAGCGTGACACCGGTTTGGCACCCGGTACCAGCTCTATAGTAAAGTCTATCTCCCGCTGAGGAGGGGCTCCTGGGAGATCATCTGGAAACACATCAGGATACTCGGACACAACTGGGATGTTGCCCAAACTAGGTTTAGGCGTCGAAGTCTGCACTAGAGTGACATATAATTCTGCCCCAGACCGAACTGCCTTGAACATCTGAAGGGCCGACATCAGAACTTTCCCTGACCCCTTCATGCCCGCAAAAGTAGTCTCCCGATCAGTGCCCAGACCCAACTTGACTTCTTTACGGTTGCAATCAATGCATGCACTCTGCTCCGAGAGCCAATCCATACCGAAGATTACATCGAACTCCACTAATGGTAGAACCAACGCCCGCAAATCAAACTCCCGGTCTCCAATCCGAATCTTTACAACACAGATCTTATCCGCACGCATTGAGCACCCATTAGGCAACAACACATCCAACTTGTTTTCTGCCATCGAGAACGGAACTCCGATGCGCGATATAAACTTTTCAGACAAGAAGGAATGTGATGCTCCCGTATCAAAAAGGGCTCTCGCCGAAAACCCAAAGATCAACACAAAGCCTAGCACTAACAAACGTAAGCTAACAAATACAAAAGTAACAACTATAAAAGTTAAACCACTATAATTTAACTCATACCTGTCACCACGTCTGCTTGCTTTATGGCCTCCTGTAGACCAAGGTTGTAGACTCTAGGCTGGGCTGGAGCATGATGGGATGCGGTTGACTCCACCGCCTTCCCTTTCTCCTCATAAGTCGCTCCAGGTCTCCTCTCGGACTTTGAACGTCCGCTCCAACACTCCCGAGCAAAATGCCCCGTCTTCCCGCAGTTGTAGCAAGCTCCGGGGACTCGACTTGTAGTTGCCCCCGATGCATCAGCCGAAGGGGCTGAGTTTGAAGTCCTCCGCTTCTTGTTCCATCTGCGGAAACCTGTCTTGTTAATTGGCACCTTGAACTCGGTCTTCCTTTCTCCTGGGTCCCTCTTCTCTTGAACTTTCTTCGCAACCTTTTCCAACGATCGGGCCGAATTGACCAAGGCTAGGAAGCCCTGCGCCTTAGGCCCAGCAAGGAGTAACTGTAAATCGCCACGAAGACCCTCATAGAATCGGTGGTCTTCCTCTCTTCTTCTGAAAACATAGCACCAGCATAACGACCCAACCGTGTGAACTCATGCAAATATTCGTCCACGCTTCTGGATCCCTGAGTCAACCCAAGAAATTGATTCTCCATCTCCAACTTCTGAGCAGAAGGTACAAATCTGACCAAGAACAATCTTGAAAATTCTTCCATCGGCACATCCGCAAGTTGCCTTCCCACTAGAAGATGAAACTCCAACTCGTCCCACCACAGCCTCGCCTTACCTTCCAAAAGAAAAGTCGCTATGGTGGTCTTCTGCCACTCCTCAGTCATTGTGGCCGTCAACACCCTCTTTACGGAAGAGAGTCAGTCCTCAGCTTGAGTTGGTGTTCCAACCCCATTAAACCTCGGAGGATTAAAGCCCATCACATGCTTTAGCTGCCGCTCCGTAGTTCTCCTCGGCTCTACTAACTCAACTGCTGCGCGTTCCACCACTCTCGGCTCTGCCGCCCTAACCGGTTCTTGCTCATCCGCAGGAGGTGCGCGATGCATTTGCCCTGCAGGTTGGGCATTTATCATTGCGAACACGGCTTCAGCCACCATCCTGATGGTTTCCGCTGAAGGAGGTGTAGCAGGCACGTCCCTTGGTGCACTACTTTCCGCTGATTGCGGACGCTCTGACTGACCAGCACCGCTCCTAGCAGCCTATAAAAGCAAAGACACACGATTAGACGACAAACAAATTGCTAAAAGCAATCATTGGAACACTCAGGTTCCACAAAACAAGTGTATTTTCATTCCTAAGTGGACATTCATGTGTTCTTTTTTAATGTTATAACGATGACGCACACATGTGCTCACCACCCCTTAAAAGAATTCGCCCACGAATTCATTTAAGCTTGACCGTAACCAGAAGTCTGATACCAAATTGTAACACCCCCATCCGTCGCATGGCATATAACAGAAGGTCCAGCTGGAACCCGACGCCATATACCACAGACAGTCGGAAGGGTTACTAAATGAATAAATCAAACCATCTAATTAAGACTACTCGTCCTAATCACAGAGCATTCTAGCGGAAGATTTTAAAGTTGAAAGAACCCAAAAATAAATCCATCAATATGAATGTCCACAGCTACAACAATAGGAATGAAAACTCAAATACACAGAAACGGGTACATGGCCTTATGGCCTTACAAATGTTCACTTCATAAATAGTGTTTTACATACATCGGCTCGCAGGTCGGCCACACATGAAATATATAAAAACAGCTATTCTACGGCCTTCTAGGGCCAGCACAGCAACATGGGCTCCAGCCCGCTATTTGGCGCTCGGCTCCGCAGCACCTGCAAGCACATACCACCGCACGGTGGCAAATAAAGCAACGGTCAGCTAAAAGCCGACCAAATTATAACGACCCCGCCCCTTACTCGGGACGGCGGTGCTCTTTCCCTGCAAAACATTAGCCCAACAATATATATATCGCAATAATAATTCGCCACAGGCGTAGGCTCGCACGGTCAAACACCCCGTGCACTCAGGGCACATTCACGGTGAACCCTGACAAATCAGTGCATTCACCACCATCCCCAGGATGGCAACAACATGTGAGCATTTAGCCTTTCTGACCACCGTCTAAGGCTCCGACTATGCCAACGGCCAGTCCCCGTCTTCGGGTCTCTCGCACCGAACCACATAGCCTAGGCCAATTCCACTTGCCCGTTGCTCACGCCGCATGTCCAATTTAAGGAACTTTGCGCGGGCCAAGCTTCTCTCGGATCCCAAATTTTCCAAAACAGACTCATAACCCAGTTATGATCAAGGCCGGTTCCCAGACCGCCAAGTTAGCAGAACACGTTTCCGCTCAATTTTCCGGGTGCGCCTTGAAGCTAACCTTCAAGGATCCCTGCTGCAATCTACCGCGTGGAAACCCGAAAATCCAAAGCACGGAGTCTTCTCCGGCAAAACCACATCAAATGCAACATCACTGATCCAGACAAAACACGTCCGGGTAGGCTTCACACACAATGTCTATGCCCGTACTTACGATTCCGGGCTCTACATGCAACACAAGGGGACTATTCCCGTCAACCCCAAGGAACACCACGCACTCACCGCATACTCGCGGGGGCGGGATTCCCTATGCAGAAAGAAAGAGAGAGCTTCAAGCGCTCGCGTTGAGAATCGTTACCCTTGTAGTCCGTTTTGGCGTCATGGAAAAACTACGCGGTTAGATCTCTTCGCAATGACCTTCCCTCCACGGATCCGCTCTCTGATTTCGAAACGGCGCTCCGATGCTCCGCCGGCGGCCGGAAACCTCCTTCTTCTTCCTCTCCTCTCTCACTTTGGAAGGGGAGAACTTTGGAGAGAAAATGAGGGAATAACTCCCTATTCCCGGCCTTAACAGAGCAGGATTTAATCTGGGCCATCGGATCCTAATTAAAGAAAATGAACGGCTCGGATCTGCACAAAATTCCCCAGACCTGGGCCGCACACGGCTTAGCACACGGCCGTGTCCAAGGCCGTGTGCCTCGATCCAGGCACGATCGTCGAACTGAGAAATGCACACGGGCCAAGACACGCCCGTGTCTGACCTGACACGCCCGTGTCGGGTTCCTCGACACGCCCGTGTTCGTGGGCGTGTCACGCATAACCGCCACGGTAACGGACACGACCCATCAGGACACGGGTAGGACACGGGTTGGCACACGCCCGTGTCGGATGACACGCCCGTGTCATCCGGCCGTGTTCCTGGTCGTGTCCTTCTCGGGTTGGAAACGGCCAAAATCACCAGCCAGACACGGCCTTGACACGCCCGTGTCCTAGGCCGTGTACCCCTACAGGCACCAAAACTCTTTTTCCGCGACCGACTCGCACACAAAATTCGGGGCGTTACACTCTAACTCTAGAAATTGAGTAATTAAAAATCCCTCTTCAAAAGATCATTCTTGATTTCGAGAATCTCCTTAACAAAAGACTCAGTTCTTAATTCATAGAGTCTCCTTAGCAAAAGACTTCGTTGTTTATTCTGAGAGTCTCTTTATCAAAAGACTTGTGCACTAAAATAGTGTATTCCAACCATTATGGCAGAAGAGTGGATGTATCCGATTTTGGGGAATCACTATAGCTTTGTGTCTTCTGTGCTTGTTGATGCTCGGTGTTTTCTTTATTTACGTTTTGTTTTATTCTGTTGTGCTTAAATTATCTGTGTCTGTAAATCTGTGGATGTTGATCTGAAATTGTTTAAACTTGGCAAATAGTTTTAAGAAAATAATTTAAATCTCTATTCACCCACTCTAGATAATTCTTAGAGCATTGTTCATAAATATTCACCTTTTCACTAGCATATTGAAGTTGAACGTCATTTCATCGAGAAAAGGTTCAACTTCACAAGATGGACTTGACATATTATGTACTCGCGGCCGAGCAAGTTTCTGATGTTCTAAAGGCCTTACCTCGCCCAATATACCGACGAGTTGCTTTCAAGCTTGGAGCATTCGACCTGTATGCTCCATCTTTCGGGGTAGGGTAAGAGAACCATGTTAAAAGCCCATGCAAAGACCTATTTTCTCATGTATAGATTATTCTCACATCTTGGTTTGGAGATGAGATTTCGCTCATCATTCCTATAAAATTGTGTACAAATACTTGTATAATTTACTTTTTATGAGGAATAATAAAATATTGAAATTTTAGATTCACCTTTTTCACTGCTAAATAACACGCTTATTTCCCAATAACTATTACAGAGCAAGTCCACATTTTTAATGCAAGTCTTTGTTCAATGGTGTGCATAATGGATTCAGTTTTACTCCTAGAGATGGACGAGTATAGCAACTTCAATGAATCCACATGATCAAGATATGAAGGTAAAGTAATGGTGGTTAAGAATTTATGCCATGCATTTTCCCCTTTAATGAAACTTTGAATTTGGCACAATTGAAAGCATTACTAGCCAAAACCGGAAAGTGATGAAAATGGTTTTTCCCCTGGAAACAAAAAATTACTAGAAGAAAATGTAAACTTGTAATTTTAATTAACTTATTACCTTTGGAGACAACAAATCCTCCCAGGACAAAGACAACAAGCACAGCTAAGATTCCAAATGTGTTAGCTATGACCATTGTTCTTCCAACTGCAGCAATTAACCGGAAAAGGCCAAGAGACATTTGGTGTATAAAGATGTATGCCAAGAATTGTCGAAAGAATCTGTGAAATAATAGGAAATGAGAAGATAAATAAAAACAGAATATATTCATGAAACTCCTGTATTAGAAATATAAAACATCAAAGTGACTAATCAAAGGAATAAATTGCATGTAAAATAATAACTATGAAAAACAAACAATATATAATAATTAGTAAGGCTTCATTTGGAGCGGCGGTGGCAGGTGGAAAGGCGGGATTGGGACTGGAGGGGGAGAGGCGAGGATGGAAACGGCGCTTTTCAGGGGTTTTTCCTTTGTCCGTCGGGAGGAAACGGAGCAAACGCCGCCGGACACCATTTGTTTTCCCGCTATCCGGCAGCGTTTGCTCCAAACACGGGCGTGAAAATGCCTTACCAAACGAAGCCTAAGATGTTTACCTGCTAGCTACAGGGGCAAAACCAACGCCATAATATGTAATGACTATCCAAATTCCAGATTCTAGAACTGAGAGGGGAATCTTAAGGATCGCATATGATAATCCAAAAGACCAAGGAGCATAAAACAAGCAGTCCCTTTGTTTATAGAACACAGGAAGCCTTAAAACTGTCAAAATCAGTTCTGACATCCCATTGAACATCATATTGACCAAACTGTTAAACAATGCACCATAATACTTTCCACCATCTCCAATACTATCATGGTGCATATTGGTTCTCGGGAACAAAGTCAGGGCTATCACAGCCATAATTGTTAACTGGGTAATCTTAAAAATAAAGATAAATGAATTGTGCTTCATCAGCAACCACTCCCTAGAAAAGCATGCCTTGCAGAGCTCCCAGTTGGGCATGCCATATTTATCCATAGCCAATGCATCAGGATGGGCTAGAGATTTATCAAATGGAATCCTAAGATCTTCTGCAACCTGTTTTCCAATATAAAAGGACTTGAAAGAGTTGGAAAATTGAGAGCTGGGAATATAACGGTAAGGTTGGCCTTCATTAAACCAGTATTGCTCTTGATCCTTTCGAGATGTAACCTCCTGAAGGAAGTCTGCAACTCCTTTTCTTTCTGGGCATTTGAAGCCCATAAACTCAAAGAATTTTAGAATATGCTCGCGAGGTCCCTGATAAAGAATCTGACCCTCACACAACAAAATAATGTCATCAAAAAGTTCAAAAGTCTCGGGAGCAGGCTGAAGGAGAGAGAGCAGAACCGTCCCGTCCATAACATGCACCATCTGTTTAATGAACTTCACAATCTGAAAGGTGGTGGAGCTATCAAGTCCAGTGGATATTTCATCCATAAAGAGTGCCTTTGCGGGTCCAACCAACATCTCACCTACAAAATGTGATATTTGAAAGGAAAATAAATATGTGAGCAATACAAACACCAACAGTCATAATGAAATGTTCATTTTCATTCATCTAGAAGCATTAATGATAGTGATCGACCACACTCTTAGATTAATTTAGGTCATCATAAGCTTTTGGATCGTCGGATTGATGATCGGAGACCGTCACCGTGTTCATCGAGATTTTATGCATCTCTATGTATTTTTTTATATTTTTCATACTTGTGTTTTGAGATAGTTGAACAAAGTGAACTCTTAATTTCATTAGAGCAAACATGGTTATTTATAGGCCACACAAAACTCTCAAATATTACAACACTTCTCCTCAAGATTGGCGAAAGATATTCACTAAACTCGTCTTGTTATAACTCCTGATCATATCCTTTGAACTGAGTCTTTTGGTTAAGCAATCTGAAACCTGACACTTTGTCGAGACATGACTTAACTCCAGTAGCTCACTATCAAGTTTCTCCTTTATAAAAGACTTATCAATCTCTATAAGCTTGGTTCGATCGTGTTGGACTGGATTATTTACAATACTGATGGTTGACTAACTGTCACACCATAGCTTCATCCTATCTCATTGATTCAACTTCAACTCCACAAGCATACCTCTCAGTCAGAGGAAGCATACCTCTCAGTCAGAGGAACTCTGCAACCCCTAATTCCATGGCTCTGTACTTTGCCTTTGATGTCGATCTAGCAACTACTGATTGTTTCTTGCTCCTTCAGAAGATCAGATTGTCTCCCACAAATATGCAATAGCATGAAGTGGACCTGCTATCATCCGCACAGCTTGCCCAGTCAAAGTCGCAATAGTCATCAATCCTCATGTGCTCATTCCTTCTGAAGGTCTGCCCATTTCCAGGAGCACTCTTCAAGTATCGCAAAATCTGGTACACTACATCCATATGACCCTTAGGTCATGCATGTATCGGCTCACCACGCTCACAGAAAAGGAGATATTCGGATGAGTGTTGCTCAAGTAAATTAACTTCTCAACTAGCCTTTGATACATCTCACAATCTACTGGTTCCCCGGCCTCTGCACCCAGTTTACATTTCTGATCGATCGACGTCGCAGCAGGCTTGCACCCCAACATCCCAGTTTCAGTGAGTAGATCTAACGCATATTTCCTTTGGGAAAGGACTATCCCATCTGCCTCATAAGCGATTTCAATTCCAAGAAAGTATCTAAGAAAACCCAGATCCTTCACCTCATACTCCTTGCCCAGAGCCCCTTTGAGGCGGCCAATCTCCTGCTCATCATCCCATGTAATGATTGTGTCATCCACATACACCGCAAGCATGGTGAAGTGACCTTCATTCTGCCTGGAAAAAACTGTGTGATCTGCATTGATCTGGTGATATCCCATCCTAATCATCGTTTTCCAAAACCCGTCAAACCATGCGCGAGGTGACTACTTTAGCCCATAGAGAGATTTATTCAACCTGCAGACTCTGCCTTTTATCTTGGTCGTGTCAAACCATGGTGGTATCTCCATGTACGCCTCCTATGCTAGATCTCTGTGAATAAATGCATTTTTCACATCTAGTTGGTGCAACATTCATCGACCATTCACCGCCAAGCTGATCAGAGTACTAACGATGTTCATCTTTCCAACGGGTGCAAATGTCTCGTTGTAGTCGATGTCAAAGGTCTGGTTGTACCCCTTGGCAATCAATCGAGTCTTATAGTGCTCGATCTGTCCATCTGGGTTCTGCTTTACAGTGAACACTCACTTGCACCCAAAGGCCTTCTTGTCCTTTGGCAGTTGTGTCAGCTCACAGGTCCTGTTCTTCTCAAGAGCCCTCACCTCTTCCTTCATCGCTTTCTTCCATTTTGGATCGTCTTTGGCAATCTGTCAATTGTTAAGTACAATGATATTATCCAAAGATGCAATGAATGCTCTGTGAGTAGAGCAGATATGATCGTAAGAGTCAAAGAACGCAAGGTCCAACCGTATCTATCAAGA
Source organism: Platanthera guangdongensis (assembly GCA_039583875.1). Classification (NCBI taxonomy): domain Eukaryota; kingdom Viridiplantae; phylum Streptophyta; class Magnoliopsida; order Asparagales; family Orchidaceae; genus Platanthera; species Platanthera guangdongensis. The sequence continues at coordinate 1,286,843 of CM077147.1, read as the reverse complement.
GGATTTCTCGCATTTCTGCGAGTAGTCCTCTGTAACGGTAGAGAAGGAGTAGGGGAAGGGTAAAGGATATCACCTGAGGCTCGTGGTGATGTGGGTGTTCCAGTAGTAGGGAGCGACGATGTATCCAAGGGACTAGGAGCTAAACTGGGCACAGTCACTGGATTTGATACTGTTAGCACTGGATCTGGTACTACTGGCAGCTTCCTCTTCCTACTGTATGTCAGCAGCTCCCCCTGAGCCGTAGGTCTCACATCTCGACTCTCCTCCTCAATCTCCTCCTTCTGCTCCTCTTCACTCTCTTGCTCCTCCACAGATCCTCTTTGTCATACCCCCAGATCTGTCACCAACCTCTCTTTATAGCCTCATACTTTCAGTATCTGGTCAGAATCTAAAGTGGGTAGGGCTCCCTCTTGTCAAAAGTACTGTTCTAGCTCTCTGAAGTGAACATTCATGCTCACAAAACATTTTTTCTCCACTGGACTCCAGCACATGTATTCCTTCTGAGTACGATAGTAACTACAAACATACACTTGACCGCCCTTGGATCAAGCTTACCAACACCCGGCAGGTTGTCCTTCACGAAGCGCACATACCCAAATACCATCAAATGAAGTATCCCCCCATTATGTCTCTGCAACGACTGACATGGAGACTTACACCCCAGAATCCGTGATGGCATCTGTTGATCAGCTGTATCGCTATTAAAACCACATATCCCAACAGACTTTGAGGACCTTCATGTTGAGCATCATACACCTTCTCACCTCCAGAAGGAGTTTGTTCTTCCTTTCCGTCACTTTGTTTTGTGCCGGTGTGTAGGCACAAGTGGTCTGGAGCAATATCCCATGGGCTGATAAATATTCCTTCATTGTCCCCCTTGCCCGTCTGTTTCCTCTTGAAGTCCTCCATCATGTTAAGTAGGGTCTGTCTTCCTCTGTATAGATAATGTCAACTTCCTCCGCACTTTCAGTCATGCACAAATTAGCTCGATAGCCTCCTCTGCCAACACGAGCACGACCACGTCCCCGACCATGTCCTCGTCCACCACCCAAATCTCTCTCCTTGGGCGGCTTGGGGCATGCTTATCAGATGGCCCACCTCGACATAGTTGTAGCACTGGCGGGTTTATTCCCTGTCATGTAATGCCAGGGGCAGTGACCGCTAATGTTGATTTCACAGTCGTGGACCCTCCTATCTCTGCCTGAAGTTTGAGACGCGTCTCCCCCAGAATCATAGCAGAGATGTCATCGGTGAGTGTAGGAGGAATCGTCGTACCAGAAATAAGTAGGGCTCTTCGCTAATCGAACTTGTCATCTACCCCCTTCAGCAACTTCATCGTCTTCTCCACCACGATGATCTTGGAATTCTGGGGCTGTAAATCACTGCAACATATCCCGTCAGAGGCGTGATCGTAATCCACTCATAGCTGTTCCAACTTGAAGGCGTACTTCTGCACTGTTTTCTCTCCCTGAGCAGTGTCATCAATTTCTCTCTTCACATGGAAGACCTGCAGAGAGTTCCCCGCGTCATCATATGTGTTCTTCAACTTGTCTCAAACCTTCATGTCTGTCTTGAGGCCATCTACCGTGGCGACAATCGATGGGACAACCGAGCTGAGAAGCCACATAAACACCATCATGTGGGCCGACTTTCACTCATCTCTAGACGAGTTCTTTGGTTTCTTCAACGCACCTGTCAGGAATCTCTCAATCTATGTCGCTGCAAGGATTTTCTTCACACGGCGTGACCAACTCAAGTAGGTCGTCGGTCCATCAAGATTCAAATCAATCGGTGGAAGTTCCAATTTCGCCGACCGTTGCGATAAATCCAACACCCTCAACAATATGGCCAACTCATCCGGGCCTAACAATTTGAAGACATCTTCCATCGTTCCTCCCTTCGACGTCATGGATAAACTTCCTCACTGATCACTGCATCCCGTTCGGTACCAATCAATGCCTCCTCCTGTCCTAGATCTGAACACTACAACCTCAAATTTGAGAGGATGCGGAGGTGGTGTTGTTGAAGACCCGTTAGATGCGAACGAGTTGGTTGCCCACTACGACTAATCTCGCAGCAGCTGGAGACGGAAGCAGCCGGAGACGGAAGCAGCCGGAGACGGCGGCAGCCGCTGGATACGGCGGAGGGAGGGGGGATCCCGCAACCATAGAGGTGGAGGTCCTCCGTCGAGCGCAGATTTGGAAGCCCGAGAGGCAGAGGTCCTCCGTAGAAGTCAGAGGCGGCGGTAGCTAGATGGGGTGGCGAAGAGAGGGTTTTCACAACCCTAGAGGCGGAGGTCCTCAGCCGAAGATGCCGAAGTCGCGCGCGCACAGTCGGAGGCGAAGGTCGCGGAAGTCGGTGCCCTCAAAGCCGGAGGCGGAGGTCGCGGAAGTCGTCTCTCTCAACGCCGGAGGCGGAGGTCATGGAATTCGCCGCCCTCAACGCCGAAGTCGCTCGCGCAGAGCCGGAGGCGGAAGTCGCGGGTCAATCTCCGTGGTTTTTTCTCCCCCTGCTCTAATACCAGGTTGAACAAAATGAACTCTTAATTTCATTAGGGCAAACATGGCTATTTATAGCCTACACAAAACTCTCAAATATTACAACAATGATTAAGGTTATGCTATCCATTTGAGCAATTGAGGTCGTCAGATGATTTAACCTAAATCCATCGATTTAACCTAAATCCACCCTCTTTAAATCCTCGTATCAGCTGAAATATGGGGGATTGATGGTTCCCCTACCTTAGCCACTCAATCTGTGGGTGCCAAGTACCAACGTGAAGGTTCCACCGCGTCGCCACCGTTGGTGTCGACATCAGTCATCGCCGCCTTCCACCACCCTGCTACCTCTGACAAGCCCCCTCCCTTGCCACCACAACGCCTTCAAAACTTCCCGCCTCTACCTCCTTCCACAATACTTCTTCCAACAACAGCCTGTTGTGATAAGGACCCTTCCAACTACCTCACCCCTCAACCTCCTATCGCCTCCCTAACCTCTGGCGACCTCCCCTCCAGTCTCCACAAGCCTCACAATCGCCTCCGCAATCCACAACCTCCTGTCTCATCACCGCCAAACCCCCATGCAAACCGACCAGGCGACCAGCCATTCATTATTTCCTCTGAAGCTTTCCAAAATACCCAAATTCTTAAAAAATCTTTGAACCCTAGAAATTCCCCCTACTTCATAGTTCCCCGCCAACTGAGCATTCTATCCTTTGCATCGCACCTATGACCACCCCAAGCCCGCCAACTACATCTTTCACTACAAGTGCCGACTAGTTGTGAGTTTTATATTTCGATTTTCGTTTCTCACATGTCACATTGTACTAATATTTCTCTTATTGACAGTAATATTTTGCACCAAGTAATTTGATTATTTTAATTTGTTAGAAGTGCAATTCGTATTTGTTATATTATTTAATTCAAATGCATTATCTTATGGTTATTGCATAATTACTTAATTTGAACATTTGGGATTCAATGTGATGAAATGTGCAAGAATTTAAATTGTGTTTAATTGATTATGTGTTGGAAATACTTGTATGATTAAATTGTTTGCATGCATTAAGGTTGGGGTTTATGTTGTGGCATAGTATTCATTGGATCGCATATGTGCATTCATTCACATCTTTAGTTCAATCAGTCTGTAGTTTCATTTGCATTTTCATGTAATTTATTGCATTCATTTAGGTTCAAGGCTTCACATCCTTCTCATATAGATTCAACCAGCGTCAATTAACAATTAATAATTTAAATGCCTAATTTAGTGTCATATAACAAAACAGCGTTCTCCTCATAAAAAGGGAAGGCTAAGATTAATTGGAGGTATGGAAGGGAACTTGAGAGTTGTTGTAAATACTTTGTCCTTCAAGAATGCTACAAAAATATACCAGTAGTAACACGTTTCTTTTGCCCGCCAGAGATCCCTCTTCTCATCTCATCACCAACAGTAGTATCTGAGCATATATCCAAACCAAGTACCTATTGTGGCATTTCACAAATCAGCATTCCCAAATGTTCCTTGCCAATGAAAGTGATTTGATGAAATGCAAATAATAAGCAACAGAGTTTTAAATCAAACCTTAAGCACATAATCAGTTGCTAAGCTGGTGTTTTGCCCTTCCACTGAAACTACCTTCATGAAGGCATCAATTTCAGGGTCTGGTTTAATGCCTGCATCTCTCTCTCTCTTGATATTTCTGCCATTAGTTCATACCTAGTTCCTACACCCAAGCAGCGCCCTGAGAAATCAAAGGTTTCTCTCACTGTCATCTCACCAATATGATTGTCATGCGGACTGATGTAGGCACAAGTTCTCTGTGGAAAAAATTCAGAAAACTCATGGCCACAATATGTGATCCTGCCGGACACCTGCCAAGAAGTAATATTATCACTCTAAAGAGCATGAGCACATATAAATGGAGACATAAAATACAAGAAAATCAACAATTCGTTCCTTCACATAAAACATTAAAGACCTACCTTAGATTTTTATCAAGCTTTCCAGCAAGAGCTAGCAAAAGTGTTGTCTTCCCTGAGCCTGGAGGTCCTAGAAGCAGAGTCATCCTATCAATCCATTGAAGAACTTTGTAAGCATAAACTTCATAAAATTGTTCAGATAACCAATTTTAGATAAGCTAAAATTTTGAATCAGTAACTAAAATTGCAGTTTTCCCTGTTATATCAGTTTGAGAAGTTGAATGTTGTCTTGCCATGGTGATCAAGAGGGTTTTGTCGGTCAAGGAAAAAAGAAGAATACAAGAGTAACTCTGATCTATATAACATTCTTTTAATAGGAAAATTTATACAATTCCTCATTATTAATCCGATGTTATGCTCCAACTCATGAACTTTGAATATCACGATGATTTACTTATATCTTCCTCCAACCTTCCATAACTGGAGCATCCTTGAAGCAACAATTTTGGCAGAGAAATTGGAAATACAAATGGTTGGAAAATTGTGCGGCGCTCTTGGTAGACCGGACCTACTCAACTGTCTTAGCCCGTGAGCGGGGCGAGCGCGCCAACAATCAAAGATTAACTAGATGTTCAGATGAAAACTTGATGACGTGGAAAACCCGCAATCGGGGTGAAAAACATGCGGTCGGTACGGCGTCAACCTAACTTCCACTATATGAACGTTTTTACAGAGCTTCTGGGAGGAAGGGCGAGGGCGACGGCCGCGCCTCGTTACAGTTTGTGAGAGAGAGGAGGGGAATGAACGACGGGTGCACACGGCCGTCGTGCTGCTTTGGCGGTCTTCCGATGCTCGTTCACCGAAGATGCGGGCGCATCCTTCCTTCGAAGTTGTTTTGACGTGACGGCGGGGAGCAGCTCACGCATCTCCTTCTAGACTTGCGTTCTCGCATCCTTCCTTCGTAGTTGTTTTGACGTGACGGCGGGAGCAGCTTCACGCGTCTCCTTCTAGACTTGCGTTCTTGTGACCTCCTCTTGACCTTGATGCCTTCGCCTTGCTTTGCAATGGTGGACTAAACATAGATCCTGCAGAGAAAATGGAGAAAGAGAGAGGAGTGAAACGATGTGAACAGGAGAAAAATCCATTTGAAATAGAACTGGGCCTATTTATAGATTTAACGAGGGCGGTCCGGTAATTTTGCCCGATAACTACCGAACCGGCCAATAGGATCGCTCGGAAATGATCACACGGATCGCCACTTTTAGGAAATGACCACCTTGCCCCCGGGTCGAGGGAAGGCCAGTCTGCAAGAAATGGCGGCCCGACGACGCCGGCGTGGGCGGCGGCCACCGCCCCTCCACACAGAGGGTGGTCGGCCGCGCGGAGTGGTCGCCCGGGGTGGGCGGCCTCGGGCGCACCTCACAGGGGCCGGCCGCGGCGAGGGCCGCCCGGATCCAGGAGGCCTTGACCGGTCCTTGCGAGGGTCGGCACCCGGGATCGGGCGGCCTTGGTCCGCCCCTCGCGGGACCGGCCGCGGCAAGGCCGCCCGGGATCGGGCGGCCTTGGTCTGCAACTTCCGGGGTCGGTCATGGCGAGGCCGCCCGAGATCAAGCGGCCTTGGACAACCCTTTCAAGGGCCGCCGGGGTGAGGCCGCCCGGATCTGGGCGGCATTGGCCGGTCTTTGCGAGGGTCGTCCGCGGCGAGGCCGCCCGGGATCGAGCGGCCTTGGCTGGCCCTGCGAGGGCCGGCAGTGGCGAGGACGCCCGGGATCGGGAGGCCTTAGCCAGCCCCTTGCGGGGCTCGGCCACGGCGAGGCCGTCCGAGGATGGGCTCCTTGGCCGACCTTCGCGGAGGCCGGTCGTGCCGGGACTGCCCATCTCCGGGCGATTAGAGGGGGAGAGGCGGCTCGGGTCGGCAACACGCCGGGCGGCGGCAGTTGGGTTGCGCGCGCGATCCGGCGTGCGGTAGTTACTATGTCGATCGGACACGCGGATCCCGCGCGCGCGCGACGGTTAACTGCGTAACTCCCGTGACGTTAGTGGGGGAGAGGGCGGTTCGGCTATGTGCAGCGCGGTTTTCCTATAAATTGGGGTTGACCCCATCATTTTTCCCCAAAGTCCGCGGAGTCCGGAGCCGAAGCGAGGGAGTTTGTGGGCTTTTACCCTGGTGTTGTTTCGACCTTATGGCGGGTACAACGGAGGACAGACGCGGTGGTGCTGTCAACAGTGAAAATGTATGGCTAAGAGGTGAATTGCGGCGAAAATTATGACGAACGCAAGGCTCTTGCACGGAGAGGGGGCGACCAAACAGAGTGGGACACCCCTCTTCGTGCGGGAGCGTGCAGGTGGGATGCTCCCCGCGCACGAGGAGAGAGAGCAAGCGGGTTGCGCATTGCGCACTGCCTCGTGCGGGTGTTGCGTCCGCGCGCGGGGGTTGCGACACGACGCGGGGGGCGTTGCGGCGCGAGCGGGCTTACCCGTGCACGGCGCGCGGGTTGCACCCCGCGCGCAGTTTACGCCCCGCGCGCGGGTTACTCCCTGGGCGTTGTGCGCGGGTTGCTCCCCGCGTGCTTGCGAATGTGCGTGCGAGACGTTTTGTTGTGTCACACTTGTGTACGTCTTCCTCCCTATTCGCTGTGCTTGGGCTGCAGCTCCCGAGGTGTCCCCTCGTTCAAACTAACTTAATTTCGGATGCTTTTCAGGCTCCAAGGCGTGTTATTAACGGTAGGCGATGTGTATGCGCTCCACCCTTACTGTGGAGCAGATTTCTTCTTGGAGGGGGGATACAACATTCCCTCAGTCTTGAAATCAAGATTCCTCAGGACGAGCAGCGGGTGCAGAGTCCCCTGGTGGGCTGGATGACTTTTTGAGAATCGTCTCTTAAGGCGGGTCTTCGGTTCCCACCGTGCGAAGAAGTCACAGAGATCTTGAAACATTGTGGGGTTCTAAGCGTCGCAGTTCACCCCCTTGGCGATGACGCGCATATGGGACGATTGCCTTCTTCGCGAATATGGTTCGCGGTTCTCGTTGGAGCACTTCAAGAAATGGTGTGATGTTCGCGCCGACAGCGGTGGTCGTATCGAATCATAGCAACAAGACTTGGTTGGTGTTGTGAGTCTGGTGGACAGGGCCATAGGAAAACACCGTGTATGGATACATCCGAAATCTATGGGAGTGGCCTGAGCTTTGGAGCTCCCTTCCAAACCGATGCCGGCAAATGAAGGGCCGCGAGCGTGATTTTACACTGATGCTCAGGTTCAGGGTTGAACGAACTGGCGGACCATCTGTTTAGTATTTCTTTATTCGTGGAGGAAAAGCGCTTGTTTTGTGTGACCTTTCTGTTGACCCGGAGTGTTCTGTCGCTGCTCCGTTGGGTCGTGATCAGAAGAGAAAGCTGATGTTCGAGAGCCATGGAGATTCGTCCACGGCGCATCGCCCTGCTGACCTGTTGAAGGGGCGTTCGGGAGCGGCCCCTAGCAGTTCCCGAGTGGTTGGGACTCGCTATTGAGGATCAAGATGTTGAGGTTCTGGCACTCCTGCATCTCAGGCCCTGGAGAAGGGGGCCTACTTCGACCCAGGGAAAAGGGAAGCGTGTCTTTTCATCCTTAACAGTGATGAATATGCAGTGAGCTCATCGTTTTGCTGTGGTTTATGCTTGTTGTTCCCAACACACTGTCTTGCTTTTTCTTGCAAATTGGTATGCAAGCTCAGATTGCTCTTACTTGGAACGATTGTTTTGTTGGTTTGAAGGACACATACCTCTCCTTTCAGGAGAAGCTTCGAAGTGTAGAGAGCTCCATTTTTGATTTGAGGGGGGGGGGGGGGGGGGGGGGGGGGGGGGGGGCAGCGCAACCTATATCGCTTTCGGCAAGTTGATTCGGACTTGAAGGCTAGAGACGACGAGGCTTCAAGAGGAGCTTCAGGCCAAGAAATTTTGGCGGAGAGTGCGTTGGGGGATGTTGCCCGCTTAGAGTCTGAGGTGGGACGTCTTTCTTCAGAGGAGCGACTTTCTGAGCTAAAGGTGGAGGGGGGGGGGGTGAAGAGTACAAGAACTTGATCGCCTTTAAACAGGACCGTTGTTTGTTGTATATGAGGAGATTCGTGAAGAAGTCTGGACGAGAGAAGTGGATCCCGATCTTTGCGATATCCGGGAAGTGGCGTTCCGTCGCGGGATGGAGAAGACCCTTCGGATGATATCTCGCAAGCGTGAGGCCGACGTCTCTGATCTTGGCTTTGATAACCGTCAGAGGATGAGTGCGTCGAGTTTGTTGAGAGGAGTAGTTTCATCTTCATTGTATCTTGCTTTGGTTGTACTTGCATTATGTTTAACGTGTATTTGTGATTGGACATTGTTCCCTTACTTTTTTATAGCAGCTTTGTGTATTGTCTTCCTTTTGATAGATTGCCTTGTTATTTTGAGTTTTTCTTGTATGATTTGTTATGTTGGCTCCACTATCTTTGCGCGGGTAATTTGGTGGCAATCCTTTGAGGTTGATTGTGAAGGACGAGACTGAGATGTGGAGCCAAATTACCCGCGCAAAGATAGCGGCGAGAGAAGAGGAGACCTTCGATCATCGGTAGTGGGAGGCGCTGGGACGTGGTCCCGAGGAGGCGGTGAAGAGAGGATCTTCGAACCGGTGGCGAGCAAGGGGGCAAGCCCTGGCAAACGCTGCGACCTACTACAAAGAGAAGGGCAGGCCTTCGATCGTCTGCAGGGGAGGCCGCTGGAACGTAGTCCCTGAGGAGGCGTGAAGAGCGGATCTTCGAACCGGGTGGCAAGTGAGGGGGGCAGGCCCTAACAACGCCGCGACCTACTACGGACAGAAGGGCGGACCTTCGATCGTCGGCAGTGGGAGGCCGCTAGGAGTGGTCCCGCGGAGGCAGTGAAGTGCGGATCTTCGAAAGGGGTGACGAGTGAGGGAGCAGACCCTGACAACACCGCGACCTGCTGTGGAGAGAAGGGCAGGCATTCGATCGCTGGCAGTGGGAGGCTGCGGGGACATAGTCCCGAGGAGGCGGTGAAGAGTGGATCTTCGAAACGGTGGCGAGCGGGGGGGGAAGGCCCTGACAATGTCACGACCTACTGCGGAGAGAGAAGGGCAGACCTTCGATCGTTAGCAGTAGGAGGGCGCAGGGGCATGGTCCCGAGGAGGCGGCGAAAGGGAATCTTCGAACCAGCGGCGAGCAAGAGGGCAGGCCCTGGCAACACCGGACCTACTGCGGCGAGAGAAGAGCAGACTTTCGATCGTCGGCAGGGAGGCCGTTGGAACGTGGTCCCGAGGAGATGGTGGGAAGGGCGAAACCGGGCGTTTTATTTCGACCCACTGCATGGGAGAGGGATGGGCCTCTTATCCGTGGCATTGGGAGGCTCGCGGGGGTTCGTCCTCGTTGTTACGCTGAGGGTTAGTCCACTGATGTGTCCCTGTAAAAGTAATGTTGAGAGCAATCATAATACTTAATAGTTAAAAAATAGATTGTTTGCGCACTAGAACTGGTTCGCGACTTTATAAAGTTATTGTTGTTTGCTTAAAGAAAATATTCAACTATTCCAGAAAATAAAGCGTGATTCTCCTGGAGTTTCTTTTAGGGTCCTCCTAACCCCTTCCTCGCGTGCTGACGGTATACGGAACTGTTCCTTGTTAGGGGTGCATCTGTGTAGGTAAACACGTCCTGGCTGATTCCCGGTTTCCCTTTGCAACTCTGATTCCTGCTGGTGTGGCGAACTTCATGGCCAGATGGGGAATTGACGGAATTGCTCCGAACGCTGTCTAGAGCGGGCGGCCGAAGATCGCGTTGTATGGTGACTTTGTCTCTACTGCCACAAACTGACCTGGTGAGTGCTTGCTTTGGAATTCTCCTAAGGTAACTGGAGGGTGATTGTTCCCTCGACTGACATGGTTTCCATTAAAACCATAGATCGGGCAGTCGTCGTTTGGAGTTTACTTTGGGGATGCGCATTCCTCGAACTGCTGAACAGATAGGAAGTTGACCGAGCTTCCATTATTACAAGAATCTGTTTGACGCAGAAGCTCGGGTCCGTTTTCAGCCGTTATGACTAGCAGGTCCTGTTATGGTGCCGGCAGCGCCTTGAGGTCCTCGTCTCTGAAGCTGATCTTTTCCTTTGTTGACGTACTAAGTCTGGGCCACTCTGAGCGATTGAATTTATCGTGGCAAACGGAGACCCAGCTATGGTCTTGACTATCCCCACGACTTGTCTGTCGTCTGGTGCTTCTTGACGCGCAGGGGTGGCTGCTCCCTCCTCTGTTTGGTCGGTTGGCCTTCGCTTGGTCCTGAAGAAAACCTCTCGGGGACCCCCTGTCGGATGAGCTGTTTGATCTCATCCTTTAACCTGACACACTCTTCTGTTGAATGTTCCTGTCCCTTGTGAAATTTGCAGAATTTTGTTTGATCCCTCTTCCCACGGGGACTTCTCAAGGCATCTGTAGCGCGGGTCATGACGAATCGCAAAAAAGTCGTTAGCTCGGGAGGTGTTGAGCAGTGTTTACTCCTGGTATTGCATGGGGGGTCGATCCTCGCGACAATCCTACTGGCAGGGGTTGCCCCTGTGTTCTTCTTAAGGTCTTGGGGGTGGTTCTTCTATCTTCCTCTTAACTCCTTCAAATTGTCTTTGATGGGCCTCAATTGCCTCGTCGGCCGCTATCTGAGCTTCGGCACGGTGCACAAGCTCCGGGAAGCTGAGGACCGTCTCCCTCATTAATGCGGAGTAGAAACCTCCAGGTCGGAGCCCGCCCAGGAATACCCAGCGCAGGAGTTTCGGGTCCACCCCTGGAATTTGCCTAGCTTCTGTGGTGAACCGATGGAAGAACTCTTTAAGGGACTCGCCCTCGTTCTGGCGAATACCGAAGAGATGGGAGGGATCCTTTACAATGCGGCGGTTAGCTATGAACTGGTCCAAAAACTGTTGGGTGAGCTGGGCAAAGTTTTGGATGGTTCCTTCTCTGAGCGAGTGGTACCATGTTCTTGCATGTCCTTTCAATGTAGCGGGGAAGACTTGGCAGAGCAACTGATCGGGCGTGTTGTAGATGTGGGGGATCGTGGTGAAGTGGTTTGCATGTTCCAAGGGATCTTCGGTCTCGTCGTATGATTCGATGCTTGGAGCTTGAACCCTGCGGGGACCGGGTATGCCAGTACCTCTGGCGCTAGTGGCGATCGTTCCTTATCGGGTGGTGGACTTGCGCCCCTTGACGGCCGACTTGGCCGAACTCTGCCTCAAATAATTCTTTTACTTCCTCTCGGGTCATCCCCCTTGCCAAATCCTCAAGGGCTCCTGTCCCCAGGAGCTGATGGAACAGACCGTTCCCGGAGGCCCTGGACTGACGGGCGGGATGTTCAGTGCTGGCTTCCTGCGAGGATTCGGGATCTTCCTCCTACTGACCCTATGGTACGTTCTCTGGGCTGGTTCTCTGCAGGTGCCTGGGCGGCGGACATGCCTCTGAGGAGGGCGAGCATTTCTGCGAGGTGCTTCCCCAAACGATTGTTTCTCTCGGCATAAGCAGCATCCGGGGCGGCGACGACTTCCTCTTACTGTGGTGCGTTGACAGGACAGTGTGACTGGCCAAGATCGGCGCGCTCCCGATGTGCCGACCTCCGAGTTGTTCGAGTGCTGCGCCCGACCATTTCTTCCTCTAACTAGTACCACGGTGTGGGGTGTGCTATCCTTGTGCCTCCTTGAAGCTCTTGGGAACTTGCTTTCCCCACAGACGGCATCATTTGTTGGACAGTCGCGCGACGCTCTTAGTAACCGGACCTACTCAATCATATTAGACCGTGAGCGGCGAGCGCGCCAACAGTCAAAGATTAACTAGATGTTGTGACGAAAACTTGATGACGTGAAAAACCCGCAGTCGGGGTGAAAAATCACGCGGTCGGTACGGTGCCGACCTAACTTCCACTATATGAGCGTTTTTACAGAGCTTCTAGAAGGAAAGCGAGGGCGACAGGCCGCGACTCGTTACAGTTTGTGAGACGGGAGGGGAATGAACGACGGGTGTCATGGGTCGTCGTGCTGCTTTGGCTGCCTTCCGATGCTCGTTCACCGAAGATGCAGGCGTTTCCTTCCTTCGAAGTTGTCTTGACGTGACAGCAGGGGAGGCTTCACGCGTCTCCCTCTTGACTTGCGTTCTTGCGAACCTCCTCTTGACCTTGATGTCTTCGCCTTGCTTTGCGGTGGTGGACTTGAACGTCGATCCTGCAGAGAAAATGGGGGGAGAGAGCGGAATGAAATGGAGTGAACGGAGAAAAAAGCCCTTTTGAAATAGAACTAGACCTATATATAGATTTTAACGAGGGCGGTCCGGTAATTTTTGCCAATAACTACCGAACAGGCCAATAGGATCACTCAGAAATGATCACACAGATCGACACTTTTAGGAAATGACCACCTTGCCCCCGAGTCGACGGAAGGCCCGCCCACGAGGAATGGCGGCACGACAATGCCAGCGTGGGCGGCCGGCCGCTGAGTGGTCGTCCGGGGGTGGGCGGCCTCGGGCGCCCCTCACAGGGGCCGGCCGCGGCGAGGCCGCCCGGATCCGGGAAGCCTTGGCCGGTCCTTGCGAGGGTCGGCCGCCCGGGATCGGGTGGCCTTGGTTGACCCCTCGCGGGACCGGCCGCGACAAGGCCGCCCGATCCTGGGCGGCCTTGGTCGGCCCCTTGCGGGATCGGCCGCGGAGAGGCCGTCCGGGATCGGGCGGCCTTGGCCGGCCCTTGCGAGGGCCGGCAGCGGCGAGGCTGCCCGGATCTGGGCGGCCTTGGCGGGCCCTTGCATGGGTCGGCCGCGGCGAGGCCGCCCAGGATCGGGCGGCCTTGGCCGGCCCCTGCGAGGGCGGCAGCGGTCGTGCCCGGACCACCATCTCAGGGCGGTTAAAGGGTGGTGGCGACCCGGCCCGGGGCCGGCCAACAGCGCTAGGTGGCGGCGGTTGGATTGCGCGCGCGATCCGGCGCGCGGTAGTTACTACGTGGATCGGGCGCGCAGATACCGTGGGCGCGGCGGTTACCTGCGTAACTCCCATGACTTTAGTGTGGGAAGAGGGTGGTTCGGCTATGTGCAGCCCATTTTCCTATAAATTGGGGTTGACCCCATCACAAATCATATTTATGGATGTAACAGAAAGATAGAATGTCCCTGACCTCAATTTCTTATAGTATACTGAACGAAGGTGCTAAAGAGGATTTCCTTACGAACCTTGATGGCTTCAGGGTTCCACTAACATCATCAAGTATCTTGATCACTTTTTTCTTTTGCCGAGAAAATTGAAGAAACCCAAATAGTCCCTGTACAGTGCCGAAAAGGAATATAGTTTAAGAGAAAGGACAGAAGTGATAAGGGAAAAAATGCAAATCCCAAGCTCATTGAACCACAGATCAAATTTTTTTCTTAGAATTCAACATAAAGTAAATTAGTACCGATGATCAAATTATTTATGGGGTAGAATCTAAGCATATAAACTAAAACTGATTAGTAGTAAGTGGAGATGACAAAAATATATAATCAGTCCAGTTTTTTTAAAAAAAATCAATCTCTCAACTTTTTTTGGTAAGATTTTAATCCCTCGTTTTTTTCTGAATCAAACAAAAACTCAGGTTTTATTTTGTATCCCTCACTAGAAGCACTTGAAAAAAATGAGGGCTATATAAACTCACAAAAAATATTTGAAGGATGAATTTCAAAAAGGTGTAGAAGTCAATGAACTAATTTCATATTATCTCCTAGGTGGTGATGCTCAAGATCAAATAAAGAGAGTGGTTGTTTTGGCGGTGGAAATGAGGGTGGTGGGAAGTGGGAATAGAGCAGTGGAAAATGGAGAGAGGTGTTTGGAGTTTCAAAAATGACAAAAAATGGTGTTTTCGAAAGGTGGAAGTGGGAATGGGAGGGTTACCAGACAGCTTTTTAGCTGCATCATTTTCCCCGCAATGAAGATGGAGCAAAAAATTTCAAACAAATAGACGAAAATCTACAAGCTATATGTTGTTAAAGGCGCAAGGCACACCGTGGCGCAAAGGGCCCTGGATCCTAGACCAAGGCGGGCGGCGGACGCCGCGGGCGGGCGGACGCGCGGGAGGGGCGCGCCCGAGGTTTGTGAGGCACAAAAATGAGAGGAAAAAATTGAGCGAATTGGGTGACCAATTCGCTGAAATTGAGCGAATTGGGCACCCAATTTCAGCGAATTTGGCAAATTGGGCGTCCATGTGCGCCTAAGGGTGCCTCGGGTGCGTCTGAGATCATGTTTTTGCCCATCTTCCAAAAAAAGGTTGAAAAAACACCTTGAAAGGCTCAGGCACGCCTTTGGTGTGCCCGCCTAGGAGCCTTTAACGTGCGCCTGGGCACATCGCCCGCCTCAGCTATGCTGAAGCGCGGCGGGCTGCGCCCGGCGCCTTGGCGCGCCTAGCGCCTTGACAACAAAGATAGGGGGAAATATTCCAATATGCCCTCTCACTTGTTCACATAATTTACAAATGCCCCCTCACAAGCTCAGTGAAGGAGACATATATAGCTTGAGTAAACTGCTGAACAAACAGATTATGGATTACAGTTGTTTAAACATGAAATGAATCCTTGATGTTCACATGTAACAAAAACATATCTAATGGAGAAAAGATTTTATCCCAAAAAACATGAGAGAGATTATATTCCATTCCATTAACATGGAATGCTAAAACATGAAAAGATCTAAGAACTTGTGATCTATAGAACTCGATAAAATCTAAAAAGATAAGATTTCAAGGAAAAATAGATGGAGACGAGTGAGAAACATTCAAGGAAACCCTAAAATTGTTATACCCTTAGAGTGTTAATAGTAGCATTTAACAGATTTGGAAGCACTCTGCTGCCAACATTAGAAATCGATTCCACAGATAAATTCTGAAACCGCACTTCAATCTTTGGAAGATCCACGCCAACTCTGTTTCATGGAAAACGCACAATCGATCAAATCCAAGAAAATCCACCAAAAATGACATGGAAGAAGATTAAAATATATATATTATCGGCGTTCGAGCCTGAACTGATTGAACCGATCTCTGAGGCGCTTTAAGAACATCTCATTGTCATCCTCCACGTTTCTCATGATTCGTTCGACGAGAATCTTCCTCTCCTTCGTGTCGAGCTTCAGAAGATTGACCTCGCTGTTGATGACATTTCCGGCATCGTCGAGCTTCGGGAGCATCCCCTTTCTCATCCTGTTGTAGGTGGGGAGTTTCTCCAGCGCGGCCCATTTGAGGTTCTCTTCTTCGTCCTCCGCCGCCCCGGCGTTCTTGCGAAATACATCCGACGGATCTCGGAAGCTGCTGGATAACCAGCTCCTGCGGCTGCTGTTACCCGGCCCGGTGTCATCGGCACCGATGCTAGGGATGGATGCCATGGCAAAGAAGTCCGAGAACGCTTTGCGGCGCTAGAGAGGCATTGCCCGGTGGTGAAGTGAATATCTCCGACGATGTTTCCGGCGGCGTTGCGGAGCGGGAGTTAGTGTTCCCTTGCCGGGGAAGTAGAGCAGGTTGAATATTATAGAGCCCCGGACACACTCCCGCTCTCCCACTATCCCACAGTTAAATGCTATCCACATTAAAGAATGTTTTAATTACGGGCCTCCGGCCGATATATATATATACACGACAGGGCCCGCCCAATTCATTTTTTAAATATTTTATAATATTAATAATAAAATTATTTTATATATTATATAATTTTTATATAAAGAAAATTTTATATAAATTTTATATATTAATAATTTTTATACTTTTTATAATTTTATTTTAATTTTTATAAAAAAAAATGAAAACCCCCCCCCCCCCCCGCCTGAGAGCCACCGCCGGCGGTGGCCACGCGCCACAGTTCGCCTGCTCCCGGCGATCGGCGGCGACGGCGGAGGCGAAGACCGCGGAAATGGGGGGGGGGAGCGGATGGGGGATTTTGGAGAGAGAAAACTTAGGTTTTTTCGTTTTTTTATATGCAGACCTCTCTGGCTACCCCAACCAGCTGTTTAGAAATAAGATAGTCTGCTTTTTAAAATGAAAATATTATCTTTTTAATAAAGATTATTTTTATTTCGTATTATTGAATTGCTAATTTTATTAATTATTTTGATTTATTAAAATTGATTTAATACAGGTATACATATGATTAAAAAAAGTTTAATATCAATGAAATTGATATGAAAAAAAGCTAAAAATAAGTATAATTGGAATGGTTCTCCTAAAATTTTTTGAGTCAAATCGTCAAGCGCTCGAGCAACCAGACCCTACAAAGTGAACAATTCGTGAGCCGCCCCCGCTCGAAGGGTCAAAAATTCCCATGAAGGAGAGACGAACCAAGCATTGCGATTAAGCACAGTGCACACAGTCAGCTCTTGTACGCGTGCGTGCACACGCATGTTGGCGCTCTGCCACCTCCGGTCGCTTGCGCCACCTTCGGCACACAGTACTCTTGTAGTCGTTGCTCTCAACGTTCACAGATACTTCCGCAAACACATGAGAAGACAAGAAGAAACGCTTTTGTGGACACTCAAACTCTAGGACTAAGGTTCCGTTTGGGAGGACTTATTTAACGGTCAGCGGTTGTCACATGAACGGACCTTTTAAGTAGGTTCATGCGATCGTACTACCGGTGAGTGGGTCCTCCCAAACGGAGCCTAAGTGTTTTCTAATTCAACCCTTCAAGGCTTGTAAACTTGCTTGTCACTTACTTGTCAGTAGCAAGGGAATTGTTGTGATTTCGAACTGCGCAGTTTGGCGTGCTCATTTTTGTCGTTCAAGCAATTCTCAGACTTTCATTTAAGCCTGAGAATCATTTTGGTTAAGGCGGTACCAATTGACGGATAACACCAATCCCTTGTTTGCCTTACAAGTAAAGACAAGTAGGAATGCACCCCCCCCCCCCCCCCCACAGGTTGGCGAATTCAATGTTCTCTCTCCTTGTGTCGGATCAACATTGGCTTTAGAATGGAAAGTTCCCAGGCTTCCGGGCGTGTGGCGGACCTCTTAAATGCCCTGTGTTGTTTGCGCTGTCTTATCCGGGTCGATCACTAGATAGTAATCTCTGTGCTCCTGATCCAGAAAATAAACATTTTCGAGGTTTCACTTGTGCTTGTTACTGTTGTGTTTGTCCATCTCTCTCTAATTACGTAAGATACTTGATGACCCCCCCATTTTGTTCATCAATTGTCACTATTGTGATAATGGTCATGAAATTCAATTACTTATTCACCGTAAAAAATAGTCATAATTGTTGTGCTGCCACGTGTAATGCAATACCGTCCTGTGATAAAAAAAAAATTTAGTTGTTTTTCTCACTTACTTTTAGGTGGGGGATTAGTACATCGTAGATCCGATTCACGGTGAGTTGTTTCAGAATACTGCAATTGTAATATTTCGTAAAACCGTTGTTTTTACAGTATCAACAGCTTGATGTGCCCCCCACCTGATTTTAGGTGAGAGAAACACAACTAAAATTTACTTCTGTTCGTGTGATGGTGAAATTCTTACGTAAAAAATTAGTTAGTAAGATTTCAAGCATAAAAATAGTATTCGACTCTGGAGTTCAGGGGGAACTCCACGATCCAACGACGAAATCCTGGAACTCCACAATTCTATGAGTAAAAAAAATCAACACTAAAATACAAAAAACGTAAAGTAAAAAAATAACCTTAAATCAAAAAAATATGAATTTCTCGCATTCTATAACTTCGTCCTGAAATTAACCGAAAATCCAGGAAATCAATTCTAAAAAATAATGCCTGCAAGATTTTACGTATAAAAATAATGCTTGCAGACTAATAATATTGTTACACTCACGTAGGCCGTAGGGCCTTTATACTTACGTAGGACCAATCCGGAAAAAACAATATATATTATATAATATATTGAAGAGCTAGCTGCATCTATAGTTGTGTCATTCATCTTCCAGGAATCAAGCCAGTACCAAATGCATTATGCATGCATGATGCACGAGTAATATAATATAATACAAGTATATATATATGAATAATAAATATACAAAAAATAATAATAATAATAAAAGTTGATAAGATAGGGCCATAGACCATGGGCTGATAATAAATACACACCAATATCAATATTTGCAGTTGGGGAGTTCGCGCACCTCTTAAATTAACACATTAATGTGCGGTGCCTTGTCATCATCATTAATTAGTCCAATGGTATTAAATGTTTAAAATAATAGGAGGCTGGTATTAGCACATATTTTTTTGTATTCGCACTCAAAATTTATATTTTTTAGTTTTAAAATTTCTATTAGTAAGTATTGCACAAAAAATTATTGTTTATTCGCACTCGCCCCTCCTGTGGTTCCGCTTCCCCTCCAAACCATGAATCTGCCGGCGATCTTTCCTCCTCTCTTTTCGACTGGCCTGAAGGGCTCCAAATTCAACAAATGCTCCTTCTCCACTTCCCGAGCGGCGTTCTTTATCCCGATGCATTCTCCTTCATTATGCGACAGTTATCTTTTTCACATCCGACAATCTCTCTTTCTCTTGACCGGATTGCTCGTCTATAGTGACAATTGATGACAAAATAAAACCAAAAAAAATCCAAGTTTTATGTATAATTACAAGTGTGTTGAAACCTCGAAAACGGACAAACACAACAGTAACAAGCACAAGTGTTGAAAACTCAAAAATGGGTTACTGTTGCTAGGATCAGGGGGACAACAGATTACTAGTCTAGTGGTTGACCCGGATGAGACACGCAAACAACACAAGCGTGTTGCATTTAAGAACAGGGATGGAGCAAGATTTTTTGTTCAGGGAGATCAAAAACAGTAACATACAAATGATTAAAAAAAATATCAATATATGAAGTCATGTAGTTTCTCATAATCTCTGGATTTATTCAAGCTCTCCGGCTACTTCTGGAATGGTAAACAATTGAGAGGAGATTTGTATTTTTGGAGGATCTATCATAACACGACCTATTATACGAGATGTCTCTGCTACACCCTTCATGGTGGAACTTAATGCTCGTTTTCTTCCATCAATCTTCTTCTTACATTTTTCTTTAATCTTCTTTCCTACCTTCCGATGAGCTAGAAGGTTGAGTGGAGGTAGTATCCACTCTCATGTCTGTTGCACTAGCAGATAAATCATATCTTCAACAGCTCGACTATCACCATCATCAGACATGTTACGTTCATCAACAGATTCATGCCCCAAGTTTCACGAACTTGGGGCACATGCAAGATCTCATGTAACTACTACTACTTGGCCAAACATCTTATCAAGCTTTTCCTCCAACTTTGGAGTTATACCCAAGTATCAAATCTTATTTTCTATAAGGATCACCTAAGAATATATATCAAATTAATGATAATATAATTAACTCAAAAAAGTAATAGCGAGAAAAATGTCAAAAAAATTAAATTACCTTTAGTTTTTCGTCTCATCATTCATCAGAAACGTCAATAATTTTTTGTGAGGGGTTCAAACCCAAACCACTTTCTCCCTGTTTCAACTCTCGCTAAAATTTTCATTCTCTTTTTAGTTGGTCATATTTATATTTCAATTGTTTTGGTCATATGACTTTCTCGTCCGTTCACAATATTTATTCACTAGATTATTTCATCCCTCTTTGTTAAAATGGGTTGTTGGCCTGTTTCCCAACTCAATTTTTTTATGCATAAATTACAAAAACACATCACATCATTCATTTCCCAGGTTGTAGAAATTCTTCATTCTCTTTGTTTACCCATTACACATGATTGAACATGATGAAAATCTAATAAAATCATTGCATATTCATGACATTTTCAAATAATTTCTCAATAGTAGTGTATAATCTGTAATTTGTCGAGATTTGAAGTGCTCAAGCAGACGGCTATTCGCAGACCATTGGGCGAGCAGAGGCGAGCTTGGGCGAGTAGAGGCAAGCTTGGGCGAGCAGAAGAGAGCTTGGGCGAGCAGATGCAAGTTTGGGTGAGTATGGGTGAGTAGCCCTAGATACTCTATGTCAGTAGCTGGATACTCGCCTACCCCCCCCCCCCCCCCACAGGATTTTTCTATAAATAGCACCCTAAGGGTACTTCAAATGGCACTTTTGGAGGAGGTTGAGGTCCCCCAAGTGGATACTCGTCTAATTCATGTCTGTCTAGTACCTCCCCCAGCCTTTTGGTTGTGGAGTGGAAGTTTCTCTCAAACTTCCGGGTATGTGGTGGGACCTCCCTGCTAAAGCACTTGGGGCGTGCTTATAGATAGTTCCCTCTCTTGCATGCTAGCCATTTGAATTGTGATGTCGGACCGCAGAATCAGTAACTTTAGGTTCCCTCGATCCGAATTTTGTTGTAGGGATTTTCCTGGCTTCAACAATTGGTGCAGTGATCTCAAGCGAGTAACTCAGATACTCGCCCAAGCAGCTCGTCAAATAAGTGTTAGATGTTTCTTTCCGAGTTACTACGTCGCTCGAAAAGAGTGTGGATTGTGTACAACCCGTATTCGTCGAGGGTGGACCCCTCCAGAGTCAGGTCAGTAGAAGTCAAAGTCAACAAGTCAAGACAGAGATCAGAGTCAACACGCTGGGAGGCAGAAGGCCTAGGCGAGTATGGCAAGCTCCCCTCGCATACTCGCCAGGTAGGCGACTAGGCTAGCTACTCGCTTAACGTGCAATCTCCTTCAGGAAGTCGCCTAGTCGCCGAGGGGTAGGGCTATAAATAAGACCCACCCCTCCCATGAATTTCCCAATAAATAGGACCCCAGGGGTATGAGGAGAGACATTCGATGTCACAACCCGCATTTTCTCAACGATTAAAATCGTATCAGAGAAGAGGAAAACACGTGTCGTGATGCCACGCCGTGCAGGGGATAACTGCACGCGCTCAGGCAAAAACTCCAGATCTTAGTTTTTAAGGAAAATCGTTGATTAATTATGAAAGAAAAAAAAAACCGGGGGCGTTACATTCGAAATCTCGCCAAGATATCGCACGCTCTTCTTCTTGGACACTAGTTGTGTGTGAATTCATTTTTTTCAGAAACCAGGTCGTGACCTAGCAACTATCCTCTTTTAGTCGCCGCAACTTAGTTACCAGCTTGTCTCCCCCGTACCCTGCTCGGTCATTTTTGGTTGTGGAGGGGTTGCTTCTTCCAAGCTTCCGGGTACGTGGTGGGACCTTCCTGCCGCAGCACCTGTGGTCCTGTTTGTTGTTCGGCTGCTTCCGTGCTTTACCTTGCTAGTCGTCGAGCCCGTCAGTTGATCCGGTAACCTTAGGATGCCTTGATCCGAATTTTGGAGTAGGGAATTTTCTTGGCTTCAACATTTTGGTGCACAGTGAGCGTGGATCGTAGCCAAGGAAGAAATTTTTGCGAGAAGACTTCATAGCTTAAGTTGACGAGCTTGAGACCAAAGGCAACAACTCGCGAGCATTTGGCAAAGTGGACAAGTTCTCGGAAGGTGAGCGAGTTTCCTGGTTACTCGCCCATAGGCGACTTCACGATAGTGACTTTCAAGTTCGACAACTTAATGGGGGCGAGCTTCCTTATTGATCATCAGAAGCGAGTTCCAGATTGTGGACCTCCTTAGGCGGGCTCCAGATGATGACTTCAGTTGGCCAGTTTATGCAGGCGATTTCATAGAGGTTGACGAGTTCCCTTGTTGCTCTCCAATAGGTGAGTTTTATATGGAGACAACCTATGCGATAATATGCAGAAGAGTTCATGGAGGCGAGTTGCAGACGACGATATACTGGCGAGTACAGGCAAAACTGGCGAGTATCTTTGTTACTCACCCATAGGCGAATTCTGCAGGCAGGAGAGACGAGTATCTTTATTACTAGCCCATAGGCGAGTTGAAGAGGCGAGTATCTTTGTTACTCTCCTATAGGCGAGTTCTGCAGGTAACTTACTCGCAAGTCCGGGATAGCTCAGAATTTGGGCGAGTATCTAATGTTAGAAGTGACACTTACCCTCCGCCTGATTCATCTTATTTTTTAAATAGTGGTGCTTTCCATACATGTTCATACTTACGGGTGTTTGGTAAAGCTCGTGCGTACTTTTTGTATGACTAACAAACAGGGCGTATCATGACGAGTTCACCACCAGGGAAAAAACATTCGAGCTGCTCTGCAAGCTCCTACTTGCGATGATCTTCTCCGACAACCTACATTCCATGAGACGGCTTACTCATGACATCTTCAAGCTAGTATTCTACGAGCTCCTACTCGTGATGCCATCCATGTTTGTTGGGTGCTCTCTTCAATTCCGCGAGTTCCATACTCGCAAGGTCACCTCTTCAATAGCCTTTTTATTGTGGAGGAGGTTGAGGTCCTCCAAGTGGATACTCGCCTAATTCATGTCTGCCTAGTACCTCGCCTAGCCTTTTTGTTGTGGACGGGAAGTTTCTACCAAACTTCCGGGTACGTGGTGAGACCTCCCTGCTGGAGCACTAGGGGTGTGCTTATAGATTATTTCCTCTCTCCCCCGCTAGTCATTCGAATTGTGACGTCGGACCATAAAATCAGTAACATTAGACTGTCTTGATCCAAATTTTAGAGTAGGAATTTTCCCGGCTTCAACAAGTAAGTAATAAAATGATATATTCAAGACATTACCTAACATGTAATTCATTATGAAGATGATGATTCATATATATTAGATCATAATTATTAGACAAATGTATTACATGGCATATGTGCCACAATAATCTGAAAATATGGTTTGGTTTCAATTCTGTAAAAAGTCCCCCAACAAAATTGGATCATTTTGGGCACATGAAAATGTATCTCAAACATGCAATTCAACATTGGATCACACTGTCTTAGGTCCTTCGCATAGTCAGGGTTGAGGTTGAGAGAAGTAGGTGTTGGTTGCACCCTGTTTTTGATGTTGAGGCAATTTTTGGTTCAAACAAACTATGTTCAAAAATCATGCCAATGTCTACTAACAGGTAATTCACTATGAGGATGATGATTCACATGCTATCTCAGTACTGAAAATTCCTTCTACAACAAATTGAAACAGCTGAGACAAAACATTAGATCAAACAAAAACAACTCAACTAAACAATAACAGCTGTCATGATAAATTTTTCTTCTTCTCTTTGTATTTTTTTTAAAACCCTAAACCCTAAACATATATAACATGGAGCAAACCAAATCTAAACATTAGAATAGAGAAGTAGATCATAGAAGAATAGCGGAATATAGTTGTGGAGTTGTGGGGTGGCATTTTCCAGGAAATAGAAAGGACGAAGAAAGCCCTCCCAAACTGAGCTTGCGTTTGACGTGACTTATCGCAGCTTATTTGCTACGGTGAGGTTGGACAAAAACGTTATTGTCATAGAATATATGTTTGGTATCGCAAATGTTATAAAGAGAAACTAGTTTGAGACATAAGATTTTGATATGACAATGACATTTTTATCCAACCTCACCGAAGCAAATAAGTCGCGATAAGCCACACTTAACGCAGCCTGAGTCTTTTCCATTCCTCTAGTCTTCTAAGAAAATTATAAATGAGTCCAAGATATTAGACAAAAAATTAAGATGCTAATGAGATGGAATGAAATAAAAGGTCAAATTTCAGTCTCTATCTGCTTTGACATTTTTTTCTCTCTATTTTTTTCCGGAAATACGTGTTTTAATTTTAACGATCAAACTTTAGAGGATCATAATGGATAAAAATTACTTTTAAAAAAATTAAGGGCGTTGATATTAGCATCGAAGTTTTAGCTATTAGCACTTTTGGCTATCCGCATGCATTGTTTTTTAAAATCGATTATCTGTTAGCGCACTTAAAAATTGAAAAAAGGGAGGAGCAGAGCACCACTGCCCGGAGGAGGAATGAGCACTCGAAAATCGTGAAATAGATAGCCACCGGATAATGGAGGAGAATGCGTCGGGATAAAGAACGCCGCTCAAAAAATGGAGGAGAAGCACTTGCCAGATTTGGAGCCCTTCACGCCGGACGAAAAGAGAGGTGGAAGAGTCGCCGGCGGAATAAAGGTCTGGAGGGAGGCTGAAGCACAGGAGGGGAGAGTGCGTATAAGGAATAATTTGTGTGCAGTGCTGGCTAATATAAATTATAAAAGTTCAAAAAAACTTAAATTTTCAATGCGGATAGTTAAAAATATGGTGCTAATATTAGCGCTCAAAATTAACGAGTCAATGAATTTCACCTGTTATATCTGTGAAAGGCGCTCGAAACATCCGGAGGAAAGTCTAAGTGGAGCTTACTCTCCGTTGCCCCCAGCTAGGTATATATATGGCTAAACTAGGTTTATCCGCGCAAAGCCCCCAAGCATGTTATTCGTCCGAATATACACTTACAATTCCTCATATATTCGTGACAAATAACGGTGACGTTTCGGGGTGCTGGAGTGTCGACAAAATAATAATCCAAAATAAGTAAAAAAACTCAGGACAGATCATACTAATAAAACAAAATAAATTGAATAATTATTACAAAACAAAGACATGAATTAAACGTTTGATGATTATACTCATCTAATAGATCATCGTCGTCCATGTCCAGGTCTACAGCTCCTCCATAATCTCCATCGTAGCCTGCAAGGAATTTCATGAGTCAGACTCTATGAATTCGTAAACATATGCAGTAACATTTAAAGTAAACTAGCTCTTACTAAATGAGCTTAGCACTTCTAGCAACGGTAAAGTAACTCTGTCAGCATCTCATCCAGTCTAACTAGGACTAGTCATGTTACCTTACTCATTACGGATCACTATGTGCCTCACCTACACATGTGGACACACATCACGTGCAACATTATCAAATGTGAAATAATGTGATGTAACAATAATGTTTAGATTAACATTTACAACGACTTTCAATTCCCAGTTGAATAACTCTTGAATCAACTTACAATGGGAGGACGTTAGGTTATCAAGTGTGGAATAACCAGCATCCAACCATCTGGGTAGATTTTATCAAGAAATTATTTGGGGTTTTCAGTCTGTTACTATTAGATGCTTGAATGTTGACAGTTATAGCCTCGTACGTATCAAAACATAAACGTTGGAGGAAAGTTTCATATTTCTATGAAATTAATCTCATTTCCCCGATGTTTTGATTGTGAGAGCTCTAGTTAATCCTTTAGTCAGGGCGTCTGCAACATTATCTTTTGACCTCACATCAACGAGGTTCACAATCCCTTGACTCGAAATGGAGGTCAACCAGGCTTGTTTCATCCGTAGTTGCCTTCTTTTGCTATTGAACAACGTGTCCATAGCAATGGTTGCAGTAGCCTGATTGTCGCAGTAAACTGCAACAGAACTCAGTTTCAAGCTCGATAGTGGAATGCCCATCAACAAATCTCTTATCCACTCTGCTTCTTCACCAGCTGAAGCTAGAGCATAGAGTTCGGATTCCATAGATGAGAGTGCAATGCACGACTGTCTCTTGGACTTCCAGGCTACAGCTGCTCCTCCTAGTGTGAAGAGGAATCCACTAGTGAACTTGTTGTCGTTTACTTCTGAGCACCATGATGCATCAGAATATCCTTCCAGAACTGGAGGATGACCACTATAACATAAAGCATACTGTCGAGTGTGCTTTAAGTATCTCATCAGCCTATCAAGGGCATCCCAATGGTCTTGGCCAGGATTGCTAGTGAACCTACTTAACATGCCGACCGTAAAGCCTATGTCAGGTCTCGTACAGACCATAGCGTACATGAGGCTACCAAGCAGTTTAAAATAATCTAACTGTCGAACCGCAGCTCCATCATTGGGCTTTTAAGCGGTTAGAATAATCGTATGATGTCTCAGCCGCTTTACGTTCACTGTATCCCCACGTGTCCAACATGGACTGGATGTAGTGGCTTTGACTTAGAGAAATATCATGTTTCCAAAGCTCACTTGCATACCTAGTATAGTGTCAACTACACTGAGATCTTTAATGCTAAACGTCTGCATTAGTTCTGACTTAACGTCATCCACCACGGATTGATCAGAACCAAGAATCAGCATATCATCCACGTACAAGCATATTATGACGACTTTGTCTGATCTATGACGTATGTAAAGACATTTGTCTGATCTATGACGTATGAAAGGCGCTCGAAACATGCAGAGGAAAGTCTAAGTGGAACTTACTCTCTGTTGCCCCCAGCTAGGTATATATATGGCTAAACCTAGAGTTTATCCGCGCAAAACCCCCAAGCCTGTTATTCGTCCGAATATACACTTACAATATCGTCCGTGACGGACAGCGTAAAATTTAGTCACTCTTATGATATGAATCTTCTAAGAAGTCTCCTCTATAATGAGATAAAAGCTTGAGTGTTGTTATTGTTTATAACGTGCGTTATGCTTTGGGTGGCGCACTAGAAAGGACAACTGTTGGGAAGGCTTCTTGTTGACCATGAAGTATTATATTTTCATCATTTAATTAATTATATTATCATCAAATTTATTATATAATTATCTAATTTAGTCAACTTGATAATTTATTCAGTCATCAAGTACAGAATTGACAGTTTTAAACTATTATTTATTTTTATTTAAGCTAGACCCCCGACCTCCGTTGACTTCACCGCCTTAACATAAAGTTCGTCATCCCAACTTTTTTGAAAGTGTTTCTCCTCGAAAGCGGTCAACTTGTCAACATCAATAACCATGTAGGCATGTACTCTAATGCCAAAGAATAAATAAGCATAATTAGCGATGCATAATAATGATAACCATAAATACAAACATTATAGCAAAGTCAAAAAATAAAATTGAGTGCTAAAATACTAGCCATAGCAAGAGAAAGTTATATTTTGTGATGTATGTATTAAGCATAAGTCATATTACTCGTACTTATTTATTTTATGTGGACCTTTTGATTGAATATTTATTATATCGCAAAGTCAAGAGAAATTGGCATTAGAGCGCATGGTTATTGATGTACAAACATTAAGACAAAGTCAAGAGAAAGTTATATTTTATGATGTGTGTATTGAGCATAAGCCCTATTACTCGTACTCTTATTTATTTTATGTGAACCTTTTGATTGGATATTTATTATATCTATGTTGTAATGTGTGGACTTGTTTACCTCTTCTTTTGTTGGCTGTGTGAATGATCGTGCTTGCCAACAGGATAGATTCAAAATGCCGAAAAACAAAAGAATCAATATATTATTTGTTGAAATCAGAGCTGTGTGAAAATGCACATTTTTTATAAGAACTTGTGAGAATTTCAAAAAACTGAGGCTGTAGTTACTCTTAAAACGTTATCTACGAATGGGCATATTAATTGTCAAAATCAAACGATCATGTTAAAGAAGTCCAATTTCGATTAGAACGGTTATGAATTTGAAAAAATTGGAGCTGGGTTTGTAAGGATCATGACGTTAAAAAGGGTAGGTATATTCACTTTTTTCATATTTGGTAAAGGGAGTGAAAATGGCGGTCCAAGAATGGGGTGGTGGCCAAAGGCGGCTGGCGGCTGTGGAGTTGCTTTTAAGGAGTGTCTGACTGCCTAGCGCCACAGGGCGTAGTTGTTGAATTTGTTGAAGTGAAAGTGACGGTCTGATCGGGTAGACCACGCGGTTAGCAGTTGACGGACTAGCCAGTTCGGTTAGTGTTCTGTGGTCTGTCTCAGCAAGTTTACTGGTTTGTAACCGGGCAGTTAAGAAGGTCTAACCGCAGGTGTGACGGACTCATCTGGAGTTCGACATGATTATGTGCTTGCGGACTCATCTGGAGTTCGCCGAGACCGGCGCGCTCTAGTTCTGGGAACCGCGGTGTCTGTTGTTTTGGCGGGTTGTCTGGCTGGTGTTGAGCTTGCAGATTGCGGAGTCCGTCTGTGTTATCGCGGATTGCGGAGTCCACCTAGTGTTGTGCTCGCGGATTGCAGAGTCCTCATGTGTTGAGTTCGCGTCAGGTTCAGCCAGAGACCGCTGAAGGATTGGACTTGGTCACGGTAATGTGCCAAGTCCGATTATTTCATAGTTTGTCGAGTCCATGTTTTTTGCGCGGACTAGATATGGAGTTAGCGGAGACTTGCAGATTGTCTTGCGCGGTCTGTCTTTGTGCTCGCACTCTTGTGCGATCTGGTGCGGCTAGCCGCACGCTGATGAGCAGTTACCCCATCGCATGAGCAGTGACTTCACTCCCTTCGCTTGCCTATAAATCGGGGCCCCGGACTCGTCATTATAACATGAACAGTAAGCTTTGAAGTATGGGTTAAAACTCACGGTCTGGTTTTCTTAATCGCATGGATTAGAGAAAGTAACTGGTTTTGTTGTATTGCAGATTGTTAGGCTATCACTGAGCGACCATAGACTTGGTTCTAACAACAATAGGGTTCAATGCGGCTTATCAGATAACAGTCTGTGGGTAACAGTAGGTCGTTACGTGCAACAAGACGGTTCACTTTGGCAAAGTTTTTCCAGTTCAATAAGTCAGTCCGCCTTTGACGGTTTGACTCTGTTCAGTTTGGCAGCAACTCTGTTCGCGGTTATGGCAGCTAGGCGACCTTGCGGTCAGACGGCTTGCAGTTACGGGCAGGTTTTCTTCAGCATTCACTAACGGGGAGTCCGCGCGGTTAAGTTGCAGTTTGACGACTTGGCGGCTTCAGAGGACAACTTTTGCAGATAGGCGGTTTTGGCGGATACTGTTATCAATCCGCCCGGTTTACTCATGTATATTTTTGTTTCCATTAGGTGCATTGACGAATCACATATCGCAATGTAAAAAGACCCGATACATGCGCTCGTAGCCGCTTGACCGGTGAAAATAAGTTCCCCCAAACGGAGCCTAAATTGTCCTCCTTCAATGCAAGCCTACGAGGATTCATTGTAGGGTTTGAATATTTTTAAAAATTTCCAGTCCATAACTGCAAGATTTTAACGAAAGCGGGGTGTGTGTTGTACTGCACTGTGCAGTGCAGCACATCCAACGACTGTGAGTGCATCCAACTCATGCATGCATCTTGGTGCAAGTGTTGATGCACTGGCAACCATTGGATGGCGCAATGCACAGTGCAGTATAGCATAGCCCCCTATTCCGAGTTTAACAACCGATTTAATGGGGTGAGAGTGAAGTAACTTCATTTGTATGATTTGCTTGAATCCTACAAAATTGTTTGATTGTTTATACAAGCAAAAAATGTGAAGACTTGTGGAGTTTTATCTTAATAATTTTTTTCAGTTTTGAGATGTTTAATTTTGATTTTCAACACGACAACTTTATTGTCAATATGAAAAGCCACTAGAGATTTTATTTATTTCAAAAATTGGTCATCTATCTACAAAGCTTTTGAAATGGAAAAAGCATGTTGTTTTTGAATTTGGTGCACATGTGGCTACTACAAGTGTTTAAAAAATATTCTAGCTTACAGGATCAGGTTATCCCCAATTTATAGGTGTTGCGGTCTAACTCGGTGCTCTAAAAGCGGCCCAGATGCGACCGTCTTAGCTCGGGAGCGGTCTAGCGCACAATTAGTCACAAAGTAAGAAAACAAGTTCACAAGAGAATTTTTACGTGTAAAAACCCTCCAACCGGGTAAAAAAACCATGTGACCGGGTCTGTGCCGGTCAAACTCCACTATCAGTTTCAGGTTACAACTTATATGTAGAATCGAGAGCGACAGACCACTCCTCCTTACACTTTGGAGGTGAGAGAGAATCTTTGGAGCTCGGCGGGCAACAGACTGCTCCACGAGAGGTTTAGCTTTCACAATCTCGGTGTGAGGATAAGCGCGGAACGGGCAGAATGCAGCTGGAGCGGGCTGGCTGGAGGTTGTACGCGAACGGGGCTTTCTTCATGCAACGGGCAGAGCATCTTCTTCGTGGTGATGATAGCCGAATTTTTGGTGGAGTAGCGGTGACCCGTAGGAGGATTCTGGTGGAGGAACAATGACCCGTATGAGAATTCTGGTGGAGGAACAATGACTCAAAGGAGAATGCCGACAATGTTCTGGCCTGAGAAAGAAGAAAGCGCAGGGAAGCAAAAAAAAGAGGTGGTTAGGGTAGTTATGCGGCTATCCGCACACTGTAACCACCCACATTAATATTTTTAACATAGTTTTAGAGTGCATGCATAATATTTGCTAAATGCAGCCGCCACTAAAATCATGGTTCCCCCACTAACGATGGCGGTTACGCGGGTGGTTACCCGCACAAAGGATGGTTGCGACTGCGGCGAGTCGATCGGACGACGGAGGAAGGGTGCTGCATCGCGGCCAACGAGAGAGCCTCCCCTCACGGGTGAGGGAGGCAGCCAGCTCCTGCGCCAGAAAATAATTGTCGGCAGGGCGCCGACCGGCCGCGGGAAGCGGTCGGCGGGGGCCGGGCGCGGCCACGACTCCAGCCGGCAGCAAGGTGCGGCTGGGCGGAGTCGGGTCACACGCGGCACGGCCGGCCAAGCGTGGCTGGCCGAAGGACCGGGCGCGGCCGGCCGCCACCCGCGTCCTCCCACGGTCGCAACAGCGGCCATGGGAGGGGGGTGCCCCCGCCGGTCGGGGCGACTGGAGGGGTAGTCGCAGCATGCGACCGTAGAGGTGCGCCTGCAAGGCACGACGTCCTTGCCTGCCAGAAGTCGGGTCGTCTTGGGTCGGCCGATTGGCGAAGAGGAGAGGGACAGATCATCTAGCAGGCCCCGATCGGCAACCTGGGGTGGGATCCCGCACACGTGAATCGTGTGCGATTGCGGGTGCCAGTCACGCGTGCGGCAGTCAAACCCATATCCCCACTAAGATAGTGGGGATCATGAGGAGTGGGATATTCGCACCCAAGAACTCTATAAAAAGGAATCTCATTCCTATCAATAAGAATACCGGGCTGCAATTAGCCCTCCCTCACAAATGAAGTGAGAAGTTATGGAAAAAATCGCCTCGCGCGCGATCCACGCGCCTAATCCCTACGCGATGCGTGCGGCAACCGCCACCTTCAGTCATGCTCCAACAATAGAGCCCCAGGCCGGCTGCCTATATCTGCCCACTCCCGATGCGCGGAGGAAAGCCTCGCGACCGGCCTCCGGGCCGACCGCCTAGTGCTGCCTCCCATGCGCGGCTGACTTAGCCGCTGTTGTACCCCCGACCAGGCACCTCGTGTCGTGTGACCGCCCGCGAGCGGCGACAGACGGTTATGAAGGGTGGGGCAGACCTCCTAGACAATCGCCCCGTGCAGTGGGGCCGCCCGCGGGCGTCCGCGACGGGCGTCGCCGACCTCCTGGTCGGCCCCTCTGCACCGTGTGGCCGCCCGCGTGCGGCCGCAAAGGGCATGATCGGCTTCTTGGTCAGCCTCCCCATGCCATTCTGTCACCCACGAGTAGTCACAAAGGCTAGCGCCCCATGTCGTGCGGCCGCTCACGAGCGACCGGCATTCCGGTCGGCCGCCCCGCGTCATTCGACCACCAGCGAGCGGCCGTGAAGGGTGCAACTGGCCCTCAGCCCCTCCCCCTCCCCCACCCCCCCCTAGCGAGCAGCTGCGAGGGTCACTGTCAGCCTCTCGCCGGCCGCCGCCCCCTCTTCCCTTTCGACCCCCCACCGTCTGGGACTCGCCGCCAACCGCACGCCCATTCGGGCCTTTTTATCGTTCATCATTCTCATGCGATCTCGATCATCTGATGTACGACCAACCACTGGTAAAGGGTCGGTGCAAATAACCAAATTCACATTGGTTTAGAGATAATAAAATAATATCCGCGTAGAACTTTATAAAATATGTCTGCGAATAGTAATTACAGTGGCTACAGTCTGCGGATAGCCGGATGACCACCGTAACTACCCCTAGGGGCTATAAATATGACCTCAGGGTCTCCCCTCATTCTCACTTTTTTTCTCCTCCCGAATTTCCTTCTACGACCCTTCTCTCTCCCGCTTTGTCCTCTTTGGCCAGGTTCTCCATCAGACCTCCTCCTCGGAGATCTTCATCGGCCTTCGTGCAACTCCGAACGCTCCACTTCGTGTGCGCTGCTCCCACCATAGCAGTCAGCCTGCCAACAACATGGCCCTGCATTCAGCATCCACCTGTCCATGTGCAAGCAAAATCCTACCGATCCGCTCGTTCGCGTGTGTTCGGCTCCGCACGCAGAGCTAAGTACTTAGTTTCGTGAACAGTGGTCTATCATCCTCCGAGCGCAACTCTCCTCTCTCACCTTCAATTTTTAAAAAGAGCGATCTGTCGCCCTCGATTTCTCTTAAAAGGTCATGTAAAGCAGCACTGTCTAGTTTAAGTTTGATCGACACCGATCTGGTCTGTGATTTTTCACCTTATTCACAAATTTCCACGTAAAAATATGCTCACGCCAATTTTCCTTTTTATGAGACTTTTTGCACGCTCGACCGCTCTTTGGGCTAAGACGGTTCAGATTAATCAGATCTATCGAGAGCTTCGGGCGGTCCGCAACACTAGCTATGAACTATGTGACAAACATGTTGCAAAAATAACATGGATGATCAAATTTTGAATTAAAGTTTGGTTAATTTTGAAAGAGATGTTTTTTTTTGAAATTTGCGAGAATGATGTGATCAATTACTTTCAAAAAAAAATGAAAGACCAGTCATTGATAATTGTAATTTTTTTATATATGCTGTATTTTTCAATTTAGATAATTGACTGAAATTTAAATGCAACATTTTATGCACTATTACACTTAGAAGAAAACAATTTGTGCACTCAATTTAATGTTATCTCATTGATCCCTGCACAGGGAGGGTCCGGGGAAGGAACCCACCATAAGGTGAAATATATGCAAACCTTTCAAAAAAAAAAATCTACCTGTGATCTCAAGGTCACAACAACGGATTCGGGTGGATGCCCAACGGCTCGCGTGGATGCCCGCACACATCTCAAAGCGAGTGCATCTCATCTCACTTTGAGATCTGTGCGAGCATCCAACACGAAACCGTTGGATGCCCGCACTCCACAATAAAGTGCACTTTTGCACTTTACCTCCCTTGATTCCAACAATAACACTTCAAACATTGCTCCAACAGTGGAACACTCTTAAGTTCCTACAATATTTTTCATAATGAAATAAAATAAGGTCAATGTTATATATAAATCAAATTTGACTATATATAAATCAAATTTCTAATATTTTTGATCGGTAAATCTACTATACACAAATCACTTAAATATCTAAAACTAGCTCCTTCTCCGAGGAAGCTAAAAGATTGCCGGACCATGCCGCAATTAATTGCTTTTGTCAGCCCCCAGACTTTAAAATGCGCTAAATAAATGAAGGCGATTGTTATTAGCACTACACTTTTGGATATTCGCACTATATTTACTCTTAATTTTCCGCGGCTTTTGAAAATACTCCTTGTAAATGCATTTTTAGGAAAAATGTTCAACACGAAAGTTGTAGATCTCGACAAGATCTACAACTTTTGTGTTGAACACTTTTCTTAAAAATGCATGTATAAGACGTATTTCTAAAAGGCACGAAATCTGAGCGTATTTCCTAATGTACGTCTTGTACATGCATTTTTTGGAAAAGTGTTCATCACGAAAGTTGTAGATCTCGTCGAGATATACAACTTTTGTGTTGAACACTTCCTAAAAATGCATGTACAAGGAGTATTTTCAAAAGCCGCGAAAAATTAGGAGTAAACGTAGTGCGAATATCCAAAAGTATAATGCTAATAACAATCACCTAAATAAATGCACATGCTCAAATGATGATGATGACTTTATTATTATTATTATTCAAATTGAATAAATACAGCAGTTCAAACATAAATAAATA
Organism: Platanthera guangdongensis; assembly: GCA_039583875.1. Taxonomy (NCBI): domain Eukaryota; kingdom Viridiplantae; phylum Streptophyta; class Magnoliopsida; order Asparagales; family Orchidaceae; genus Platanthera; species Platanthera guangdongensis. Next base: position 1,252,770 of record CM077147.1, on the reverse strand, counting down.
TACCTGCTCATTCCTTGTTTTATGAACTCCCACAAAGCTCGACAAATCAAGCTACAAAGGTTGATCCAAGGCAAACGGACACGAACTGGAGAGCGAAGTTGCTCTAGGTGCGCTACAGAAGAAAAGCAGACATTTGAAAAGCAGAATTTGGGAGACATTAAGGCTCAGTTTGGCTCGGTGGCAGTGGTTGTAAACGCATGAGTTAAACCGTAATTCGTTAATGATCACCTAACAGACATCATCAGTTTGAAACATAGAAATGGACGAGGCTCCTTATGTGGGTGTTAACGAATGACAATTAAACTCCCTCATGTTCATGACCACCATCACCGTGCCAAACGGAGCCTAAGAGAACAAGAACACGTGTCACGAGATGCTGAGATATCCGACCAGAGAAGTGTGATCATTCATGCAGGAGAAAAATCAGAGTCATTCCATATATGATCGAGTGAGCGATTCACGAAATCCAAAATACAATGTTTTTCTTTGATTTTTCTTTTTTTAGTAAATATGATAAGATTTTATGTGTCATCTGATTGTTGATCGGATGGCACACGGTTCTTCCCCACCTACGTGTGTTACTCCTACCCAGTAAACCTGAAGCATTCGAATTCGACACTGAAGAAATTGGAGTTTCCACCAAGTAAACTTGTCTGAAGACCCATTTGCATGAGATTTGACAATTATTCAGGTAAACCTCAAATTGTCCATGGAGAGTGCTAACAAGATCTTAATAGGGGTCTGTTTGTTGGGCGTCTCTGGTCCATCTCCAGTGGGAGGAAAACATCATCACTCAAAAAATCAATCTGAAAAATCTCTCATTCCCGCCATCGAAGCTCAAAAATGCTGTTTTGACCTCCACCGCTCCCACCCTCCAAAAAACTGACTGTAAGTTGAGATGCTTAAAGATCGAAATTGAGATCCCGCCACTTGCATGAGAACTTGAATGCTCTCCCACCTTGCACCACTCAAGCTCTGTCAAAACCTCTCTGTTTCTTCAGCTGAAAAAAGCTTATACAGCAGGAGGGGAGAGAAGACATGGCAGCATGCTCACCCAAGGCTCTACTTTGGGTCATGTGCAACTGGGCCAGATGCATTATTCACAGAAGTAAATACTCATTCTTAACAAGAATAAGCGAGTGGGTAGAATTCAGGATGCTAGCTTGTGTAGATCCACCGATGCGTCTCATGCTGGTGATCCGTTTAAGGAGCCCCTCTGTATCCCAACACTAGACTAAAAGAAAAAATTTAAGCAAAATCCTAAAATTGCCCGTTTTAACGATATGACATGACGATGTTTCCTGATGATCAGGTTTGCATTTACAAATACAACATTTTTACTATCAACAAACAGTTCCAAAGCAAGCTATTATACATTAAAAAAATGCTATGACATGATAAGAATTCAGGATGAATCTGAAAAATACATTTATTGAAAACCAGAGGAGGTAAGAATATGAAACTGTCACAATTAGCTGTGATTTCTACATTCACCACAGGAGTAATGCCTTAGCAACACATTATAGGGCGATGAAAGCAGAAGAAAAGAATAAGAAACCGGTACCAGTTCTAGTTTCTATATTCACATATGCCTTAAAATCCCAAAAACCTGCTGTTTGAAGAGAGAAAAAAAAGAGAGAAAGAGCAATTGGGAAGAATTAAAAGTACAGGAATAGCAAGCTAGAGAAAATAGCCGATCCCAATTTTAACGTGAGCTGTGTTTTATTAAGACTATTACAGCTGCTGCAACTATATCCTCATAATCAAACATCATTTGCCTATCCCATTAATCTACTTCAATCTTCAGTTTTCAATTTCTTTCTAACTTATAAGTTTTCAAATTTTTTCGACATGCTAGGACGGTCTTTCAAAATTTCGTCCACGACTCCCTTGATTTATAGGTATTAGGCGAATCAAACTATTGTGTCTTCATATTGAAATCCCTACAACTTCGGTATTCAGGTCTTGGGATAAGAGTGGGCAAAAAGAATTAGATAACAGAGAACCAATCTAGACCGACCCGGAACTGAACCATTCAACACAGGTGGTTATGAAAGTTTTCCGTTCTGATACTATTCCAAAAAATCAAGAGCCACTCGCAAAAGTCCAATATTTACTGTGTAAACACTAAATCAATAAACAGAAATGGATAGTATTTAGATCTAACTTCTACCCAATCTATCAAATACATTCAGATGGGCTTCAAGATCATTCTCACATTTAACTTTTTAAAATGGGAGGTAATTTGACTTGATTTTATACAGTCATATAAATATGAATTTCCATTTATCAATGGCACAAGGGTGTACCAGTACAAAAGGGAAAATTCATTGAAGCATTGAAAGTAACCTATGATTGGAAACCAGAAGATAGAGGTATTTGATCTTGTCAACATGGAAAGTATTGTTGCAGATGCCATATGGGGCAAGGCTTATTGAAGGAAGTGTGTCAACTGTTAGGATGCATGACGAACGTGGATATCGAATTTTAATTTCAATTCTTTTTACAATTTCTAAGCAATTCTTTTACAACTTTTATGCAATTCTTGTTACAGCTTTTATGCAAATCTTTTTACAACTTTTATGCAATTCTTGTTATAACTTTTATGCAATTCTTGTTACCACTTTTATGCAATTCTTGTGACAACTTTTATGCAATTTTTGCACAACTTTTATGCAACTTTTGTACAACTTATATGCAATTCTTGCTACAACGTTTGTGAAGACCCAAATTTCCGGGCTTCCCAATTGATTTCAAGAATTGAACAGTATTTCAATAAAAGAGTCACAACATTGAATATCATAGTACAAAGAACATTAACACTAGTATTTTAATCTTTTATTCTTTACTATTACAACATTCGATAAACAGAAAATAAAGTGAGTATTACTTGTACTCAATACAAAAATCACAATACGGATCTCTATAAAAGTCCTATGCTTTTGATGAACTTCTCCAATGTCTATGAAGATCTTTAACCATACCTTCGTCAATTCTTCCGGCGGAATTCTTTTTGGTGCACTGTGAGACGCTCCTGTTAACTAAAAAAGGGTCCACAATGAGTTAGTCATAAAAATTATGACTATGCGAGATAAGTATTTCATGAAGCGTCGTACATGCAAATAATGAGGATAATAATAATATGCATACAATACAATAATCATTTAGTTCAATTATTCTCAAAACTAAATCTTAACTTGCCCCTTAAATTTAGTTACATAAAATAGGAAATGCTCCGGTAATGCAAACTTGAATTGGGCCCCACCCCCGAAGGGTATAATTTGTAGGCTCATCCCTACCGGTGAAACCATCAGTAGATGTCTCTACATCATCGGATTCGAAGTCATCACATTTCGCTATGCAGAGTTTTAATTAATTTTATTTTGTCGTGAAAACATGATTTTTTAATAAAAGTAATCCCCTCAGAAAATATATATATATATATATATATATATATATATATATCCCTTTCATGTTTTTCCCTCGCTCACATTTTATTTTATAGCGATATCTTAATCAGTTAAACTCATATGCACAAACATTGTTTTATGTCAGAAAGTAAAACAGTAATAGAAAATTACGTGAATAAAACTAATTTAGGAAATAAGAAACTCACCACGACCTTGTCTTTATCCACACTCTTATTTGCATTGCCACCACGGTTATCTTGTGACGTCATCCTATTATTTTTGGGCCTCGGGAACCACTGAAATTGTACGCACTTTTTATTTGTGTTGCGTCACTTGATATTCGTCGCAGTAATGTTTTTAAAAGACGTTTAAAATCCCTAAAATCAAAAGAAATATAAAAAATGTCTGGAAAAAGCTATCCAACCATAACAGTCCTCAATCGAGACTGTGAATCTCAACCTTAGCCGTCCAAACGACACAAAATAGCCAAAAACGGCTCTTAAATAGCTCAAAATAACCTCAACATGAAAATTCGTATCAAAACATTCATAAAATAATCTGAAATGCTCATAAAGTGATCCATGAAAACGAAAGCATCACAATCCATATAATGTACCCGTAAAAATAATATTAAGTAGCCAAACAACATATCAAAACAGTAACAACAGTCCACTATGAGTCCAAAATTCTCCTTCAACACATACCAGCTCCAAAATTAGCAAATAAATCCAAAAAAATAGCAATTTAGCACCCCGAATACTCAAAAACAGTCCAAGAGTAAAGTAATTAGCCAAGTAGAGAGGAAATAAACCAAACCAACCAAGGGGAAGGAGAAAGAAATTCCTTACAACAAGAGGGGAGAAGAGAAAGTGGTCAGCTACAACACAGTAGTAGCTCGGGAGGTAGCAGAATCGGGGAAGCAACAAAATTGGGGCAGCAGCAGCAACTACACAGGAGCAGCTCAGGAGCAAGCCCTAAATCAGGGGCAGAGACAGTAGCCAGAGAACAACAGAGGCAGGGAGGAGCAGAGGGAAGTAGTAGTAGCAGCAGCCCTAACAGCGGCTCAGTGGGTTCGTCGGCACAGAAGCAACGATGACACAACAATATCGACACAGCCGCGAGAGCTTAGAGGCACAGCGAGAGAAGAAGAGGAAATAAAAGTAGAAGAAGGAGAGAAGAAGAAGAAGCAGCAGCAACAGTTGATCGCAGGGCAGCAGTAGGAAGAAGATGTAACAACCCGGTTTTAAACATATATAATAATATTATTATTATTATTTTTTAAAAAAACCTAAATTTTCCCCCTTAACCCGAGTCAGCCCCTCCCCCGGTTTATTTTCTTTTTCTCTCGGCTAGGTCTCCCGATCCCGATGTTATTTTCCCCCAGCCGCTCCCGACGCAAGTCGCAAACCCGTCTCACCGCTCCCTTGTCGCAAGCCGCGGGCGCCGATGGCACCGTCTTCTCTCGCTCGAGGCGTCGACGCCTCCTCCCGCCTCCTCCCGCCTCCTCCCGCCTCCTCCCGCCTCCTCCCGCCTCCTCCTGCTCTCGTTTCTGTTGGAGTCTGCTTCTTCTCCTCTTGTCATGGCCGATGTCAGCGCCTCCTGTTTCCTTCTTCTCTGTTTCTGGAGGCCGCCGACTTCTCCCTTCCCTCTCCTCTTTTAGGGCCGACAACATCAAGCCTCCCCCTCTTTAGTCCAGCAACCCCACCTCTTCCCCTCAAGAGGGCCGACATCAACTTTGGCTTCCTCCTTGCGCCTCGCTTGAACCTAGGGTTTTCTCAAAGCCTCCTCCACTCAGATTTTGGGCATGGATTTGTTCTCCTTGGGTAAAAAATCTCTCTTTTCCTCTTTTCAGATTTTATTGAGATTATTCGTTAAATTTTTGCTCTCCAAATAAATGTTTGTGTCAACCTAATTTGAGTTCGTCGTACATTCGACTAATCCAGTCTTATTTGTGTTTCTGGTGCCACTCTTTAGATCTAGTGGTGGAATCGCTTCAAGTTCTCTCCGAATTAGGTTTTTCCCCTAGCCGAGCGCCGTCAAATCTCCGTGTCTGGGGAGAATCTCTTCTACTCTCACCTTTGAGGGAGGTAAATTTCTTAGCCGTTCTTGATTTAGCTATGTATCGAATCATGCCTGTGTTAACGTAATGAATCCTACTTTGTCTTTTTCATTGTTCATATACAGGTCCTATTAGGGTTTCTAAATCCTGCTTGCGTCGCTTAGCCGCCTCCGCCAGATTCAGCCGCCTCCAGGCATGTAGAGATCATTTCTCTCTTGCAAACATTGAACTTAATTGTTTTGTCTGATCTTATCTTTATATGAATCAACCCTTGATAGCTTGTTTCGTCAGATAAATTTAGGCATCGAATCCTTTATTGGACTTGTTACTAGTTTGAGGTTCACACAATAGAATTAGTATGGGTTGTGAATGTAAATGCAGATATTTGAATAATTGGGAGACGAGTTAGTGAATGATAGTTAATTGAATATTTAATTTGAGGATTTACATCTCGTTTGATGAATAATTTGAGAACAGTAAGCTTGAGAACGAACATTAATAGATTTGAATAATCACTGTTAAGTCTCCTGGTTAGTGATTTAAAAATGGTTGGGTTATGTCACGCTCGTACCGTACACACATTTGAATTGAAAGATCGCACTTGTAACAAATTAAGAATAACAAATATATGTTTGGTGCTTTTATATCATGCTCGGTAGTGAACACATGTTTTTTTCTTGGAAGATAACTGTGTCATAGAATTTGTGAACATAGGTGAGTTCTCGATATCTCCGATCCGATACCATGTCAGCTTACCTCTGTGTTTTACTCGAAAAATCTTCCGGTTATTATGACATTAACCCCTCGAACCCGCAAGATTCAAAACTCACTGTTTGATTTCTTCTGTGTTGTCTGTCCGGTTTCTGATGTATGATTGGCTTTCGATGTCTGTCTGGTTTCTGACGTATGTCTGGTTTCTTAGGTCTGTCTGGTTCTAAGACTCGAGCGAATGTTGCTTCATAACTAAATTCCTCTCTGCACGCGTTCATGAACTCTAATATTGTACAGCTGAATTGCTAAGTTTGTATCAAGTCTTGATATGATAAATGATAAGTATGAAACTCGAAAAAAATCTGTAGTTGTAAGCAAATCTTTGAACTGTAGCGTCTAACTGGACATCGGTCTGCTGTCATGATCACAGCAAACAGGATTACTTTTCCGCCAAGACTTGCACGCAGATCTGATCGTGAACCATGGGCGCCCGCTATAGCACCTACACCATTCATCGATCACGGCTTACAACATATTACATGAATAATGTTAGGTTATGCTCCGAAGTAGTCTAATACACTAACTTGTTCTGTTTAGCTCTTTTGTTTGCTGGTCATGAATAGTTTTGGTTCATGAGAAACTGGTACACTCATGTTTTTCTGCTTCTGTTACTGTCCTATACTTTACTCTGTTCACCCTGTTTATTTCAATGTTCTGAGCTTTACCTTTGTGTTTTGGAATTGCCTTAGCTTTCGTGTCAGCGCCGCCAGGTTCCTGAGCCCGAACTGTATCAAACTTCTGCTTTCCGATGATTGATCTTCTAGCCATGTCAGGTTTGATATTTTGATTCATTTTTTTTACCGTCAGATGTTTTCTTTATGTGATAATTATGAACAGTAATAGATGGACAACTGCTAGGCTATTTACATACTCTATGCACTAGAATTTGATATTAAATACATGTGCATGCGCTTGAGAATCATAATTGCATGAAATCTGTAGCAGTGTCTGAAAAACATGAATTTTACAAAATACATGTGCATTTAAAATTCTTACCGTTTTAAAACTCTAATAGCTTCCGCAACATAAAAATCAAACTGTTTATACTTAAAAATAATTATTTTTAAAACTATTTAAAGTTTTCTCTGCATCCGCCTTAGCAGGTATGAATTCCTTTCCGCCGATGCCTGTGACATCACGGCCCGCCCGAAGCGCACTTTGACTTATGTCGAGACGGGTCGTCACAGAAGACGACGGGAACATCGCTTGATTGAAAGTGCGGGAGAAGCAGTGACTCGATTTCGATTTTTAACAGTGAAATAAGCGGCGAGCTGCAGGTACAAGCCAAGCACCGCTCCACATGTATCCCAAACAAGCCCAAGGCTCGATCCAGCCAACACTTGTATTAAATATTCAGCCAACACAACAAATTGGCTAGCCAATACCTACTCAGCCAACACATGTTTAAAGCAGCCAACACACTATTCCAGCCAGCCCAAAGCAAATTGTTCAGCCCTAACACAAAAACCAGCCCATATACATACACAAGCCCACTTGATATTATCATGGCACTCAAATCAATTAATTACATAAAACGAACTAAAAGCAAAAACAAATTCGTCAAAATAATTCGCAAAAATGTTAATGTGCCTTTGTTCATCATCGAGGAAAATTGAATTGAGCTGACAATATTTAGGGTATTACAACTTTTATGCAATTCTTGCTACAACTTTTATGCGTCTAACTGCTATATTTTTTATTATGGTTGTTATATGCTTGTGCTTTGTCTAGGTTATTTCATGTCTAGTTCTTGATTCTCTTCCTATTTATTTTGACTTTCTTCCATATGCCCGTCCCTTATCATTGTTGATTATGTTTGGTCTTTGGATTTTAGACTGAGGGCTCCTTCTCTTCGGCCATCATCGACGACTTCCCGACTTCATGTTTTCTCTCGCTTTTTCCCCGTGTATGTCGTTATTACGTGCATAACATAAACGGTATTCTAATTCAATTGATTTAGAATTTCAATAAATGTTAAATTATGATGATATTAATTGGTATAAAAAAAGATTATGTATATATAATTATCTATACTATATTAAAAGGGAAAAACATCATTTGGTTAAACATTAGACTTTCCATTTTTACCCCTCTTTATTACAAAAATTTCAATCTCAATAATTTATATATTTATTTTTTAATTTTAAAATATGTGCTCTAATATAAGCAAAATCTCTTACCTACAATCAAAAATGTTCACACCGCCGCTCGCAAACCCCCACGCACAAAGAGAAAACGAGCGACAGACGGAGTATAGCGTTCAGGGGTATGCGAGCGGCAGGAGCGCCGTCACGCCAGGGCAATGTCATTGCCACAGTACTATTGCGCGAGGATTGGGAGCCGACCCCGTGCACTGTCGTGGTTGACCATAGAGGTGGAGCCCCGTGCCTTTCACAATGATTTGCACGTAGCCAAAATTGATTTGAACTTAAAATTACTCTAACAAAATTGGTTAAATTTTTTTTTAATATATATAATATGAGTGATAGGCACGGGGCACCCGCCCCTATGGCCAACCGCGACAGTACCCTGACTGCGTTAGTGCAAAGAGGGCCCTGTACGACAATAATCCGACCACAATATTTCCCCGACACTACGCCGCTCTCAAATCCCCAAGAGTTATACTTCGCTCGTCACTCGCTTTTTTTGTGTGCACGGGGGGGGGGGGGGGGGGGGGTGAGAGACATATTTTATTTTAGGTAAGAGACTTAACTTATATGAGAACACAATTTTTAAATTAAACAAAAAACATATAAATTAAAGAAAATGAATTTTTTGTGATAAAGAGGGTAAAATGGGAAAACTGAATGTTCAACCAAAGCCATATTTTTCCTTTTAATATAGTATATAAATAATTAAATATTGAAACCTTATTACTGATGTTTCCCGACATATTAAAACCGACATGAAAAACTAAAACTGGCGTGTCCCCGATATTCGACATATGCAGCCTCAGTGCTTTGTGCATATGTTCTCTTTTATAGATATTTAGAGTTATGATTGTGATTGGTACATGTGCTCTTTTACAAGAGTTCTGTTTGTACATTTTGCAGATCAAGTAAAGTTGTGCCTTTTCTACATATGAACTCACCTGAATACTTGATGCAGAATTTGTAATTTATTTATTAGAGTTCTGTTATTTAACTTTGGAACCTATTTATTTTATGAATTTTAGTGCAACACTGTTTGATAATGTTGTCTGGCTTGAGAATATCATAAATAAGATACAAAGATAGAGTCCCGACCATTTCCCCAATTGGGTCAAGTTTTGGAAATTCGGATGTTTTAGTTTTCAATTCAATTAACAATGCACACAATGTGGTTTAGTTTGTTAGTTGCCTAGCCAGTTTCGCGTTTGCACATGAATGTTAACTACTTTTAAATATGTTTCTTTCGAAGTTTCAATTGTTGTTGTGCTTTGTGAATTGTGATGAGAATATTTGTTCAAAATCAATATCAGAGAAAATAATTGAAGAGTTAGAAATGCAAGAGACCTTGAATAGAGTTTAAATTAGAGAACTTACCGACATATCGGGGTTTGAGGCAGCCAATAACAAATTATGAGATCACTGTTGAGGATTCAGCAAGAATGTATTACTTACAAAATCTTGTCCGCCACATTTAGGTCATTTTCCATAAACTGTAATGAGACAAAAGGCTTGGAGATTTAATAAAGACTTGTTTAGTGAATTTAAGGATGGGTTGGAGTATAGAGGAGCTAAAGTTGCAGGATTTTGTATGTATTGCCATGTCATTCCTCAAAATGGTTGTGATTTAATTTTTATATATTGAAAAGATAAATCAATGTTTGAAAAAACATGCTAGAAAACATAACAGTGTTTTTCCATTTTAGTTGATGAATCTCATGATATTTCAACAAAAAAGTAAATGACACTTATTTCACAATATATTGATACTGTAGAAGAACACGGAAACAAAATGAAAATAATAATTGTATTCTCCAATGTGTGTAAACTACAAGTATGAGTACATATATATAGGAAAGGGGGGGGAGAGTCCCACTCTAAAGATGTGGGACTAAACAAGAAAGCTAAGTGAGCTTATAAATGGGTCGCACTTATTTGGGCTTTTACATCATTTCCTATAATATTCTCTAACACTCCCCCGCAAGCTGGAGCATACAAGTCGTAAGCACCAAGAATGGACAAGAACTGATAATACATTTGTCGTGGTAACGCCTTGGTGAGAATGTCAGCAACTTGCCCGGAAGCAAGAACATTCTCTAATTTTAACTTCTTCAATTGAACCTTTTCTCGAACGAAGTGACAGTCAACTTCAATGTGTTTGCCTCGCTCATGGAACACATAATTCTTTGAAATATGTATCGCAACTGACTGTCGCACAACAGAGTTGCTGGTGAGGATAGTTTGACTCCCAAATCACCAAGAAGACTCTCAAGCCAGGTAAGTTCTGTAACAACGACCGCCATTGCACGATACTTGGCTTCAACAGAAAAGCAAACAACCACAGATTGCTTCTTGCTACGCCAGGTGATAAGATTTCCTCCAAAGTAGGTACAAAAATCAGTAGTGGAACGTCGATCATCAAGGGAGCCCGCATAGTTCGCATCCGAATACGCAATAAGAGATAGAGAGGAGGATGAATTATATATAAGCTCTTGTCCAGGAGCAGTCTTCAAATATCTGAGGAAGCGTTCGACTGCCTGGAGATGAGAGATCCGTGGAGCATGCATAAACCGACTGACCACTCCAATTGCAAATGAAATATCAGGTCTTATAACAGTCAGATATATCAGGTTTCCTATAAGGCGCTGATAGTACTCTGTATTCATAAGCAGAGAATCAGAGCCAGATCCATGAGCACACAAATTGTGATTGACATTTATAGGAGTTTCCGCAGGTTTGCATCCAGAGTAGCCTGCATCTTGTAGAAGGTCAAGGCAGTACTTCCGTTGTGAAAGGACAAGACCATCAGTTCGTCTCGCAACCTCAAGCTCAAGGAAGTACCAGAGAGTTCCCGGATCATTAGTTTGAAAAATAGAGTTTAAGTGTTGCTTGATTTGTTGTATCTCTGTGTAGTCATCACCAGTAATCAAAATGCCATCCACATAGACCAGGAGAATGACAATTCCGGTTGATTGATGATGAGTGAAAAGAGAGAAGTCAGTCGAGCTCCGCTTGAATCCAACTTCGCGAACGGTCTTACTGAATTTGTCAAACTAAGTCTGGGGAGACTGTTTGAGACCATAAATAGATTTTGGAGATGACACACACGAGACTCCCCCGTGGTCTCAAACCCGGGAGGTTGGTGCATGTAGACCGTCTCGAGAAGGTCACCGTTCAAAAAAGCATTTTTGATATCTAATTGATGGACATGTCAGTGACGATGAGCAGCTAAGGAGATCAGGACCCGAACAAACTTTAACTTGACGACAAGAGAGAGTTTCAACATAATCAAGACCGTGTTGTTGAATGAACCCCCGGGCCACAAGTCGGGCTTTGAGGCGTTCAACTGTCTCGTCTGGGCATGTATGATTGCAAAAACTCACTTACAGCTGACATAAGACTGTCCTGGAGGAAGGGGAACCAGATCCCAAGTCTGATTTGCCCAAAGGGTAGTCATTTCATCATACATAGCCGCACGCCACCCTGGGTGTTGAAGAATCTCCTGCACAGAGTTAGGTATAGAGATGAAGGATAAAGAGAGCAAACTTGAGGAGAGGTGAAGAGAGGCGATGCAAAGACACATAATTCGCCAGAGGATGAGCTGTAGACGTTGATGCAGGATCGACAGGCCGCGAGATAGCACTGGTAGAAGGTAGCTGCAGTAGGGCTCCAAAGTACGGAGTACGACGAGTGTAGACACGAAGAGGTGGTTTGGGTGGGATTGGTGCCGGGTGTGGGGTGGGAGGAGGGGCGTCAGAGAATACATGACGGGAATGGTAGGATGAGGTAAGGGAGGATGGAGAGGAGCGGAAGGAGAAGGTTGAAACGGTTGGTCCTCAAGAAAGGTGGCATCTGCCAAGAGGACCACTTTGCCAGCAGTGGGAGAATAACATACATAGCCTTTTTGAGTCTGAGTATCCCACAAACATACATTTGCTGGCACGGGGGGCAAACTTATTTGTGGGTGGACCAAGATTATGGACGTAACAGGTGCATCCAAACACACGAGGCTTGAGGGTAAACGGGGATTTAGAAGGAAAAAGGAGAATAAACGGAGTGGCAAAGTCGAGCATGGAGGAGGGCATGCAATCGATGAGATGACATGCTGCAGACACAGCGAAGTTCCAGTATAGTGCGGGGACCTGCATTTGAATCATGAGTGACCGAGCGACATCAGGAAGATGACGATTCTTCCGCTCGGCTAGTGCATTCGCGAACATTATCAGTGCAAACGATTTTTAAGGAGGGAGGAGAACTGAGTATGAGTTTCCGTAAAAAATGCACGAAATGTAGAGGTTAGTTCAACACGATTGCGAAGTAAGTATAACTAGGTGAAGCGAGAGTAATCATCAATAAAAGTGACAAAGTAACGATAACCAAACATACTAGGGGTTTTATAGGGTCCTCAAACATCCGAGTGCACTAGAGATAGAGGAGTATCACTCAGAGTACAAGCAGGACTAAATGAAGTATGATGTTGTTTGTCAAATATTCAAAATTCACAAGTAAACTCATGCAGTGTGACATCCAGAAGAGCTTTCTTGAGAATCCGGAGGGGAGCACGCCCAAGACGACGATGTCAATCGACAAAGGAGATGAAGGAGAGCAGAAGGGGGAACATCCTAGAGGTATAGCTCATTAGACATCCGTCCCTTACCAATGATATCTGCGTTTGCCGATCCTGCACAACAAAGGTAGAGGGTGAGAATGTAACACAACAATTAAGGTCCTGAGTAAGACGACAAACAAACAACAAGTTAAATGGTGATCCTGAAACATGAAGGGCCGAAGACAGAGTGAGTGTGAGAGGTATATCAGCAACGCCAGATACCAGAGTGGTATCACCATTGGCCACGGTGATGAATTTGGGATGGGCAGTCAGCAAGTATTGAGGGGGTCTCTGCGAAGTAATATGGTGTGTGACACCTGAATCCACAATCCAGTGAGAGCTCAGGGAGAGCCAAGATATACCTTCATTGGAAATCGACGCAACGGATCCAGACGAGTGAGTAATCACCCTTTGGAGATGTTGGAGCTGGGTGCGTAGAGCATTGATGTCATCATGGGTGGAGTAGGCAGAGTCCATTGCGGGAGAAGTGGGAGGAGGCTTAGCTGTAGAAGATGCAACAAGATGTGGAGGCAGACCATGTTTGCAATTGCAGGTGGCCTCAAGGTGGTCATCCCGACCGCAATAAGTGCATTTAAAGGAAGATCTTCCAGCACGTCCTCGCCCCCGAGACGTGTTGCGACCCCCACGGGTCGTGGAACCTTAAGCTGAAGGAACTGGTGTAGGTTGTTGTAGAAGAGCCGGAGAGAGATTCACAGGAGCATTCGGGGGCGGGGTAACCTTCAGAAGCATGGAACAAACATCTGACAGAGAGGAAGTTGTAGAGGAAGAGAGAATCTGAGCCCGAACGCTGTGCAAATAAGAAGAAACATGGGCCATCATCAAGGCAATCCCGACCGCTTCTTTCTGGGCCCGTTGGTAACTAAATCTGTGATAGGGGACTGATGTTGTATCCAAGCCTCAACAATGGTCTTGGCCTTGGTAACAAAGGAGGTCATATCATTGGATGCCCCGGGATCAAGAGTTTGAAGATCAGAGATGATGTCGAACAAGTGTTGAAGACTTTTCCCAGAATAAAGAGAGGTGGAGCTCCTCCCACATTGCCTTAACAGTTTTCATTGATACATAGT